>JAAVUA010000060.1:0-258830 GCA_014898875.1 Fusarium miscanthi
CTTTTCTACCTCTACCTCTAACCTTGGGTTTCTCTTAAACCTCATCATTTATCCTCCTCCTCCTTCCCCTCTCCTCCCCCGATTTTTAGTCGACCTCTTTCTCTTCCTTCTTCCCCCTCTCGTCTCCCTCCCTTGATTACTTAGTTAGTACTTGGCTACCTCCTCCGTCTTTCGCAATTTGGTTCGTCCAGACCCATCAGCCCTCACGTCGACGAAAATCTCCATTCGACCTTTTTTGCACCAACGAGAAGACGAGGCCATCGCGCGAATCCAATCCCCCCTTTCGCGCGACTATTTCTTGCTCATTAGTAGTCTTTCTATTAGCTACTCTTGAGACGTCGCTGGTTTCCAGGGTCATCCGCCTATTACCTTGGCCCCCAGAAATATCGAACCCCGACCATTAAGTGACGCTCTTTACGTTACTCCGCCATTTTCTGCCAAATCCTTGAACATAGGAATTTGGTTCATTCGGCCTCCTTCGTTGTGCTGGCTGTATTTGTGCACCTTTATCGCCACCCAGGATCTCGCAGTGTCTTCGTTTTAAGCTTCGCGCATTTGTTGCCCGAGGCCTCAATCTTGTTTTAGGCATCTCGCTACACCTGACGGAACAAACTTTTGTGGTCATTGACCCTGAGGCGGAACCCCCGAACCTTGTTTCACCCGACTCTTCTTGAGCACTTTATAGACAGTTTCTTCTGCGCTTGGTACCCTCAACTTTACTTAGCTACACCGCTTTCACGACCGAGACCCACGAGCCAACGATTTGATGCCGCATTTTTAACTGCTTGTTACGCATCCCCGATACCCCCTCGCGCCCGTATTCCTGACACTGCACATTCTGTACGTGTCAGCTTGATATAAAACTTCAAGAAAAGCAGGTGAAGTCGACTGCTGGGTAAAAACAGCAGTTATTTGCCAAGCTGGATCCCGTCATTACAATGTCGCAGCAACCGCACGATATGGGTTACCTTGACTATGGTACATCAACCAATCGCTCCCCGAACTCGAGACAGAACTATGCTACAGCCGGTGGTTTTGCTGGCCTCTCGCTACCTCGCCAGTCCCAACGCCCCTTTGATGCTCCTCTAGGCTCTTCTGCCCTCTACCCTGCCGACAGGATCGGAAGTGGGTACAACCACCGTGGTATGGAGAACATGGCTGGTATGCAGGGCTACATGCTGGATAATGGTCAGGCTTGGAACTACAACACAACTGGAGTCGCTACAGTTAACGGTGCCGTGAATGGCCCTGGACGACAACGAAACGTGAACCGACGGGCCGCTCTTCCACAGGTATGTAAATATGGAAAATTTATAGGACTACGTCTGATCAGAAACAGAACTGGACCGATCACAGCGCTCTTGGTATTCATGGCAACCATGGAGGTCTTCAGCCCTACCAAGGAGGCATGAACAACAACCCCATGTCGAATGGTGGTCTCCGTGTTGAGCATCCCGGATCTCACGGTTCCCCCACTGATCTTCGATCAAACACCTCAGACGCCGACCAGCTTATCCCTACAGCTATTGTTATTAAGAACATCCCTTTTGCCGTTCGAAAAGAGACTTTGGCTTCTATCATGCTCGAGATGCACCTCCCTCAGCCATATGCCTTTAACTACCACTTCGACAATGGTGTCTTCCGAGGTTTGGCTTTCGCGAATTTCCAGTCTGCTGAGGATACACGCATGGTGATCGAGGCGATGAACGGCATGGATGTCCATGGTCGTAAATTGCGTGTCGAGTATAAGAAGATGCTCCCCGAAGCCGAGAGGGAGAGGATTGAACGCGAGAAGCGAGAGCGACGCGGCCAGCTTGAGGAGCAGCACCGTGCCCCCATGCTGCATCAGCAAAGCTCTATCCAGTCACTTGGCAGTCTTTCTCAGTCTCAAGCTAGGGGACCATCGCACCTCGGCATGCTCGAGGCATCTCGTGTCCAGTCTCCCGCACTGACCATGCCAGGCGATGTTGATTTGAACGACCCCCAGACTCTTGAGTTCTACACTGAGCTGGTTATGTTCCGTCGTGACGATGCCCGAGAGGTTCTGGTCTTCCCTGCTGGTATCGCTCCCGAGCATCGACGATCCATCCACATTCTCGCACACAACATGGGCCTTGAGCATCAGTCTGTGGGCGATGGCGAATCGCGCCAGCTTACGGTGCTGAAGCGACAACAGCCATCACCCACCGCCCACATCCACAGTCAGCCAGGTACCAACCTTGACATGCACAAGCGCGGCCTCAGCCGTGCTGCTACATTCGACTTTGCTGCTGACCGTGAGACACGAGCTGCCAGCAGCAATTACTCCCACATGATGGGTCGACAGGGTCCCACTATCGAGCTTCCCGGAAGCCCTGAAGGCAACGGCATCCCCAACAACCTTCGAGCCGCCAAGAGCTTTGCGGATCTGCGATCCTTCACACCCAGCCCTTCGCAGGCTTCTTCCAGCTACCTCGCCCCTTCGGGAATGAACAATATGGGTGGTGGCTCGACCGCCGCTCGCTTCGGCGACTACATTGGAGGTTCCATGTCACCTTCTGGCCACCCCGGCAACTCTGGTACTCCTGGACCCAAGAACGATTCTGCTCTTCTGAGCAGCCTCAACAGCCTGAACTTGGGCTATGACTCCAGCTCCATGCAGAACCAGGCGCGAAGCACTCCTGGCGCTATTGGCAGCCAGCGCCCCGGTAACAGCTCTAAGGGAGCTCCTGAGCGACAGCCTCGCGGACCTGAGTGGGAGACCAATTCCGGATTTGCTGGGCGACGTGCTAACGGCCACGCCACGCGCGGTAGTGGTGGTACGTCAAGCGACACCTGGAACGATTGAACGTTGGCTAACTCAAGATAGACTCGTCTGACAACGGAGCACGCGTCGGTTCAAGCTCAACCAACGCTTCGCGATATCACTGAGTGTGATTTCCCGGCCACCCCTTGACGGGCTAGGCTTCGACGACCTGTGTGTCAGGCGCCGACTATAACTGCGCGTATCATTACGGATTTAACGACAATGACCACGACGCATTGATATTTTGCATCGCATTTGCTTTTATGACTTGTAATACCGACATACCTGGGGAAGTGATGGCAGGAATTTCACTTGTCTTGTTGAACCCCATTGCATATAGTTTACGTGGGAACGGTTTTATGACTTTTGAAGATTGTGGGGGACGACAGTGGCCTAAGGATGTGTGCGTGTGGCCGACTTGATGACAGTTACCGATGAGAGAGAGCATGGGATAGGATATCTGGATACACAAATGTTTTTGACACAAACTGGGCAACCAAAGATGTACAAGGTCACAAACTACAGAAGCACGCATGCACGCATAACCTGGAATACCCTCAGCACGTACCCCGACAAGACCTACGACCACTATCACCACCACCACTTGACGATTATGACGCTTTTACGACGTTACGTCTAGACAGCTATACCGGCTTCTCCTCATCAGGCTGTTCAGCGTCAGCAAATGGGAGGGGTTGCCTCGGCGACTTACAACCTACTACTATACCCACCAAATCAAATAATTTCTGTCTAGGCGCTGTTCCTGGCATGACCGCGACGATGAAGACGACACATTTGGAGACGCCCGAGTCCGGCTTTTGGACCAAGGGGCACTGAAAGGGGCCGATGGACGAGTGCGATATGGGTGCTTTTTTGAGTCAACGGCCCGGCCCCGTTGGAAGGAAAAGAAAAAAGTTACAATATCTGGTTATCTGCATCACAGTTGAATTGTCTTGGTTCATGGTTCTGTTACAGTTTCTGTTTATCCATTTATTTTATTATTTTTTATTTTATTTACTTATTTATGTACGGATGTACGGGAGTGGTATTATTCTGATCTCACTTGGTTAATTCTTGATCTGCCTGGCCGCGGTGACTCAAGGAGAGTTAGAGATGGGTGTTGGGATGGGACGCGTGCGGGCTATTTGGCTATCATTGAATGGAGAGGTTAAGGAAGATGTAAACACGAATAAGAGAACGAGCAGAGAGAGCCAAAGAGAGATGAGATATGCCTTGCGAGCAAGTGTAGTGATTAAGTAGTGATGTGCTGTGTTGTGCTTTGGCTGTTGTTTTGAATAGATGATTTGCTGCGTGTATAACAACCATTGTTTTAACCATGCATAATGAGAGTTGCTTTGTAACAACGCATCATCGAGACCCACATCTTTGTAGCTTTAAGAGCATCTGCTCGCCTCCAACTCTTACTTAGATAATGCATATCGAAAGAGTCGACTCGTACGATGCAACTCATAACGTTTCGCCGAGCATCAACAGACTTGATTGATTATTAAGACATTTTTCACATCACGGTCGCTGATACCTGAAACGATCTAGTCCTTTCCTCTGATAGGGCGATCACTTTGAAACCTCATCCACCAAAAGCGACGTCATCTCCACTTCTTGTAAGAGAGCATTGACTGATAGTTGACGTCGTTCGTTCATCGCATTTATATATACTCTCTTGTTCTTTTTATTTCATCATGGCGAGCTTCATCTCTTCATACCTGCCGTTTGGAAAATCCAAGAACGAAAATATGCCGGCGCCCGAGAAGAATAGACAGTGGACCACGGGCCAGGATGGCCTTGATAAGCTCGCTTTTGGGGAGGGTGAAGTGCCCAAGCCGAACGAGGGAGAGGTTTTGGTCAAGATTCATGCTGTTGGGTTGAATTATCGTGATACTGAAGGTAAGTTGTTCTTTGATATGGAAAAGGGTGTGTTACTGACTGTTGGAAGTTGTCAACGGTGACTATAACCACCATGCCTCGATCCAAGACACAGACGCTCTCGTGCCTTGCTCCGACATGTGCGGCACCGTCATCCAGAGCTCATCGCCGAAACTCAAAGTCGGCGCTCGCGTCATGTCCATCTTTAACCAGACCCATCTCACAGGCCAAGTCACCGAGAAAGACATGGCCTCGGGCCTTGGTCTCCCTCTCCCAGGCGTACTAACAGAATACCGCTGCTTCTCAGCCGATGCTCTCGTCCCTGTACCCGATTATCTCTCCGACGAAGAAGCAGCGTGTCTCCCCATCGCAGCTGTGACAGCTTGGATGTGCATCAACGGCATGCGACCGCTTGGCCAGCCTGCGGATGGTGGTAAGGAGAAAGAAACTGTGCTTCTTCAGGGCACGGGCGGTGTCTCGATTGCGGGTCTGCAGATCGCCAAAGCAGCTGGGCTCAACGTCATCATCACTTCTTCATCCGACGATAAGCTCGAGCGTGCGAAGAAGGATCTCGGCGCTGACACGGGCATCAACTACCGCACGCACTGGGAGTGGCAAGAGCCCGTCATGAAGGCGACGCAGAACCACGGCGCGGACATCATCTTCGAGACAGGTGGTGCACGAACCCTGCGCAAGTCGTTTGACTCTGTGGCCTTTGGCGGACTGATCAACTGCGTGGGCTATCTCTCCGGCAAGGAGGAAGAGCAGGACACTGGGGGTAAGGTGGGCGTGAATGTGCTCGCTCTGAGGAGGAATGTCACGCTCAAGGGGATCCTGAACGGGCCGAAGGATCGGTTTGAGGAGATGGTCGCGTTCTATGAGAAGCATTCTATTCACCCTGTTGTGAGCAAGGTGTTTGGGTTTGAGGAAGCGAATAAGGCGTTGGAGTTTTTGAGCAGTGGACAGCATTTTGGAAAGGTTGTTGTGAGAGTTTCGAAGACAGAATAGAAGAGATAGATTTACACGGTTTACGAGATGGATAGATGCTTGATATAAGAGTGGGTGTATTTGTGTTACGTTACGTTGATATCGTGTTCATTTGTTTTTGGCCTGGCTGTCGCCTGGTGCAACACCAAGGTAACCCGGGAGCAGTTTAACACAGCGACACATACAAAATAAACAATTTTGGCTAGAGAGTTGTGTTGTAGTCTCATTATAATTATCATTGCATTGCCTGATGAAGCCCCCATAAAAGCCAGAAGTGAGAACTCTCCTTGTAACGTACACACCCAACATCTTGGTCTGCTGACTCTGGCATACACATTTAAATGCTTTTTTCTATATCGTAATCACAAAGTCTTTGGAACAGCTCGCACATCGGAATCGACCAGGTCCAGCCTGTTGATCAACGGCGCAAAGATATAATCCTGAATCGGCTTAAGAACAAAAACAGCATGGTTGATGCGCCATCCCAACAATGGAACCAGAGCCCCGATGAATGCATCCGTGAGGAAGTGATTCGCAGTAGCGACAATAGTAATAAGCATGACGGTCGGCCAAAGAGGAGCGAGGATACGCATAAACCGATGCGGAGAGAACCGACACATACAGACGGCGAAGAAAAGTGACGTTCCAAAGTGCAGACTCGGCATCGCAGCGATAGTCAACTGAAACCGATTGTTGTTCCAGACATTAGCACCCCCGGCTTTGCTGTGCAGAACATCCACGAAGCCATATTGCTGCGGTAGTAGTCGCGGAGGCGAACATCGCCAGAGCGTTACGATGACGAAAGCGATAGCGTTATCGACGGCGATTGTGCGACGAATGCGCTGAAAGGTTGGTGATGGGAGATATGTGTAGATGTAGATGAGGAAGAGGATGCCGATGCTGATGTGGGAGTAGTATACCTTTGCGAGGATGGGCATGAGCCACGGCTGTTGGTTCATCATGTATGACTGGAAGCATTGTTCTATATCGAGGCCGAAGAAGGATTCGAGAGTGAGGATTTGAATTGCGTGGTCTCGTGCGCGGGTGAAGATTGGTTCGTTGCCTGCGATTGCTCTGGCTGATACTGCTCGAAGGCCTTGGTAGATCCTACATAATATCAGTATATAGACAAACCCGTGTGACGGACGAAATACCAGTATGTCAAGTTCCAGTACCAAATCTCTATCAAGAACGGAAAAGCGTTGAAGAAACGAGATAGTAGAACGAAGAAGAAGTTTGGAGCCTTGCGAACTGGACGCTCGACCTGTTGGAGGAGAGTGGGCTTCAGAGGAGGCGAGTCGACGTATCGTTGGCCTTCAACATCGCCTAGAGATTCGTTGTACGTGACTTGAGTATCTCGTCTTCTGTTGATAAGACATCCTACAGTGAAGGCGAGGACGATGACTTGAGACTGTCAGTGAGATGAAGCTAGGGCGTGATGCTGACTTACACACTGGTTCGACCACGTTTTTTGAAGCTACAACCATGATTGCAACAATTTAGATTAACAGAACCCAAAGGAAGAGAAGATATCAAACCCAATTATATATGATAAGGGCAAACAAATACCGTGTCTATCAAAGAGGGTGATGTAGAATGCCCGTCAAGATCTATCCAAAAAAAAAAAAAAGCCAAAGAAGGAAGGGAACGAAGGATTTAAGAACAAGTGACAGAAACAAGGTAAAGTCCTAGATATAAGGTAGGAAGATATTAAAAGAAACAATCTGCAAGCCAAGGAAACTCATTGGGGGTTACCAAACAGGGAATAAAGCACAAGACAACAAACAATATTGCATGTCACTCGGAGAATAGGAACAGAAACACCGATACTACCTACTCTAACCACACCCGGCGCTTGACCATTTGAGGTCTATCTCATGCTGTGCTCTTCTCTTCTATGGCCGTCTCAAGACTTCACATGCATGAGCTATCCCTGCTCTCACAGTAAAATAAACGTCTGATGAGAGAAACCCCTGTCCTCCAAATCTGTGGATACTATCGTTCAAGTTCTCACCCTCCGCGCATGCCGTCGGACTTTATCACATCTAACTCGACGAGATCTTCAACACCAATACTAAAAGCCTTACCGTAATCTCATAGACACGGCTTGTCAACGTGTTGCAGTGGCTGAGACCTCAAGACATAAGCTCACCTCAGCCATGCCATGCCCAATAAATGGGTTACAGTGCAGTAAGCTTAACCAAACAATAACTGTATCTTATTACCCTCTAAAGCTTAATGCATTCAAAAACCAATCTTAGCCGTCGAGTGACTACAGCGGCACATACCTCCCAGCGCGACGTGTTGCCAAGTGTGAATGTGCACGCGATCACCTTCATCAACACACAGAAAGGTTACACTACATCTGCGGCTGAGAACTGAACATGGCGATAAGTAATTGGTTCAAAGAATGCAGTGAAATTACAATCATCGTTGGATAGACGTTGTGAAAGAAAAGGCTTGTTTTCTCTCCCCTCCAATTTCCCATCTTTGACGTCAAGTATATACCATCATGATCGAAATAATCTCCCTTTTGGGTTGTCGAATCTCCTCCGTTTGAGATAAATCCCGGCGGTTCGGTCTTGACTACCACCCCGAGATTCTCTACGCTTCCCGTGCCCGAAATCCGGAATGAGCGGAGGTTTTTTGGCCGGAGCTTCAACTCCTCTGATCGGAGTCAAAGAAATGGGGTTTCGTGGTTGGAAACCTCGGTATATGGAGACTGGGAGCTTGGTATGATCTGATATGGCACGACTAACACGCATGAAGAGCTGCGACCTCATCACCAACATGCTATCCTCAAAGATATAGACAGTTGGGCTCACCACTATTCAATGGATACTTTCTTAAGTCTACCGGTAAGCATAGATCCCATGTAGCTTAGTATTATTCCGACCATGATATGGCAGCTGGGATCATATGCCCTGTACCTGTAGCATCCCATCGAACCACGGATCCGGCGCCGAGTTACCCCTTTTTCTAGGGCTGATCTGATACACGTTTAAAAAAAAGCTTGTCTGACCTTAAAGGCTTAGTTGACGGCGCCAGTTGTCTGCCGAGAGGCGAGAAGCGAGAGCATGCAGCTTGCCATCATCATTAATATCCGTACGTTCCGGTGTCCACAAGGATCATCACTTTTATTCGTCCATGTTCTCGTTCATCGATTAATACCGATATAGTGATCATACTTCTCCATATGACTGCGTCACAGAGATTATATTGACAAGTATCTCGGATATGTATCTGCTTGGCCAGTCAACGCAGTCCATCAGCCAAAACCCAGCCTCAAATCTCACTCAGTTTAGCACAACTCATGACAGTATCCGTATCAACTCAGACATTAAATTATCAAAACTAAACCAAAGAGGAAGAAGAACAAGACATCGTCTTCTCTCTCCTGCCCCCCCGTTCGTCATTCCTCCGCCATCGCACCATCCTGTCCCTCCCCCCTTTCTCCGGGGTATCATAGCATTTCCATCCCAAATAAGAAGTGAAATGATTTGAAATGAACTAAAGTAAAAGCGAAAGAAGAAGAAGAAAACGCGTCAAAGCACCAAAAGTAACCGATTACCTCCAATGCACGTCAAAGGGTTTCGCACGCCCGCAACATGATCCCAAATCCAGGCCGGCAAAAACATTGCCATGACCCGAGGCCGTAAACATCTGTAACTTCCTGATAATGCACATGTATCTTATGTCTTTTTTGTCGTATTCACAAAGCGTGAATGCTTCCGAAATGCTCCCCTTCCCAGCGTCATGTACACCGTTGCCATTGCAACTTCTAGCCCACGTCAAAGGTCTACGTTTCCGCAGGCCACTTCGTTAGACAAGTCGAAAGGTTGGTTGATTGCCGAACGGTCATCGAACGGCTACCACATTCCTCCACAATTCTATGCTGTACACAAACAGCCCTCAATTACTCGTAGCGTCGAGGGGCACCGAACGTGTCAAGCACATGCTCGGATGTTCGAATAATCCATTCAAGCTTGGCTCTCTCGAGGTTGGCCAGGAAGGGATCCGTGGGGAAGCCATCCTGGATACCACCAATGAGAGGCTGGATACGTCCAATAAGGAGCTGCATGGTCTGAGTCGTACTCTTGATCACATCGCGAGCGCCTTGTTGTTCCCATTCCTGTGACACATTAGTTGAGGCTCATTATCCATGATACGGTGTGGACTTACAAAAGCAGGAAGGTTTTCAGCAAAGGCTCGGAGAGCCATTTCAATCCATTCGACTTCCTCCTTGAGACGAGCATTGGGCTTCAGATCCTTGGAGATTGTGGCAATAACAACAAGCAGCATCAAGGGTGGAAGATTCTCGAACTTTGCAGGAGGGAAGCGACTGAGGCAACGGCGGAAGATCTCTTCCTCACGTCCACTCTGGATCCACTGGATCATGGCGTCCTGGTAACGACCCTCTTGGATGGCCTGCTCGACAATTCTGATGCGCTGCATCAAGTCGTGATCAGCCTCGGGCTCTGTCTGGTTACGCTGGCTGGCGTATGCACCAGCAAGGGCGCTGACACTAGACGCAGGAGCGACGTAATCGGAAGCCTGTTGCGACGCCTGAGGGCTGTTCACTTGCTGAGAACCACGAAGGTACTGGGGGCTGCCCATATACTGCTGGGCCTGGCTCGCAGCCTGGCTAGGAGCTTGACTTGGATGGTAGCTACCAGCATGGCTAGCCTGGGCATGGTGCTGGTTGGAGCTGGCATAGCCGTGGTGGGGAACGTTCTGGCCGTGCCCAACGTTCTGGGGGATCCCGGAAAGTTCATGGACGGGCTGCTGTTTGAACTTGAGGAAGTCGGCCTGGAGCGCCGCCTGAGAGGCAGACATGGTTGTCACCATTTCCGACAGACGAGTGACGTGAGATAGGAGCTGGTCGATCTTGGCCGTATCGGAAGCATGCTGGGCCTTCATATACTCAAACTGATCATGGTATTGCTGGTGAAGCTCGCCTGCGACACGCTGCGACGCCTGAGTTGCAATATTAGTGAAAGTCGGAGTGAGTCGCTGAGTTAACGTCGCCAGAACTTCCTGCTGCACGCTCGTAGCAACCGAGTTTCCAACGCGGTCGGAGATGGCCTTGATGAAATCGCCAGAGCGCAGGGATCGGTTGAGAGCATGAGGAAGAGAGCTCTGGATCTCCTTCTGCACGGTAGAAGTAAGATGAGGCTGCAACTTATTGTCGAGAAGATCAGTAACTGCGGCGCCAGCCTTGTCGCCAATGGCAGGGATGACGAGCTCAGTGAACTGGTGGTGGATCAGAGCCTCCAGGACCTTCTGAGTGTTTTCGTTCAGCACCTCCGAAACCATATCAAGGAGTTTAAGCTGGTGCTGATTGAAGTTCTCGTCACGGACGCGGATATCATCGTCAATCTTGCCGTGAAGGTTCTTGAACGATGACTTGAGGGTCTCGCCAACACTCACGGTGAGACGAGACTCGAGTCCAGAAATGGCGGCATCCAAAGCCTCACTAGAGACAGCGGGTGTAGAGGCGTTGTTCGCGGTCTTGGCATCCTTATTGCCAGCGCGAGGTGCAGCGCCGTTAGTGGCTGTATCACCCTGGTTGGCAGCGTTCTTCTTCTTTCGTGACTTTCGCTCAGGCTTCTCCGACTGAGACTCCTTGGCGGATTGGACAGGCGTTTCAGCCTCCTTCGGCTCACTCTTGGCCTTGGCTGAGGTAGCCGATTCCGGTCCACGCTGGCTAGACTCAGCTTGGGCTCCTGGGGTTGTCTGGACGTTCTCCTTGTTCGTGCCGCGGTTAACGACACGGACAACAGCGTCTCCATTGCTGGCTGGGGTAGGTGCCTCGGCGGGCTGAGGAGCCTTGAGCTTCGAAACAGTAACAACGCCCTGGGCAACGGCATCAACGCCGTCGAGGACCTTGTTATCCTTGGACCATCCGAGCTCAGTCTGCTTGACAAGGAGGCAAGCAACACCCTTTGAGTGCATGGCGTAGAGCTCAAAGAGAGTAGGTTCATCTGCATCTTGAACCATGGCAGGAGTACCAAGAATGTCAAGACTTCGCAGGATTCCCCGGTTAGCAAACGAGTACTCACGAACACCACTAATGACAGCGGTACTATCCGGCTGGGGGATGGAAGAGTCCTGAGCAATGAGTCGCTGGATGTACTCGGCCTGAGATACGCTCTTGAGGTTGTACTTGGGTGCGGACAAGTGCGCAAAGTAGATCGAGTTGCGCGTGGGGTGGCCAATGACAATCATGCCAGTGGCTGAGTGGTACATGACACTGCAGACAGCATCCGACTCCTTGCTGTGGGGGAGGTTGAACTCCTGCACGGGCTTGCCGAGAGCAAGATCCCAAAGCTGCAGAGTGTGGTTCTGCTTCATTCCAACAATCATGTATCGCAGGGCACATCGCTTCAGGTAAGGTCGCTGCTTGTCGAGAAGAAGAACCGAAGTGGGCCAAGCCTTCTCACCTTCAGGTGTGGTGGCAAGCGTCATTAGGGGCTCCTTGACCTCGAGGTTGGTTTCAGCGGGCATGGGAGCACGCGGGTCGGAGCCCTCCTTGACAGCGGTCAGGTCTCGAACATCCCAGAACTTGACCCGACCAGACTTATCAAGAGAGACGATAACAGAGTCGTCCTGACTAAAGGTGAAGTCCTTGCCGGCCTTACCAGTGTTGATCTTCAGGGAACACTGCTTGGCAAGGGTTTCGGTGTCGACAACGCGGTCGTGGCCAGGCTTGAACAGGTTGTTTTGAAGGATGTATGAAGGCCAGATGAGGTTGATGGACTTGCCGCGACCGACGGCAAAGTACTCGGGGTGAAATGTCGAGGTGCGGGCACGGGTCTTGAGAACACCGCCAGGGGCGTCACCCTCCTGGGAGCTCATGGGAGGTAGGGCAAAGCCATACTGCTCCATGTGAGCATCTTCAATGTGATCCTTGTCGCCATCACGAATCTGAACCCAGTAGACGGTGCCGCTAATGCCAGTACCGATGATAGCCTCACGGTGAGCGCCGTCGTGGTCAGTAGGCGTGACAGACATGGCGACATTGAAGATACGGTCCTTGGTGTCGGTGAAAATCTTGGCATCCTTGCCATCCTCCTGTCGAATAACACGCAGACCACCCTGCTTGGACATGCCGTAGGCCATGTAGTTCTCAGTAGCGGTGTAGAGGTTGCGATCAATCTGATCGAACTCCTTCTTGAGTCGAGCAATGTCCATGATAGTCTCATCGCGGAACAAGGGTCGTGGGTCGGTGCCCTCTTCCTGAAGAGTAATAGAGATCCACGGCTTCATGGGGAAGTTAAACACCTTGACAGGCGGGGTCTCCTTCTCTTCAATAACGACGATCTCGTCCTGGTCAACGCTCTCCCAACTCTCAGCAACACCCTGAGCAGCCTCGTCAACAATCTCGCGAACAGTCTCAGCGACATCGTGAGGGAGTGTGTCCTCGAGAAGTCCCTCATTCTCGCTGCGGTCAAGCTCAGCTTGGATAGCCTGGGCGGCAATGTGAGCACTGTCCTCGAATTCCTTCTCAGACTTGGCGTTGAGCATATCGTCAAGGTCCTCGGCGATTTCAGCCTGGGCCCGTTCGTGCTCCGCGCGCTCAAGTGCCTCCCGGGCTTCATAATCAGCCTGCTCGGCAATGTCCTCGATGGCCTCTGCGACGGTCTCCTTGGCGGTGGAATTGTAGTTGTCGAATTCGGAGGTCGGAGGAGTACCCTGCTTCACCGAAGGGTGAGACTGCAGAGACGCGGTTCGGGTTGCCTTGCGACGGATCTGGTGAGGAGAGGTAGGGAAAGCAGCTCGGTCACTGCCAGCGCCGACCGAGTGGTCATGGCGGTGGGAGTGATGGGAGTGGTGAGAATGCTGGGAAGCGGCCGGTGAGTCCTTCTTTAGAATCTGGTAAGGAAGAGCTGGCGGCGACTGAGCAATGTGGCTCTGGCTATGAGGGGACGACTGAGCAAGATTTCCCAAGAGCTGCTGGAAAAGAGCCGAGGTGTCAGTCTGATCCTGCGAGACATGATGGAAGGAGTCGGATGCATTCGAGGGCGCGTGCGATCCTGCGTAGGAATCGACCGGGCGGTGCTGCTGATTCGAGAACTGATTGCCATGCTGCTGAGGGTACTGCTGCTGATAACTACCAGAGTAGCGAGCAGGTTCGGCAGGAGCAAGGTCGGGAGACTGAGGCGTAAGGTTGTTGGAACGCGTGGTCTCGGTCAGAGCCGATTGCTGCTGGTCGCCCTGGCTAGGCTTGGGGCGGTTCAACAAGTTGAGCAGATACGAGCGCGTATCGGCCGGGGGAGAACCGTTGCCAAAGGGTTGCTGAGGGTGCGGCTGCTGAGGCTGCTTGGACTCCTCTGGCTCGTGAGCGCCGCGCATCAGGGCGGCCAAGAGACCAGTCGGGTCAGCAGAAGAAGGAGCAGGCTGGTGAATCTGAGCAGGGAGAGGGCTCTGAATGATACCTCGACCATGCTGAGCATGCTGCTGGAATTGGTTGAATTGATGGAGCTGATGGTCCGACAACTGCTGGTGCATTGGCTGAGGAGAGCCAGGTTCCTGCTGCTGCTCTTGAGGCTGCTGAGTCTGCTGCTGGATGTGAGCCTGGGCCCGATTGTGAGCAGCTTGACTCTGCAACTGCGAGCCACCTGAACCGCTGAACTTGAGCAAGTTCAGTAGATTAGCGGTGCGATCCGAGTTATTGGAAGGCATGCTCATGTTGTTGACAGGAGGCGTAGGCGCCGGGGGCATGTCGAGATTGTCCATGGCGACAAGCCAAGGGTAGCTGGTGCGGTTGCGGACTCGAAAAGAGCTACCGCGATATTATTGTTGGGTTTTTTCTGAATGTGGATGATTCAGAGACGATAAGAAATGACGGCCAAGGGAAGCGGAGCGGGACGAAAGCAAAAGCAAACGGGCCGAACAGATTCCGAGAGGACGCCAAGAGGAAAGATGAAAGGGGACGACGAGGGAGAGAAAAAGAAAGAAAAGAGATCAAGATGATAGAATGGAAGTGAGTAGATGCGATTCTATCTTTAAATCTTTTTTCAATGATGAGACGAAGTTGAGGATGAAGATTAAAAAAGGTGGTTGACGTGGGGGAGAAAAAAACAAAAGTCGCGAAAGTGATGATGATGACGGTGAAGTAAGGCAAGGCAATGCAAAAGTAGAGCAGAGCAGAGCAAATCAGTGGCTGGTAGCGGTGGCAGTAGCAGTAGCGGTAACGGCAGTGCCGCAGTGGTACGGTACCTCACTTTAAGCTGAAGAGCTAAAAAAGCCAGTGAGAGTTGAAGTTTGTGTGTGAAAGCAACGGAGGTGATCCCAAGCAATTATCTGTGCACCTCTGCTAGTGTCTGGGGGCGGCCTCAGGAAACAGCTTTGCGCAATATGTTCGATCGATTGACGACGAAATTGATAACCAGCTGATTTAGCTGCTGGAGCCCAAACTGCTTGTTGTCTGTTGCCAGTGCAGAAGCCCACGTTGCCCAATGCTACAAGCAGTGCAATCTAATGTAAGGCAAGCCAAGGCAAGGTAAGGTACCTAATGTTGAGGTGACGACGGGAGGACTGGATGTTTCCACCTCACTATTCCCCGATTGCAAGGTAACGCACAGAGCTAAGGTACCTGGAGGGAGTGAAGGAGTGACGTGGTTGACTGGGGCTGGTTGGTTGATGTTTGTGTGTTGTATTTGCCGGTACCTCAAACTGTGAGGATGATATCGGATGATGCCGTTGAATGTATCATCTACTAACGTTACATGAAAAAGCAAAGATTATAAAGTTTAGCCTTTTAATCGAGTCTCAAACATGCTTCTGTCAATGGCATCGAATCTCAAAAGTGGCTGATGCAGTGTAAAACTCTCAGCTGTGATACATACATGGATATGAGTGAACCAGTTCGGCAAGGTAGCGCCCAGACTGCCAGTTGTCAAAGTCACCGCCTCTTCGAGTTCTATTGGCCAAGGCAACGAATCCAGATCTCAGAGACATATACATTATTGGTGACTCATAATCAAAGGAAAGCAGCCTGAGATTCGGTTCGAGCCTGAAAGAACTGAGATCCTGGCTTTTGCATATGCAGCTGCGGGCCAACTCTGTTGCTGCTGTATGAATCCCAACATTGTTGAAGAGTTTCTGAGACCAGCCTTGCCTTTCTTTTCTTTTCCGAGACGACATCCTTGAGATCTTCGATGCTTCTACTTGCCATTACATAATAATTAGTCTAACAGTTCCAGAAGCGTAAATGATCCCCCGGTTTGATGGTCATCCAGGGACAAACTGTGGTTATTCCCACTAGGCGCTTAGGATTTGTATCTCATAAACTTAATCAAGACTTCCAACAAGTTGCATATCTGGATTACGACGATTGCTTGGAGCAACATGCAATAATCTCACCATACCATAAGCATTTCATTATTAATCATTTGGTGGAGTTGAAAGTCAAGCATATACTACAGTAGGCATTAAATGCTATCTTCAGTATTGACTGCCCTCATGCGTGAATAGCTGCTCAGCCACAAACAACTCAGTGTAAGACGGGAAGGGAGTAATCAAACACAACTCTATCATCTACAATTTTCTATCATTGTCAGAACAATATACAGAGCAAACACCAAAATAGCATCAAATATCTTAGCCTTCACTCTAGCCCAGCCAATCCCATGATATCAATACCTAACCCAGAGCCTCAACAAGACACTAAACCCAATACAGCATCACCCCCATTCATCGCCCTCCGAAACGACGTAACACCTTTAAACCGCCACCAAATCCTCCTCCCGAGTCTCCAGTCCAGCCTTCAACAAACCCTCATGCGCCCGCGCGCAATAAACCACGGTTGAACATCCTGTCTCCTAGGCAATCGACGCCACATGATACCTCTATCCACCGCATAATTATCGCCCAGCATGTTTTGTCTTCGCAGGTAATTCATACTCGACCCCTTGGTAATCACTCTTTCAAACACAAAACTAACGATGCTGGATCAATGTAGTTGGCTTCCACTCCTATTCATCCCGACCAACGCCTCGCCTGCTTTTATATTCCTCTTCTTTATCTGCACGTACTTCCTCAATCGTCCATGCGTGTACTGCTCCATCCTCCTCCTTATTCTCTTCCTGACCTCGTGCAACTGGTCCGACCGATGTTTCTTCGACCTTGGCAGTAACTGGTTCCTCCCGCGTCCGATAGTACCGTCTGAGGATATCACATTTACCTCACCGTCTGGGGACCTCACCTTCAACTCGACTGTCCTCGATATGGCCAACACCACGGTCGCGGCGATTATAAAATCTGCCAGTGATGATCTGGCTGCCAGGAGGGCCGAGTGGTCGGGCCTAGGGATCGAGTGGCTTAGAAATTTACTGGGGAAGAGGGAGTGGAGGATTGATTGTATGGATATCTATATCAGGCTATGAATAGCCTTGCGAGACCAGGAGGGGAATTGATTCTACGTGGCCTAATGAAATGTATATTCCAGGCCATGCCAAGTATTCAAGTCCTTGATAGAACCTATGCTAGCATAACATAATTCAGCACTAGATCGCAATGACTTCACAAACAAATCAAAGTGGGCAAAGATTCTTACAAGCATAACGTGTCTATTCTCATCATATTGACTAAGATAGTCCCCGTAACAGGTTCCTATTATGTACCCTTCATGCATCATTCAAACTATCATCGCACCAAAAACCACATGTGTATCTCTCATTTTCTTTCATCAAAAAACGAATGCGTCCTAGGTATATCCTTCGTAGCAACTTACATCAAGGCATATAAAGCATGGCTTCGCTTGCAAATTCCTAAAGCTCGTCAGCCTCCTCCGAGTGCTCTGCAGCCTGTTCGGGGGCTTCCTCGTCAGAGCCCAAAGCCTCCGGGGCGGCGGACTCGGAAGTGGCCTCCACCTCAATGCTGGGTTCCGCATCTTCAGCCTCGTGCTCGATTTCATTAAGGGCCTCTTCATCAGGCGATACGGTCTCCTGAGCAGGGTCCTCCTCTTCATTCACAGACTCGGCCTCTTCAGATGGGAGGACGGTCTCCTGTGTGGGTAGTGTCTCCTCCACAGGAGCTTCACCATCGACGGGGGCGTCCGCGGCCACAATGGTATCCTCTGCCTCAGGGGCAACACTCTCCTCAACCTTCTCTTCCTCAACAGCCTCAGCAGCCTGCGTCTCTTGCGATGGAACGTCGGTCGCATACTCAGTGATCTTGACTGTAGCTGTCTCAACAGCTGTCACTGTCTCGACGATACGAACAATGCGCTCCTCACAGGTAGGTTGCTTCTCGGTCTCAGGTGACTCAGCGGCTGGTCCAGCGTCCAGTTCTCGGGGCGCCTCAACCCCGTGATATCCTTGAGAAGGAGCTGAGCAAGAAGCACACGGGTCAACGGATCCAGTCGAAAAACCATCGTGGCTAGGATAAGAGTTACCGATAGCAATCTGGTTGTTGTTGGGTTGCTCATCCTGAACAATATGATTCTCGGCAGTGGTGTCCTCGACAACAATGCTCTCCTCAGGATGATAGACCTCAACATTGTGCTCCTCCTCAACGATAGGATCCGCAGAAGCAGCAATTTGAGGAGCGGCCTCGGTCGCCTGGATACTGATAGCCTGTGTCACTGTCACAGTAGGCACTTCCCGATTCATAACAACAGTCTGGAAATTCCTAGGGTCCTGTTGAGGTGCAGTGTTTCCACGGATAGCCAAGAGAAGAATGAGAACACTCAGCAAGCCGATCAAGATATTCTTCTTGTCTTGCATGACTACACGAGCTGACTCGGCCAGTAACTCTGGAAGAGTGGCGCTCTTCATTGCCTGGCGACGTTCCTCATCGGTGGGTACTCGAGGGGCGGCATGCGCATAATCGGGGGCACGGTTGCCGGCAGAAGAGCGACTGCGCTCAGCGTATTGCTGATCGTGGTGCTGTGGCTGTTGTTCGTGGAAGGATCGCTGGGATTCCTGATAGTGTTCCTTGGAAGCAGGTGTATCGCCGTAGATCTCCCTATACCTCTCCTCCTCTCTCCTGAGACGCTCTGCCTCATCATCCTTCGAGTCAGCGGGGTCTTCAGGAGCGATAGATGACTCTTCAGCCTCCAGATCGGTATTTTCAAGGTGAGAAGGCTCGGGTGTAGGTTCAGCACTTTGTGCTTCCTCTGCCAGACTCCTCTCACGCTCTTCCTGAAGATGATCATCAATATCCTTCTCAAGTTCCTCAAACGATCGGCTCCTTTCAGCATCTTGATCATCAGCAAAAGACTCCTCGGCATCATCGATGGGCTCCTTGATGGACTCTTTGGTGACATCAGCAGAGTGCTCCTCCGCAGGCTGAGTATCGTTTGCGATGTGGCTTTGGTCGTGATCCTTGGTAGTATCGTGGACAGATGCTTCATGAGCCTCTGAAACATCATGGTGAGAAGGCTCGTGGTGAGAGGGCTCGTGAAGTGACTCATCGTACGCCGACTTATCACGAACGGATTCCGCATGCAGCGACTTGTCGTAACGAGAGTCCTCATGATGGGATGCATCATGACGAGAAGTATCATGGCTCTCCATACGTGACTTTCCTTCACTCATATGGCTCATATCCTCAGCATGGTTACGAGACTCTCCCCGTCTTCTAGACAGACGTCCTCGTTCCCTCTCCTCAAACTCCCGATGCTCCTCATCCAGCCTGATGTACCTTTCCTCCTCTTCAGCTTCCCTCATCGCCAACTCCCTCTCCTGGTCAGCTTCCAGAGACACGAGCTCATGTTGTGACACAGCGTCGACAAGGGGCTCTATCTCAACATCAACCCGCTCCATCTCCTTCCAACAAGCTTCCCAGGCACCGCCGCGGATCAGACCGTTGCTGGCATAGACCTTGACACGGAAGACCTTTGCACGACCGAGCGACTCATAGCTAATGTCCGACTTGCATGTCTTGCACCAGTGTGTAGGCGGTGCCTGAGAGCGACGACTTGATCGGCGCTCCTCTTCCTCTTGTTGTTGATACTCGTCCTCCTCACTCTCCTCCTCCTCCGAGTCCTCTATTGTCATCTCATTGGATGGGCCAAGATAATGACCACATTCTAGGATACGAGCTCGACGCCTCATGGGAAGGTCAAGAGCCTCTAGCAGCCTCTCCTCAAGAACCTCGTAGTCGCTCTGGGGGTGAGGTAGGAGGATACCACGCTCGACAGTGGTGTCTGCCATGCGATCTTGCAGCAGTCGCCAAGCATCTCGTATAGCCTTGCACTCCTTGCTCAGATCATCGGCATCTGCGTTCTCGAGCACGTCACCCCAAGGCCACCGGAGCGGAAGCAATGTAACGTGAAGGAGGACAAGGGGTGGTGTAGATCGCTTGAAACGAGGCGGTGTCTTCTTGGGAGAGTACTGCTCTGAAAAGCGAGGAGAGCCAAGTCGAGATGCAGAGAGGGGTGCTCTACGGCTTGATCGAGGAGAGCCAATAGTCGAGCCCGGGGGCGATGACATCTGCATGGCCTTGACAGATGAAGGTGATCGGAAGACAGGACGAGGGTTGCCTCGGATAGTTGGGATAAAGTCTTCCTCTTCCCTGTCATACTCTGAGAAACCGGAAATACCTGATACACCTGAGACACGAGGCGACCTGGTCATCCGCGACATAGCATCCTGAGCCTTTCTGTTATCAGTCTCCGAGACAGATCCCATTGAGCTGCGAGGACTTCGATCACTAAAAACGTCGTCTTCGTGCTCATGGTGAGAGCTGTTCTCGGCGGCCTCGTCTACACCGCCTCTCATAGCAGCGGTCGACATTTTTGGGCCTGTGCGAGTACTAACCGACTCAGAATGAGAGATGTACCCAGTATCGTCTGTTCCAGAGTAGCTGTTCAAAGACTCGCGCTTGTCGTGGTTGTCAATTTGTGAAGCAATGTCACGAGCGACTCCGTTGATAGCTTCAGAGCGACCAGAGTGTCGACGACTTGAGTATTCAGATCCCGAAGAGCCAGAGGACTCACGTCGAGAACCTGAGCGGTCTGACTCAGTCTCGGAAAAGTGTCTCTCTTCGTTGCCCTCTGCAGAGGTTTCGACCTCAGCTTCAGCAGGTTTGGCCTTGTCCTCTTCGACAGGTTCGTCCTCTTCGGGTTCCTGAGCGGTGGAGTCTTCAGCAGGAATGTTGTCTGTGGGGATATCTGCGGAAGGGGTGCACTCGCTTGGAGTATCCGCAGGCGTGTCCTCAGTGGTAGTGGCGTCTTCGACAGGGGTAGGATCCTCGTCGTTATCTTTTGTATCGTCTAATGAGGGCTCCGCAGCTGTTGTGTCGGCTTCAGCTTCAGATGTAGCTGGTACAACTTCGACTTCTTCTGACTCTGTTGCTGGCTCCTCAATTGGCTCTTCTGGCTTATCTTCAGTGTCGACTTGAGCTTTGGCTTCCTCTTTTGTTTCAGCTTCAGGCTCTGATTCGACTTCTGAGTCGGTCTCTGAGTCCGATGCCTCTTGATCAGATTGTGCCTCCTCCTTGGTCTCTTTTGGTGCTATAGTAGCTTGATCTTCTTCTTTGTGTTCTTCTTCAGCTTCAACCTTAGGCTCGGCCTCTGCTTCAGTAGGTAGGTCCGTGTGGTTTGTCGTATCAATATCGTTATCAAGCTCTTTGGCAGAGTCGTTCTTTGAATCGTGGTCTGTTTCCACATCCACCTTTGGCTCCTCGGAGGCCCTTGTATCGTTATCGTCCATAGGATCGCTCAGGCAAGATGGATCAACGTGAATCTCGAAATCGAGGTCCCCAGCCCTGTTACGTCGGGGCATCTGAGGTGAAAGCGGTCAGTGGCTTGTGTCTTCGTATGTGTGCCTCGAGTATTTCCCAGTGACACACACACGATAAAAAAGAAAAGGGGATGTTGAAGCGAGGAAAGGAAGAAGAGAGAGGTCAAGGGGTCTTCCTGGAATCGTGCAGATATTAGTCTGGGAGGTAGCTGTATCCCCAGACACTGGGCTTGTGTGGCAGCGGATGGTTGGTCGAGGCCGTTGGGACTGGCCCCGGTCATTGTTTACATTTGTTGCTGGGTCGACAGCGCCTGTGGACGTTGATCCCTGAGCGTGATGTCGAGACAACGGTCAGAATCGCAAACGGAAAGTGGCTGATTTTCATGATTGAGACTGTGAAATGATGATTGTGTTTAATTTCTCCAGTTTCCTTTGTCTTTGAGAATTGAATTGTAGCTCCATTTCGCTGGTATTTTATCCCTTTCGAGAGCAATCCATAGCTCTTAGCTCTCCCTGTCAGTTAGTGGGCAAACAGAGGTGATGTCATTCCATTGGACCACACTAGGATCCATTCTGATCGGCTACTGACTGAGATGCCCAGCAACGAACAAACCCTTGCTGTTGGGGTTTTATCTGCAACATTTATCACGTCAGGCCACGATTAGGTGATTTTTGCTTGCATTTTACTCGTCTACTCCGTACTCTCCCTCCCTCTCGTGACCTGAGCCTTTTTCAGCAAGTGTCACCTCCAACACCAAGTTTAGGGTAACCTCCACTCCCAGGAACGGCCCGTCGGGTCTAGGTGTGTGTGTGTTTCACTTACATAGATTGCCGCATTCCTCGATCATCAGAATAAACACAGCATGTTCTTGTGTTCCTCTAAATGTATAAATTTGAGAAATCGCTAAAGTCTCGCTGTTCGGAAACTGTACCGAAGAATGTGATACGAAGTCGATACAGCATTGGCGTAAAGCAATCAGTACCATGTCCATGAATAAACACCAGCCAAAAGATGCCTCCCCGATATTCCCCCAGAGACGAGTTTAGGATGAGACTCAAAGTGGCCAACTGCTCCAAGCTTGTCCAAAGGGTGCATTTCTAAGCCTGGTGAGAAATCAGTGTGATATGGCTCCAGGAGGGTCTTGAGGAACGACTGCTGTTGATGGGTTTTCTTTTCTAAGCGGTCATATCTGAGGCTCATTTGAACATGCTTGTGCTTTATCAACAAGGCCCCTTTCTTGAATTTTCTGAGCGTGACTGCATCCCATCCTGGTTGGTCTCTATACGGAGGGCCTTTTGGTTGGGGGCAGAGGTCTTTCGCCTGAAGCTCTCGGAATCGTAGTGTTCGACCAGTAAGCCAGGCATTAGGAAATTGCCGGACGACAAGCATCTTATACTCTCGCTTTTCCGCACCTGGAAGCTGAGAGAATGTGACTTTGGTGTGATCTAGTAGTCTTTTAATACCGTTGCAGGTTATTAGAAGACACAGCTGACTGCCCGTCGGGAGGAATGAGTTGGATGATGAGCAAGATATCGACGGGTAATTTGAGTAACGATGAATCCGACTTCTTTGTTATAGAGGCGGGAAACCTGCTGCCGCATTCACATCGATATACCATATCCTGAAATCGAGCCATTATGAAAGATGAGGGCCCGGCTTGAGGTCGGTGTCAAAGCACTGTGTGTCCCTTCGATAGGTAGATGTGTAGAGTGAAGATTAAGGAAAGTAAAGGCAGCGCTATGTATTCATATCTACCGAGCAAATCTTATACTGTGCACTTATAGCTTCGAAAAGAAAGTATGTAATAAAATTTGGGTTGTGATTCAGTGAAGAGAGAGTTAAGGTTGAGTATGCAATGAAGTTTAGCACATCTACCATACGAAAGGCGCTAAAGCTGAGTAAAGGGTGTCTAATCGTCAATGTACGTTCCTGAAATGTTGAAACGATGAAACTAGATGTCCCAGGTCCAGTTATACTTCTCATGAGTCTCCCGGAGAACTTGAACAGCTTTGTCGTAGGCACGATGCTTGACATCCGGCTTAACCACGATATCAGGAACTAGAAAGTTTAATACTTAAATTCGCGAGAGACTTTGGTAACTTACCTTCCAAATACCCGTGGAATAGATCTTTCTCATGCCAGATTTCCACTCTTTGAACTTCTCTTTCACCATCTTCTTGATTGATTCGCTCTGCGAGCTCGGTCTGCTCTGCGACAAGAATATCGATACCAGGGACGACAAGGAGAACCCGCTCTGGTAATGTTTTCTTTTCTGAAAGCACAGGGCTAAGTCTTGGGTCTTCAAAGTGTTTGGCTCTCACAGGTGCTGCATATGCGTCGAAAAGGGGCAAAAACAGTTTCGCAGGGTCGTTCTTGGGCATGTTGTCTGGATGCGGTTTCTCCCAGGGACTCAGACGGAAGTCAATAGCGGCGTAGAAAGTTGTGATGGCCTTGATGGAAGTAGGAGATGGTGCCTGGCAGCTTTTCTGCTGAGTGACTGCGAAAGCCAAGTTGCCTCCTGCAGAGAAACCACTCGTGGTCATCAAAGTTGGATCTGCACCCCAGCGTTCTTCCGCGTTCTCTTGTAGCCACTTGATCGTTGCATCAGCATCGTCGATAGCCGCAGGGAAAACATGTTCTGGCGCGACGCGGTAGTCAACATCAAGAACGACGGCCCCTGTTTCTTCTGCTACCATTTGGTCAAAATATGCGTGACCCTCTGGCAAGCCACCCATGAATGCACCCGAGTGAAAGTTCACATGAAGTGGTCTGAGAGCTCTCCCTCTCCCAACACCAGCCGCCTTGAAGACCAAAGCTCGAACATAACGATCCGCCGAGATCGGGATATATTCGACATCGTAAGAGCGATACAAAAGACAGGGTATCGTGGCGATAGAATATGTTAGTAGAGCAGCTGGTTGAAATACTAAAAGACGCCAGCGCAAAGTCCACGGTATGTTGCGATAGAAGATCGCCACGAGACTGGGCCGAAACCAAGTATACAAATTGTGGATGATGTTGGAGGCCATTTCAGATTCTGGTTTTATTGATCATTGTCTTTATAAAGACGGAGGTTGAAGTGAGATTTGCGGTTGAAGTGCAGCGAAAGGAAGAATCGAAGCTGTAAGCGGCCCAACATCGCACCGATCTCTTATGAGGAAGAGCCAATCAACAACCACAAGCCAAGAACAAAAAATCATCTCATCGAGATTATATCTGTTATATTTCAGTGATAGCTTTACAGATTGGGTCCACTCTATCGCAAGCACTACTTACGCTCCCCAGCTCACACGTGTTACTCAGCAAACATTATTCTGTAGATACGCATCAATATGTTGTCTCAAACGAGAACAGTTTCACAGCAAGCCACTCTGAAGGATCTATGTAACATGTCCTGCAAGTAATTTAAGTCCCAACCGCCACTCAAGCAGCTGTCAACTGACCGACATACATCCTTATCCTTGCAGCTGCATTCTAGCGACCCGGTACTCTGGGTCGACAAATTAAGCATAAATGAAGTGCATCTTGAAATCTCGAAAGAAAAAGCAAAGTTCGATGGCTCATCATAGGGTGTGAGATTGAGAGTGTTTGTGGAAAGGTAAAATATTTAATATCGCTAAGCTTCACAAAGCTAGCTAGAAAGCCCTCGATTGCACCAACCAAAGTAATAGACGCAAATAACCCCAGGTACTCCATATACTCGTTTATTCTTTAGATAGACCTGTTTGGTCGCCTTGCCCAACCCAAAGATTTAGAACCCAGTAGAGAACGCCATGCTACGCTATGTCAAATTCCCAATATTCCAACTCCATCCACCTAGTCGAACCAAATCCAGATAGAACGTCCATATATAAAGGAAAGCAACACACTGACTTAGTTTATGGCTCCTCAGCCACGGGTCGTGGATGATCCACAGGTGAATTTGGTTGCCGGTTGCCGGAGCCTCGAGTTCCTGGCCGATGGCTGTCCGTTTGACCAACGAGGTGCTCGCTTGGCCCATAGAATCCATGCATTTCTTCGTTCACAATACTGAGATTACTCTGACCCAGAGAATCGCTTCGTATTCGTGGTCCACCCGACTGACGCTGAGCTATAGGAGGTCGGTTCGAGACACTGGCAATACTGCCTGATGACCTTCGCCTTTCATCTCTTGGAAACACCACAGACGATGGAGAAACCGGCAGTTCTGGTACGTACGGTGTTGCTTCTAGCTCTGCTGTAGGATGAGCACCGGCCATCACTCCGGGGGAACCATCGGATCCTTCAGAAGCATTACTGTAGTTCCGAACATGGGTATACGTCCCGTGTGAATCTGTGCTTGAACGGTTCCTTGTTGATCCAGTAAGTCTAGAGGTATGGCTCATTCGATGTTGTTCGCCTGCAGCTACGGCGCTGAAATAATCGTCCCTGTTACCCATTGCATCAAAACTAGCATGCCTGCTGGTGTTAGCACTTCCTGGTACCGCGTGGTAACCGCTCCCTCCTGGCGTCGGCTCATTAGAACTGTGATCTGCGCTGGCGAGACCGAATGGTGAGGTCGCTGCAGAATCAGGGCCGGGGTTTCGCGGTCGTGGAGGTATCAGTGACGGATGTATCAATGGATCGATGCTTAGTTCATCAACGGCCGAGTCTGCTATCTTGTACTCTCGGGTCTGTCGAGATTGGCTATTTGAGCCGTTGGATTTGTCTGATGGTTTTGGTGTGGCGACAGCAGCGACAACTTTGTTCAGATGGCGGATAATGATAAATGCCGCCACTAATACGATAATCAAGAAAGCCACAGAGCCAGCGATAATACCAGCCAATGCGCCAGTTGAAAGGCCTCCTTTGTCGCCGTTATCATCCTCAGCCGAGTTCGTTGGGCTGACTTTGGAAATCGACGGAGGGAAGTATTTTAGAACTGCCTGGTCGTTATCTTCGCCAGCATTTACCGTCGGGAGAGCCGTAGGAGCTGTTGGTGTTTCGACGGTCACGGCTGTCGTCCTATAAGTCGTTCGCTCGCCGCCTACTGTCGTTGTAATGACCATAGTACTTGTGACAGTTACAGGATCGGAAGAGTAGCACTGGTTCACGCCGCATGCCATTCCATTCGGACAGCAGCCGTAGCTCAGCGATGACGGACATAAATACTGGCTAGCGGGACAATCGTATGTATATGCTGATCCAGAGGGCGGTACACAATTGTCGGCTGTCTCGCACAGGTAGCCGTCAGGACAACAGCCTCCTACTATATGTGAGCCTTGTTCGCAAACGCCTTACATTCCCAGAATACAAACCTCCATAGACCGGGGCGCAAACATGCCAACCTATTTTTGTTCCACACGTCGAGGGTCCTTTCGTTGTCGCTTGGCAGCTCTCTTTGGCGCAATCATAGTTTTCTGGGCAACATCCTCCGTCCAAACTGGAAGGGCATAATTTCATACTCGTCGCACATTGCGCTTCAGCTCGTCGACCAAGACCCGCTGCCTGTGTGATTTGCGCCTCCTTCTCAATACGATGAACGCCATCATGTCTTCTGTAGTCGGCCGCCTCGACACCCAAAGCCCAAAATGCACCAACGACCGACGTGAGGCAAAAGCTACACCCCCAGTTCCTCATCTTGTGCGATCATGGAACTGAGGGGAAATGTGACAGCAGATCGGGGGTGGTTTCGTTCAGGCGTGAGGGGCGCCGATCATGAGCAAAATGTAACTCGGATAAATGCAGCCTCTTCAGGCTGGTGGTTGTCGCAAATCAACGGATATAATCTGATTGATAATCGCGGGTTTACAGCGGTCACGGCTCGAATCGAGACAAGATCGCCGTGAGGATGGTGTCGAATATTCAGCCGTTTCACAACAAAATAACCAAGAGCAATGATGAGAAGGAGAAAAGGAGAAATTCGTCAGACAAAATAGGAATGTTCCTAATGTCAGCAATGGAGGCCTTAGAGGCTTGTCAATAACCAGGGTCTGAAGATGCTACGCCACGAGTGAGCAGTAAATGCTTCACTCGTGCCAGATGAGCTGTAGGGCTGAGCGAAAAGCCCACCGAAACCGACTGCACGGTTCGTTCTGGTTGGGCGGTCAACCCAAAAGCGCAGCACTGGTGAGATTGCAAGAAATAGCTCCTCTTAAGGTAATAATAATCGTGGGCCCAGCGTGGAGACTGAGAGCAGGTGAAATGAAAACGGTGAGAAGTTGCACGGCGATGAGCAATATCCTACGGATAAGCAATAACGGGCTCGACACGCGGCTCATTTTCTCTCGCGGGGTCTGCTCGAGCTGAAACCGAGCAGAACACCATAGGTCAAGAGCCTCAAGGCAATCGATCGGTGACAGAGCTGCGTGAGAGCACCCATATGTGCGGTATTGCATTGTGGCTCGTCATCTTCACCAATACCATCGCTCGAGTCGCAGCTGAGGCTGCGGTGCAGCTCATGGGATTCGCTGGGAACACCGCCATGGTAGCTCAACAGCGAAGCCCCCTCGGTGCTCTATTTCTATACCATCCCTCAAGACATTGCAGCGTCTCTCATCTCACGATTGGTCGGCGGCGGATTTCTCGAGCTCTTAGTGGCCGGCTGTGAACGGAGAGTGCATTGTTTGGGAGCATATGGTGCACTCAAGTGCATTGGCGTTGCTGCCGTGGCAGCCATTCAGCGGTCTTGTCCGTCTGACAAGTAGACAAGGCCACGAATCAAGTGTCTTATGGAGAAGGGAACCCTGTCCATAATGACAGAAGTTCATCCAGATCACTGGGGATTGGGGGCCGAGAACTTCGGGGGTGGAGTTATATAATAGCAATGGAGAATAATGGAAGTCAGTTGGGAGTTGCTGATGAGGTCAAGCTGCTTTAAGAACATGCGCCCTTTGCAGGTACAGGTGAGTATTGCTAATTTGAATGGAATTCTTCAATGAATCATGTATTGTGCAGACAAAGACCCAGTTGGGCGATCACAGGCCCATTTGAAAAGTTCCGACAAGCGATGCAATTCGGCTGTCCTCGTTAAAAACTTCCTTGTCTTGAGAGCAATATGCTGGCCAGGTTGATTGGTGACCGTATCTAAGCGGTCAACCTCTGGTAGCCTTGTGATCGTCAACTAAAGCGAAAGACTGTCATCAAGCAAAATTAGCTTGGCGGTCAGAAGGGGCATCTGCTTTAAAATTTGATGCCTGGTTTCGAGATGGTTGTTGACATCGTGAGGTAGCGGCGGTTTATCCTAAAATAGAGTCATTAGTGAGCACGAACAGGCTGGACTTTGGTGGTACGTAGGTGGAGACGAAATTGGAGCCGGTCTTCATCGGCAGGATGGCCGAGATGTTGTGGGCCTCGGCTTTCTCTGTGGAAATGATCAGAGAAGAGGCATTTTCGTTAACCTTAATAACTATAAAGAACGTCATTTCTGTCAGTGCGCAAATAGTAGCAACCTTCAAAGTGAATTCTTGGTGAGTAGTCCAAGACTAAACAGAAGTGGTAGCGGCTGCAGATGGCTAGGAGCCTAAGTTGACCACCCATTACGATCATAAGATTGAAGGATAGAGTAAGGTACTCGGAGAGTAGCATTATCAAGCATCAGCCCAGAATTGTGTAAGTGTTGACTCTTCCCCACTCCGCAAATGCTTGTTCAAAGCCAAACCAAACCTCCCTAGACCTGGCGTTCATATCATGAAGTTGGACCTCCGAACATCGCATGGATGCTCGACAGTTGGGTAACCATACAAGGCAGTAGAAAGTACCCGGCCGCTGCCCGCTGCCAAGAATCGTTAGGCCTCTCGAGGGTCCTGCAACATTAGCTGCATGCCGGTGCTTCACCAGGCGCCACTTTCTCGACCAGACGAAGAGCTATCAGGCCCCCGTGGCCAAGATGCACACGAGCTTCACGATCGGTGGTTGCCGTTGATACATCTTGCCCATAAACCTCCGATTTTCTTGGCACTCTGCGCTCAGGCATTGGCAATAACTCGCGGATGGCTTCTAGAATTGGCAGGTACATCAATCAACGCTGGTCAACATCACATCGTCAACGTCGTAGCTCGTGTTGCTGAATTCATCTCCACTGATGCTGAATTTAGAGCATTGCCGATCCAAGGGCGGAATTAAGGGTCCATGAACTTTAATTCGCGGACGAATGGTTCTTGCTGTTCCTGCGCAAGCGAACCGGTCATAATCACCCCAGAACCTCCCGTCAGACTCGCGCGGGGGAAGTGATCACCCCTTGTTGCGATCTTCCTGAGGAGGATTCCCATTGTCCTGAAGAGCGTAGATCTCAGACCGATGCAGCATTTAAACGGGAAGGGTTGCGGCGTCCGGCAAAGCACGCGGGGGCGGGAAGGGTATGGCGTCGAATGCTCTCTCAGTGGGCTTGCTTGGCCTGGGAATTAGCCAGGTTTCTGGTTTGCCGCGCCTGTCAGAGCGAGTTGCCCAGCACCACCTGGACCAAAAGCGGCCGAGTGGCAGCCGGATGGTGCTGAATTGGCAGTCTCATTACCCCGGATTTTCCAGCCCGCCGGGGAAAAGAATGCCAGGGCCATGTGGTTTTGGGTCGTGGTTTGCCGCTTTTGAGGATGCTGTTCGGTGGCTGCAGGGACACGAGGTCGGTGCTTGACTCCGAATACTTGATTGAGTCTTGGGGAGCTGGAGAGGGTTACATTGTCAACGTTCAGTTCCTCCTGTCAATTCTAGAACTCTGTCTTTGGGTGGCGTTGGGTGAGAGGGTCGCTTTTCATGTGAAGAAAAGTCACCTGCTGTAGACGAGCGGGGGCGTGGATTTGCATTTGTTCTGCACCTAACGTGGAAAAGAACTCATACTGTCTGGGCACTGTGCATTCTATGTGTAATTGTGGTTAGAAGCACAGTACAAAGTCACCGGTGTTCATACCCCGATTCTCCATCCCACCGCAAAAGCTCTCTGCTAACCCCCTGCAAATTCATCCCATGGTCCCATTCTCATTCCCCCAAATCTCCAGCTCTCCGCAGAGCAAGGAGCAAACGGTACAAAACTCTTCAGGGCACATTCCACATTCCTGATGCTCTTAGTGCACTTGCAGACCAGCGCCCGTAACCCCGCAAGCTAACAAAAGGTAGCTTTGCCCAGACTCGGGCAAGTGTCATAGCCAGGGCCAGGGATCCATGATTGTCGTGGATGCTGAAAGATCACGATGGTGTGTAGTGAGTGACAGGACAGGCAAGGAGGGACCTTCTGTTAGACGGTAGACCGAACCATGACGCCCCAGAGACACACGAGGCATCAATTTTGATCACTTCCATTTCTTCTTTTTCCCCTTCTTCTCTTCTCCCCTCCCCCCCTCAAATCCTACTCCTGGTCTCAATCTTGACATTTAAACTTTGACCATTGTCTCTTGTTTGATTATATCGTCATACGTCGCCCTAGTTAACGTTCGTGACCAACTCCTTGGGTTACTTGTTAAATATCACTACCGATCTCCCGCCTCCGCTCCAATTTCTCCCCAGATCCTCGGCTTCTTGTGGACTTTATTTCCCCTCTTACTTCCCCCACACGCAGATCAGTTATTCAATTCGAAATATTCAGTCGACGATTACTTTTGCTTCAATATACCATTCAGCAACTGGTTTGTGCTGAGACTGTAAAGATCGAAACGTCTCTCGCCAATACCCGTCAAGCCCATGCGCCACCATCCCAATTTCTGGATGGAAACCGCATGATTGACTTTGTGATCCTTCGATCATCTATATTCGCCACCACATAACAGCCACGATGTTGCTGTACACCAGACTTGCACCACCCAAGGTCCCTAAGAAGCGTTCACGCGCAGGTATGTGAATTATTCTGGAAGCATTCTGTTGCACAAGCAATGTTCCCCATTCTAGCTCGACGGACTTGCTAACTCGGACGTTTTTGTTGTCGCACAGGATGCAGTTACTGGTAAGTGCTTGCTATTCTCTTCTTTTTGTATTAGCAATTAACTAACGATTTCTATAGTAAAGAAAAGGTACACAGCTCGCTCTAAATGTGCAGTTGATATGATACTGACTAGCCGTTACAGAAGAAGAAATGTGATGAGATTCGACCTGCATGCGCGCGATGCCAAGAACGTGGCCAGGAGTGCAATTACGAACCTGTCCGACCTCGTCAGAGGCGCAAGCGTGAAGCAACTGTTCCCTGCTCGCCATTTGACACAAACTCTTCCTCGAGCTCGGACAGGGCAACTCATGTTTTGGATATCCATGCCACCTCAGAATGGAACGACGATGCGCATGATAGATCAGCTGACGAAGACTCACTCGACGACACTCCTGTTACGACGCAGGCACCAATACTCAACACTTCTCTCGTTAATCGTACTGCCAGCATATCTTCAAATGACTGGGCGGCCACGGACCTTCCAATAATTTCACCCCTCGACTCGGTCGATTTTCAACTGCCCCCGTTCGATGATTCCAAGTATGTCGTTCAACACATCGAGAACGGAGAGGAGGATATTGAAGAGATAGTCCGCCGGGAGTCCATCACCATCAATATTCCGACGACAACGTATGCCAGCACATACGCAGCCGCATACGCCACCCCCAGCCCTTCACTGGCTATGATCGCGCCTATTCCTACACAATCTCCTCGACTTGAGTTCTGCGCTCCGGTATTCACAGAGTTCTCCGAACGTACCAACCGACGTGCACTTGTCGACCATTTCTGTAATGTTTTGTCGCATCTCATCGTCTTCCGTGAAGAGAGTGGCAATCCTTTCCAGCAGCTTGTTCTTCCCCTGTGCCATGAGAGCCCTGCTGTCACCAACGCGGTTTATGCTTTAGCGAGTGCTCATCTCGAATACCGTGGGGTTGAAAATGACGAGAAGAGTGTCTATTTTCACAACAGAGCTATTCAGGGTCTGGCGCGGTTAATTCAGAAAGGTTCAGGCGCAAACCGAAACGAATTGCTGGCTGCTATCATGCTTTTGGTGTATTATGAAGTGGTAAGTTGATTGATCAATTTGAGTCCCTGGCCCATGTAACTAAGGCCTTGTAGCTGGTACAAAAGGGCCGATCCAACATCGTGGATGGCCATCTCAAAGGCGCCATGACCATCATGAGCAACAATGGAACTGCCACTGATCCAACTGGCGTTTTCCTGGAACGGGTAAGTTGTATTCGACTGGATCAATGAGCACCTTTTTGACGATTTTCAGGCATTCCGTTTCTATGATGTTATTGCGGCACTGTCGTTTGGTACTGCTCCTCTCTCTAGTGCTCCAGGCACACATTATCTTACGCCTTTCCCTCCTCTCGATTCTTGTGGCGCCACATCTCCCTTGGGCAGTGTCGACACTCTGCTGGGCATGGCCACTTCCTTGTGGCCAATCATCCATCGACTTTCCAACCTCTTGGCACTCAAGGATCAGCTCGATGTTGCTGTTGCAAACGAAGAGGTTTCCAAGGTTGCTGTTCTCCGAACCGAATTTGAGACCTCGGCAACGGCTATCGAGGGGGCACTGGAGGACTGGCATCCCGCTGTCCCCGAAAACTCTGTTCTGAACCAAAATCCTGAGGAACTGAGTCCTGAGCAAACCGCAGAAAGGAGTCGACTCCAGAGTATTCTTAGCAACGCTTTGTCTTATCGTCACTCTGCCTTCGTCTACCTTTACCGGACCATTTACAGCTACCCAAGGAGACACCCACTCGTACAGCGCCATGCTCATATCAGTCTGACTCACTGTGTCGGAACAGTCAGTAATACTGGTCCTATGAGTGCTCTTCTCTGGCCACTATTTGTTGCTGCTTGCGAGGCCATTACACTATCTGATCGCGAACTCGCCCGCCAGGCATTTATTGCTATCAACCGGCGGCAAGGCATGACAAATATTGACCGTGCATGGACTATCGCACAAGAAGTCTGGCGGCGTGCGGACAAGACCGACATGCTGCAACAGCAAGAAGAGGCGATGATGATGGGTGTCAGGAGTGGTGGTGATCTCTGGAGAAGAGTGAGTGCAGACATGGGCGTAACTATCGTTTTTGGATAGGATAGGAAAGGAAAGGAAAGGAAAAGAAAATATGGACGAGTCATATGATAGCGACGACAGCGAACCGGCGATACCCGTTCAGCAATCATTCACAGCTGGATATTACAGGAGTTGAAAAGGAATGGGAAGCGTAGTGATGTATACATTTTTGGAATGGTTGGGAGCACTTGGATTTGTTGAGGCGGTACTATACGGCGATTTTAGGGACGGTTATCTGAATGGAAGTCGACTGACTGACTGTATCTGTATGGCAAATATGAAGGCGATGAGATGTATTTTATAATGAAACATGAAGAGAATATGTGGATATTGACAACTGCCTACTCACTTACCCACTTGACGTCCTAAGTTAGAGCGAGCACCATGGATGATATGCCTGTTTAGTGGACCTCGATATCGTTCGCCACTTATTCAACACAGATTTGGGAGCTCTGTTTCATCGGGCGATGATGCTGCGGGCAGTGCATAATGATCTGCATGAGATTGATACTTGCGTTGGAAGGCCATAACAATTCATTAAGAGGTTTCAAAAGGCTGAGGAGTGGTGTTTGAGTCTTTAGGGTATAGGTACAGGTACGACTGCGCACTAGAAACTAACAAACCATGATTGAAAATGGCTTCCCCGCATTCTGGAACCAAAGTTAGTAAATTAATAACTCCGGTTTCTTGGCTTTATCCATGTAACGGCTTATTCGGGATGGCTGTCGGGTCGGATCATGGGACTGACAACTGTCTAGCGGCGTGGGGTGAACTCTCATCACTCAAGATGAAACAATTAGTCTAGATCGTCTGTCACCAAACTGCAGTCGATTCGCATAGAGAGCAGGCCGAATGAAGAAGAGAATGGTCTGTATACGAGGGAGGAGTCCAATTATACAATGCACATAAAAGAGCCCCGCCTACAAGAAATGCATAGGTGAGACACAATGCAAGATGCAAAGCAGAAGAGCATCATCGTGGGCTTTGCAGTTGATCCTTGGAGGGGGGCTGAACGGGCCGTTACGTTGATCCTAACTAAAATGCTTGGGGGCGACGGCTAGGAAAGGGGAAAGGAACCAAAGAAAGAGGAGTTGGAGGAGGAGGATTGGATGAGATGAATCCGTGCGAAAGGGCTGAGATTGAATGAGAGTGGGATTTGTTGCCACTGATGTGACGATGTCGGTGTTTTTCGATGCCCAGTTTTGTTGTGTTGCATTGGCCCCTTGTGTTTTTCTTCAGGTATATTTCTCTTTCCTCTCCTACAACTTACACCTGTTGTCAATGGAAATAGGAGGATATTAGCTTGTAAGCCAAACCCTGAGTATTGCGTATGTCTCTGATCACTTGAGGCTTGAGCTTTGCAGTTCTTTTCTCTCCACATGAGCAATTACCCCACCTGCCTAAACATCATCCCCGTCCCCAGACCCAACCAACCTCAATTCCCTGTCGTCCACTTTCGCAATCATATTCGTTGTGTCATTGCATCTTGTTCTCTTTCATCCTTTTTCTATTCGTGTTTTCTTAATGACTTCCACTTAATTACTATTCAGTTATACCCGTCTTCTCTTCCCTCACGGCAAATCTTAACACTAAAGCCTTCATCAACGCTTCTCTCATCGCCTAATCTCAAACCCCCTGGCCTACTACCTCACGAGCTTCATTCTGTGCCGTCGCTTATTAGTTTCATGTTCCTGATCGTTCACCCAAACCCAATCTAGAACATGCTGCTCAGTCATTGATGCGCCCTTGCCCAGCTTTAAGGCTTTTGTCTCATATATGGGAATACCACCATTTTAACTCCTTCTCCTAGAGCCCGCGAAACATCGCAACAAACAAATCTCCTGTCGCATTCGCATCCCTTGCGTCCTCCTTCTCCGAGGTTGCATTACCTCACCACCGGTTGCATATTTGCCCAACATCAACAGCCACATTTTTCTGCAACACGCCCGGAAAGACGTCGAACCCCGCTGGTCAGCTTGCCACTCGTCATCATACTCGGATCGCTTAAACTCGCCTGGCTCCATATTGCGCCGGACTTCTTCTGCTCCCAACGAACGTCCGCTTCTGCGCCCAACTACACAACCACCAGGAGAAGCATCACCATGTTCTAGTCATGAGCGCCCAGACAAATATATCGGACTCGGTTCCGCCGCCACCGCGTCCGATTCGTTTTGTGCATAATCAAGGACAACCGCCTTCTAAGCGGCGCAGAATCAACGCTGCGTAAGTATACTCCGGTCGTACCACCATAACATCGTGACACAGTACTAGTCGCATGACTCTGCCTTCCACAGTATATCGTCTTCTAGTCTCTACTCCCTGTTACCCAATACCCGACTCTTCCTCGACTGGATTGCCAGGTGCTAACCCCTTTGCGGCTCAGGTGTTTGACCTGTCGAAAACGAAAGACGAGATGCGCTGGCGAACGACCTGTTTGCTCTACCTGTACCAAGAACGGCCACCAATGTCTAGGATACCCTGAGGAAATCAAGAGGGAGGATGGTGAGAAACCATCGCCGTTGGATAAGCAGGCCCACGAACGAGACGAACACGAGCCCCGCCACTATCATGATGAGAATATCAAGATCGAGAAGGCGTCTGTGGCAGCACAGCACGCGCCTGAAACCCCAAATTCACATGCAGCTGCAGGGACGGCAATGTCGCTCGCGAACATGATCGATCCTAAGGTTGAAGACCGCGAAAACTTGGATGCGACTGCGCAAAATGGCCACCACCCTTCCACTCTACCAACCTCTCCCACTGCTGTACGACGCTCCGAAAGTCATCGCGTACCCTATTTCCGATATTTCGGCCCAACTGCTATCGTACCTGGTTTTAAGCAAATGGTTGTTTCTGTGCGCGATCGCCGGCGCTCGACTGCTGGTTCGCTGGCCGGGACGTCACCGATATCAACGCATAGCGGACCGCAAGGAAGCAGTTCAGCTGTTGGGAGCGATGTGGTCAGCGAGGAACTACCTACCTATGACCCAAACGATCCAGCTCCAGTTCACCCACTGATAATCAGTCTCATCAACACCTTTTTCGTGCAAATGGGCTCCAGTTACCCATTCCTTCGACAGTCAAAGTTTTTACGGATGGTGAAAGAAAAGAGAGTTGAACCGATTCTCGTTGACTCAATATGCGCTTTGGCCGCCAGATTCTCCGACTCACCAATTCTCACAAACGGAAACGACAAAATGCCAAGGATGGAAAGGGGTGCAGTCTTTGCGCAAAGAGCCCGGCAGGCCACTGTTGATACGTTCCCATGTCCGACTGTTGGTGCTGTGCAAGCTTGTCTTCTTATGGCTTATGAGGGGTTCGGAGCGAGCCAGGACAGCGCTCTGTGGATGTATCTTGGGCTTGCTATCCGTATGGCTGTCGACCTGGGGCTGCAAAAAGAGGTGGGAGTTCAGTATCATGGCGAGAAGGATGCTTTGTATTCTCAGAACTGGGGCCGCCCTCCGGTTGACGAAGGAAGCTCCGAGGCGAAAGGGGGTGAATTTAGCCAACTGAGTGCTCAAGAGCAAAAAGAGATCGTACAAGAAAGGATGGATACATTTTGGGCAGTTTTTATTCTTGATCGTGTCATCTCATCGGGGACGGGACGACCTGTCACGTTTCGAGATGACGACTTGGAGCTCTCATTCCCGGAGCCCTTCATCGACCCAGCGACGGGTTGGCCAGCACCCTATCCGATCTTCCTCCAAATAATCCACCTCTACGGACGTGTATGCGACGTTCTCAACAAAATTCGCAATGCGCAGGATCTCACCAAGGAAACATGGGACAAGCTTGGTGAGATGGAGCATGAGCTGACTAGGCTCTACAAGAGCTGGGACTGGCGGCTACAGTTTAATGTAAACAATTTCAAAGCGTATTTGGGGGTAGGCCAGGGCACCACATTCATCCTGCTGCATTTCTGGTTCCATGCTCTCTTCATCATCCTTCATCAGCCGACTCTCCTTACACCCTTTGCTGAACTTCGCAGTGAGCTGCAACTCTTACCAGACAGTCGCGAGCTCAGTATGAGCAGCGCAAAAACGATTTGCGACATCTTGTCTTTTGCAGACTTGATAGACTCCAAGAGTTTCATTGGAAATCCTTTTGTTAGTCAGCCGATCTACATTGCAGCTTGCGCCTTCGTGATGGAGTCAAGCGCAAACGCATCAAGCTCACCCTCACGGGACAACTCCCCCCCAGGTGGGCATCATCCGGACGCTTCAGGAGGCAGTAAATCTCGAGAGGCCAAATCCTCACGACACTCTTTGTTGGCTTCGGCAGCAAATCAGAATTACCAAAAGTGTTTTAATTCTCTGCAACAAGTGCAAATGTACTGGGGTGGAGCTACCTACATCATCACTGCATTGGACCAGAGGGCCAAAGGGATATGGGATTGCGAAACATACACAGCAGAGGAGTATGAAAGCACTAAAGCTGGACGCAAGACCAGTAGTGGTGCATTGAACAACCCTTTTCCCAAATTCGAGAACAAAGCATCACCAAGGATGTCAGGTCCGCCTATAGCATGGACTCTGGCAGGAACTGCCAACTCTCCAAACTCGAGCCTGACGCTTATGTATCAGAATCGAGACTCGACGACAGGAACTGGAGCTCAAACTTCGCAGCCGACACGAGCTCCCAGCACACCACCTGGCAATATGATATTCGACCCTATTCGACAGAGTTTACCAGACTCAACGGGCATGCTTGCGCCAGCTTATCCCCAGCCCAATGTCTCAGCTGTGCGGCAATCGTCCCGCCCGGCTGTGCGTCGTCGAACTTCGAACCTTTCAGTAACGAGTACGCAAACTCGTCCTACTGTTCAGTTCGATGGGTTGCCTGAGGACTGTGAGGCCAGTGACATCTACACCACTGGGTCGAGGTTCACGCCGACAAATCCACCTTCTACTGCTTTTGATACATACAGTGTCTCGCCACCAACAGCGATGGCTGAAAATGGTGTGAACCCCGCCACGACTCTTTCAGGGGCAAACGCCATGTATTTTGGCCAAACGAGTTTCCCATATGCGATGCCCTGGGGAAATATGGGGAGCATGGATGGCATCACCTTCGACAGCCAGGATATAGACATTGCTGCTTTGGGGCTGCAGCAATCAGACATGATGGGGCCTTGGTTAGACTACATACCTTCAGATGTGCTGAGTCTTTTTGAGCACCAGCATCCGCACATGGGTCAGGGCGGCCATTGATTATTCACTCGGCTTGATTTATATAATAGATCTGAGCATGCCAACTCACATATATCCACGAGGGATGGCCCGGTATATTTATGAGGCGTATTTGGTACGCATATATGGCGTTTGGTGGGAGCAATAAAATAGGGCTAATACGTTATACCAAGTTTCCTAAGTTCGAGCTTGGCGCAGTAGGTGTATGGATATAGGCTTGCCTTTTAATGATATGTTACTTGGTGCCGATATATTTGATAGCATTCGCCTGTGCCTCTTGGGCAATGCGGTAATCGACTATATTTGACATTGAACAGGTGTGACTCGAAGGCATGATATCAGGGCAGATATGAGTATATGTATAGAAGCCTGTAAACTGTGGCTATGGGCCCTGCCACTCGGCAAAAGAGCATCATGGAGTCACAATAAATCTTGAAACACTACACAGAGTAGTCCAGTTCACCCTGAATTCGAACACGCGAACTGCAAAAACGAAGAGTGGTGCAGGGAAGAGAGTTTGAGGATTTTAGGTTCGGATTTTAGAAGGTTTATAGGTTATAGGTAGATACCACTACACCACTCTTCGTTAAAGATATGTAGAGTTATTTTAGGATATAAGGGTAGGTCCTACACAAGGAGGTCGATATTTTGGTATACGAGGGTAGGTCGCGGCATCGAATACTCTGCAAGTCGCGACAGATATGTTCACACATATATCGTACAAGAACAACCATCTACAACTTGGCCTTGGTATCCTTCAACCACTGCTCATACCAAACCTTTCCAAACTCCTTCCTCTCACCCTCCCTGCTCTGCGCCTCCTCAAACCTCTGCTCGTGTGCTTCCATAGCAGGCCCCCTCATGAAGTCGACCAAGCCCGCATACATCTCCATTTTCAGCACGCCGTAAACACCAGACTTGCTCTTGTCGATGAGTTCCTTCTCCTTGATAAAGTTGAGCAGATCTTCAAGGCCCTTTGGTGCAAGCGCATCGGCGATACCAGCTGCTAGGGCGTCCTCGCCTGTGAAGCGCTTGGCTTCGAGGACGAGACTTCGGTAGGTTGAGTGGGAGTACTTGATGCGGAAGAGAGCTGACATGGCGGGTTTGAGGGGTGCGCCGAAGACAAGCTCGTTGAGGCAGAGAAAACCTCGTGGTGTGGGAGCGAGGCGGTAGTCCTGGGCTGTGGCGAGCATGAGACCGCCTGCGAAGGCGTGACCGTTCATGAGAGCCACTGTAGGCATAGGGTATCTAAAACAGTCAGCACACCACTCATGAGCACTCAGTATTATTGTAAGCATACGTCAAGAAACGAGCCCAGACATCATAGAGCAACGGCCAGAAACCCTCTGTCGCAACAGCATGCTCAAGATCAAGACCGTTGCTATAAAACTTTGGAATTCCAGAAGTAGTCGCCACAACGCCGTGAGGATAACCAAACTCGATTATATCAAGGGCGTTGAGGAAAGCTTTGAGGACGGGTGTTGTAAGACGGTTGTCGGGTGGTGAGAGGAGGGTGAGAAGGTAGACTCTCGGTGAGGGTTCTGTGCATGTGAGAGTTCCCCCGGGATGGGCGCCGCATTTTGCGATGGGGAGTGTGAAGAGAGGAGACATTTTTTTTGCTGTGAGTGAGATGAGAGAATGTGAGGGAGAGTGAGCGTTGTTGGGTGGTATAAGAGGTTGGTATAAGAGCGTGGAGGGAGTTGAAGGTCGGCTAAAGGAAAACACCTCGGCTTGTGGATATGTCCGGGGTAAGGAAGGACATGATGGATCTGAGATGGGCATCTCGGCATATGAGATCACATGATACAAGAAATTTCATGAGTTTGTATATCGAAGAGTAAGACATCTGTGTTTTTATATGTCAAAGTATTACTATGAGTTTGTATTTATTGTTGTCCGTGATGCCTTCAACGTCTTGCATGTGAACGACTTAAAGATTCTGGGGTAAAAAGATACGTACCGCTCATGATAAAAGGGCCCCACTTCCCATGACGACCACACCCCAATTATTACCGGCCAATCAGACCTTCTCTTCAAGCCCCCACTGTAGCTTTCATTTCCTCCCCCCAAAAACCCCACTAACCAAACACCGTAGCCTCTCATAGCCACCACCAAAACGAAGACCGCGCTCATATCATGGCTTCAGACGCCAAAGATAAAGACTCCATCGTCTTCTTCCATCCTGATCTTGGCATCGGAGGTGCCGAGCGCCTCGTTGTCGATGCTGCAGTCGGGTTGCAGGAGAGGGGACATCGAGTGGTGATATTTACGAATCACTGTGATCCGAAGCATTGCTTCGATGAGTGCCGTGATGGTAATGGCACCAAGTCTGCTGTATGTGAGATGGCTAACAGGACTAGGAACCCTCGATGTTCGTGTTCGCGGCCACTGGCTGATCCCAATGTCTATCCTCTCGCGCCTCACAATCCTCTGCGCCATCCTTCGCCATGTTCATCTTCTCATCCACATTGCTCTCACCGGCGAACTACAAGACCTACGGCCCCGCGCCTTTATCGTCGATCAGCTCTCCGCCGGCCTGCCTCTCATGCGCTACATCGCTCCGTCCTCGCCAATCCTCTTCTACTGCCATTTCCCCGATCTTCTCCTCGCGCAAGGCCGCGAATCTGCCCTCAAGCGCTTGTACCGACGTCCCTTTGACTGGCTCGAGGAATGGACTATGGGCTTTGCGAGCGCTGTGGCTGTCAATTCGGGTTTCACAAAGGGCGTGGTTAACAATACGTGGCCGAATTTGAAGAAGCGTACGGAAACGAAGGTGGTGTATCCTTGTGTGGATACGGAAGTCAAGGCGAAAGAAGATGTGGGCAGTGTTGATGATGTTCCGTTCAAGGGGGAGAAGATCATCTTGAGCATCAATCGCTTTGAAAGAAAGAAGGATATTGGACTCGCGATTAAGGCCTTTGCTGCGATTCCTGAAGCTGAGCGCAAGGGCTGCAGGCTCATTCTTGCAGGTAGGACACACATAAGCCTCTGACCCGAGAGTAATACTAACTCATCATTAGGCGGCTACGATCCTCGCGTCGCTGAAAACGTACAATATCACTCTGAGCTCGAGGCCCTCGCCTCTTCCCACGGTCTTGAACATCTCACCACAAAGACCCTCATTACCGCTCTATCTGCGCCTGCAACCGTTCCTGTGCTCTTCCTCCTCTCGATCCCCAACTCCCTCAAGGCATCGCTCCTCCGCTCCGCACGCATTCTTCTTTACACACCCGCCAACGAGCACTTTGGAATCGTCCCCCTAGAAGCCATGCTTGCCCGTACACCAGTGCTAGCCGCTGACTCGGGTGGTCCTGTTGAGACAATCGTCGACGGCGAGACGGGATGGTTGCGATCACCAAAGGACGTAGATGCTTGGGCTGAGGTCGTGCGCAGTGCACTGAAACTTGGCGATGCTGAGGTGCACAAGATGGGCGACAAGGGTGCTGCGAGAGTGAAGGAGCTGTTTGGACGAGAGCAGATGGCCAAGCGCTTTGACGAGATCCTGGTTGATATCGTCAGCAAGAAGCCCCCTGTATCTGCCATGCGAACAGTCGTCAACGCCGCTGGAGTCTTGGTGGTGTGTGTTTTGGGACTGGTGGTATCAGCGCTTCTTGCTGGTAAAAGTGAAGAAGTAGTATCGGACTCTGCAGTTTAATGAGGTTCAGAATAGACATCGCGATCGCCGCGCATGAGCGGACATACATAGTAGTTTTAATATACCATCAAACTCATTTTCACTGCTAGTACAAGGCTCAGAGTTCTGCAGTTTCAAGTGGCTATTATTATCCGTGTCAGTTGCACAGCACCGACACAAATCTTCAGTAGATGGAATGACATCCAACGAAAGAAAGCAACAAATCTCCACCGTATCTATGCAAATGCAAGCAAGCCTCCATGTCTGCCCGGGCAGGTTGCTCTGATGCCGCTGTGTATAGCCCAGCATGAAAAAATGCAAGGGATTCATTCTTATTCCTCCTCCTCATCATCATATATATAAACGATGCGTCCGTCAACATAGGACTGGCTTCCGACAAAGCGGTGACGTTCTGGGCCTCTCTGCCTTGATCCGATATATATTCATCCTTGTCCTCCTCCTTCATTCATTCCAGCTCATAAACCCGTCATTATTCTCATTTCCTCATCCATACATCCCATCCCGCCCACGAACAACTAACCGTCCCAAAAAGAACACTGGATAAATCTTTACAGCAACTGAACCACCCATGATATGCCATAAATAGCAATGCAGTAACAATCCCTCTCTGGGATGTGAGCAACGATCTAATAACAAGAAAACACCTGATGTGATGCCAAGCCTCGTACAAAGCGAAGGCCTCATGCTCCAAAACATTTCTCCAGGCAACTGAAGATGCAACTCAACCCATAATGAAAAAGACTCTCAATGCTTGTCTGGCACTTGACAAAGTATGTGATAAGAGAAATAAATGAACTTAATAAATATGCCACGAAACGGGGGAAGGGGTATCATGTTTCATAGGGTGACGTCCCCTCGTCACCATATGCAGAGGTCGGCACCTTCTTGGCAGTTTCGGTGCTCGCAATGCTAATGTTGGTGTCACGTCTTCGAGGGTTGAAGACGGGAGGTCGCGACGTAGTCTGCGCTGGCTTCTTCTTTGACTTGGCCATGAGCAAGATCCCGTCATCACTGCCATCATCATCAAAGTCATCGTCGACGGGCCGGGCAACGGGAGTACTTGTCACCGAGTCCCGCGCACCACCTTCTAGATGGACAGCAAGAGAACCGCTGTCCATAGCAGGAGGATTGCCGTACACGTGATTGATGGGGAAGCCATTGGGTTCCTTGTCAAAAGCCGGTGGCGTCAGACTGTCGGTGGTTTCGAGTAGTTGTGGGTGAGCGCTAACAATGCCTGGCTTGCACAACAGCTCGGCTTCCATGTCGGCTGAAACAGAGCTGGCACCGCTGAGCAAGGCTGGCAGAGAGGGATCGGACTGGAATGCCATCATCCGCTCCGATGTGCTGGCTGTAGAAGGGAGTGCTGAGACAGGGCTGGTGACACTTGGGCTGGTCGATGGGGTGGCCAAAGCCTCCATCGAATCGACACTCGACGACTTAGTAGTGGGCATGGTATCTGCGCGTGGGAGGGGTTCATCTCGAGTCCATTCCTCTTGGATAGGCGAGGGCGGGCAAGAGTAACTGATGTGTTCACCCTGTCTATCACATCGTCGCATGCAGAGATCTTCTGGGTGACGAGGTGGTGAAGTTCTTGTGATAGGAGCACTATCCATTCTCTGAAGAGATCGGGGTCTGGTCTTGTTGCAAGGTTCAGCAGAGTGGGTTGGAACTGCGTGACTATACTGTTGGCTAGCGGCGGCAGCAAGAGACGAAGAGAGTATGGAAGCTTCCAAGCGTCTATGGTGCGAGGCCTTGCCCAGGTCAACGGACTTGACAGGTCGTCTTCCATGACGAGGTGGTGCTTGGACACTGCCTGGGGCAACGGTGGTGTTGACGCCCACCTTGGGTTCGGCGCGTTTATCTGAACTGGAGAAGAGGCCACGATCGACCGACTTGGACCGTGAACTCTCATCCATGGAATCCATTGAGTCCAAGTCGCGAGTCCTTCGGACTGTCTCGGCACCAGAGTCATCTGGTCCGTCGACTGGACTGGAGAAGTAAGGGGTAGTAGGAGTAGTTTGAGAGACGGGCATGGGGGAACCAAGATGGAGCCAATGTTGAGTGGTTTTGGCATGTCCGTGGCTATGAGCGTGACGATGGAAGGGCCATAGAGAGGCTGCCGATGATGACTTCTCGGGTTCGCGTGTCGACTCACTCTCGCTATGAGCATGATGATGGCCTCGATAAACGCCGGTTTCAGGGAGAACAGTCGCCAACGGATCATAGATAACTGATTCGGGCTGTGGGCTGACCGACTGGCTGACGGAGAGGGGGTGTTCGGGCGCCGCGGCGGCATCTCGCATGGCACTCGCGAAGTAGTCGTCAGGACGGAGACTCTTGCGTCGATTCTCGCGGTACTGTCCGTGAGGAGTCGGAGGCCCGTTATTGTACATGCTTACGTTGTCGCCGGTGGAGCTAGCAGCACTACTGTTGGCCCGATGTCGCGTTTTACTATCACTTCGTTCCACCAGGGGGTGCATTACCTTGCCAACAGCCTTCTTAACCACAGAGCGAGCACGCTCGAGAAAGGTAAGAGGCACAACGGCGGACGACATTTCCCTTTCGTCGACTTGGATCTTTCGACCAGAAGACGGGCGAGCAGGATCAGTATCGTCAAGCCATCCGATAGGGTTCATGATATCCTGGACGACCCATGGGTGACGCTTGATGTCTCGAAGTCGAATTCGCTTTTCGGGGTTCTTGGTGAGCATCTGTCGCAACAGGTCAACAAGAAGGTTGTCGACTTCTTCATAGACCAAGTCGTTGTCGTCACGGTACGGGTGCATGTTCTGGCGCTTGTAGAGGGAGGTGGCGGCTGGTGAGGTTGAGGGGTGAACGGGCATTAAGCGGCGCTTAGGGATGTAGACTTCCTCTGTTGCGATCTTTCGGAACATCTGAAATTCATCTTCGGCGAGGAAGGGGATTCGAGCGTAGATCAGGCAGTAAAGTGTCACACCAAGAGACCAAACGTCAATTTGTTCCGAAACCTTGGGTTGTTCTGTGTCCAAGTCGGTGTAGCACAGCTCGGGAGCAAAGAAGGCAGGTGTACCGACTGTCTTGGCAAGTTCAAGATCATCGTCGAAATCCTTGGCCTCAGATTCGGATACTGTGTCGTCAAATTCGCCATCGCGAATAGGTCGGCCAAAGTACGAGACGCCAAAGTCGGAAATCTTGACGCGATGGTCTTTACTCCACAAGAGGTTGGCTGGCTTGATATCGCGGTGGACGACACCTTGATAATGCAAGTACTCAAGACCGAGAACAGTATCTCTGAAAGTTGATCGAGCTTGGTCAAAGGTGAAGCATGGGACGTAGGAGAAGTCGTCTGAGAAGGGATCATGTTGTTGAGGGTTGAAATCGAGAGAGGACATGTGTGAGATAATCGAATCAGCCATGCTGGGAGAACGTCCTCGGAAGCCTTCTTCGACGTACGGGCCGTACATGGTACCATCCAACGCAGTGCTCGACGTGGGGTTCGATCGGAGAGCGCTGGGGGTTTCCATATCGTCTTCCCAATTAATGAACTCGTCGGGATCTTCAACGGCTCGAGTTGACGAAACAACAGATCGTGATCGTGAATGTCCCCTTTGTTCATCACGGAAGGTTTGTCGTGAAGTAGGTCTCGACGGTGATCCATCACTGATGGCAAAGTCTTGCATGGAGGATATGCGAGACTGGCTTCCTAGGCTGCTACTAGGCTCGTCGGCTCCTCCATTCTCGAAACTCCAGTTCATATGGCCCGGATAGTTCTGTGCCATCTTGGCTCGTTTCATTTGCTTGATAGCCTGGCGGTGTTCGAGTAGTTGTTCGTAGCGGTCCTCTTCGGGAGTTGGGAGCTCGCCTCGCATTTCGCGCTCTATGCGTCGTCGTTCGAATAGACAAATGTGAGGGAGGCCCTTCTTGCGCCACACAACTTCACCGAGTTCCACATGCTCAAGAACCATGTAAATCTTCTTGAGCTCAGGGTCGTCAATGACTTCGAGGAGGGCGACGACATTCGGGTGACGGATCTTCTTCAAGATGGCGATTTCCTTCTTCGTCTTGTCTTGGGGAGACTTTGCTGTAACCTTTCCGAGGCGACGTTTCTTAGAGAAACGTGGGATGATCTTGATAGCCACATTGTCGCCTGTTTCGAGGTTGCGAGCCAGCTTGACTTTACCATGCATTCCACGGCCAATTTCTTCAATCACTTCATATTGGTTGATGAGCTTGCGGCCTGTGGCGGTATCTGAGTCAATGAGGGCCTTGTGTGTCCTATGATTGACAAATACGTTAGTGTCTGATAAGTGAAACGGTTGGTGCATGCCAGGCTCCCTGGCCGTCTCCCCCGCCATAGGCGAGCAAAGCCGATTGGAAGCGGAACAAGCGAAAAAAAGGCAGATAACTGCAATGCGATATTCCCACCGCAGTTTGAAATGCTTACTCTCTAACTTTGTGCATCTGCAGAGGGTGCAGGAGAGGACTTTGAGTGTAATTGGGAGGTGTATTGTTCTCGGATACGGAGGTGACGAGATTTTGCCTGGAAGGCGAAGGACTGAAAAGTCCCGGCGAAGACATCGGAGTGCTGTTGGCGGTCCTCAAAGGCATGGAGGAAGAGGAGGGGAGATGAGTATGGAGCGGCGGGGCTCCGCGAGCCGTCGACGAGAGGGAGGCGGACGACTGTTGCTGCGACAGAGACTTGTGGTGATGGCGGTGGGAGGGGTGATGGTGGTGCTGGTAGTACTGTGAGGGATCCATGATGGGCGGGATTGATGGAGCGGCTGTTGTCGCCTCGACATGCTGGAGGGGAGTGCAGAAGGCTCGCACAGGCGGGCCGTGAGTTGCTGAAGTCACAACGGGATGTGACGAGGAATCGATCTATAGTACCATTGTCGCGTGCAAAGGAAAGCGTGTATCGAGGCGGAGTAAGGGTCGAAGACGTTGAAGTTGAGGAGCGAGAGATTTGGTGAGAGGAGAGGTTGAGATGGTGACTAGAGCAGTTGGTAAAATAGGCTGGACAAAAGAGTAGAGCAAGTGGATCAGTGCAATAAGAGAGAACAGGTCTTGTGTGTTTGGGGGTGTGGATATTTTAGTGGTGTTGGTGTTGGACTGGACCCAGTGGAGTTGGCGATGATGGAGGTGGGCATGGAACTAGACTGCCTGTGAGTGGGAAGGCACAGTGTCCGTCTCTTTTACTAGCCCCATCTCTCACTGCAACTCTGAATGGTGCGTGGTTCGTAGTGGCGACCGTGGAAAAGAAGGGCCAGTAGTTGTCGCGATCTGATAGAGGTACCAATCTGGTAAGTCTCTACTGTGCGAGTTCCGAGGACATAGTCTGGTCCGTGCTTCGACCCATGGCGCCATGCCCTCTCTCCCTCACCATCTTCAGATCAACCCTGCACCAAATTCGAAGATACGCTATTAGATCCACTACCCTCAAACGCTGCAGCTTTCACCCCTCAACCTTATCCACTCCACCTCGTCCAAAATCTCCAGTCAGTAGCGGCCACCGTCCACCGTCCAGCGTCACCAAAATACAACACACACAAATCTGTTCCGTTTTCGCTCAGCCCGGCCGAGGTTTCGTTGTCCCCAGCAGAAAAGACGGCTCATTCATTGCCAGCACAACAAGCCAATAAACCGCGCAGTTATCTCGAATTCGCCTCGAAAGAGAACCTAATCCCGTCAGGTACCTGTCTACCAAGTTAGGTATCTATGGCCTACGTAGTAGCTATCACCGTCTCTTCTCGACAAGCCAAGCCATCCAGATACGGAAGGGGTGTGTGATGTTTACCTACACTCCCCTGAACGCCGCCTTTCTCACACTTTCTGTGACGGTGATGTCTGTTTCTGCTGCACTACGGAGTGGACCGGCCGCCTTCAAGGATTCGGCCCCTGCTCGCTCCTCCATTCGCTCCGTTCCTCGCTCTCTGGCAAACGTCGTCTGTTCGCCGTCGCCGTCGCCGCTCGCTGGCGTGGTCATCTCTCTCGACAAAATTATAGATGAGGTTATCTCGAAACGCATCTTGGCTCGGCTCATCATTCGATGCAATTTCTCAACATCAACCCACTACTAGTCAGAAGCGAGGTTTTCCCTAGGCATGACCGACGAGGGTTCTCTCAAGCGAGCCAGCATTGAGCATTTCCTGGCCTTGTCCGAAATGTCTTGGCAACGCTTGGGCTGGCCAGGCTAGGATGGCTTTGGGCTTGACGATCCTCGGGGAGCAAAAAGACTTAGGACCTCTATTCTGAGTGATGAAAGTTTTAGGTCAGTTCAGCATGAATTCAGAAGGGCTTTAGATTGACTATTTTTGTCATTAAGGTTGCAGGTCTTAATTTTTTTTTCTTGCCTCCGCTAGACGTTTTCCAGTGTCCTCTGCAGCGCTGCAGGAAGTGTAACACCGTTGGGTGCTTGTCATTGGTTAAAAAATACCCGGTTTGCTCAATGGAGGCCCTGGCGCCATCTGACTGGACGGAGACATTCTACCAAAGTGCGATAATTGCCTCGGACAAGCCTTCTATGGTCGAAGTCAATTCATTGTGTGCTAAGCTCACCACATCCTGAGAATACGCGAGGTGTATGGCTTGTGATTTCTAACTGACTGCATGGCTGTCTGGAGACTTGGGCAAATGGCTTACAGCTTAACAAGATTTTTATTGGAGCCTACAAGATTCCATGGTTATATCTCGTGGGAATTTACACGCATTGGACGAGAGCTCAAAGCTGAACCTTGGAGGTCCTGAACCGTCTTGCGTAGCTGACGCAATGGAGACAGCCAAGGAACTCGAACAGACAAGACAAGCAAGGCTCAAGCGAAGCGATTGCGGGTCAAAGTGCGGGAGGCGGTGATGCTGGAGGAGAAGTGGCACTAAGAGATACCTGAGCTACCCATATCGCAGGCTTCTGATTCGTACTGTAAGACTGTGCCATCGAGGACACTGCGGGCGTCTCCAGAGCCCGAAAGCATCACAGACGGTGCCCAAGCATACTGTACAGACACTGCCCTCAAACCGTATGGGAGAAAGTATTGCTGGTCTCAGTGGGGCAGCGTTTCGCTGGGGACGGGAAGCTAAGTTTACGTACAGTACCTTACCTTCCCAGGCCATGGTGCATCAATCCAGCTGTCAGAGCCTTGGAAAGATCCATGAATCTGTAGGAATTTCCAGGAGGTTCCTCGAGCACATCACTGGAGCTACTATGATTGCTTCACTTGTATAGCTCATCAACAACTGATCTGGATCGTTGCGAGCCCCTGAAGCGCAGTCTCAAACTCAATTTATTCAGCTTCAGCCGAATAAAGTGATAAGATAACACCAGGCACAACGAATGGACGACAGGATAAGCAATTGTCATCGAGCCAATGGTAGTTTACCATTTTCAACTTCCATGTGTCTGTGATTTCCCAACTCGTTCGCGTTGGGGTTTGGTGGCTTGGCTAGGCCTTGCGATGTCTTTGGCTGGGCCCATTTCGCTGGAGCATTAGGTTTGCTCCCCTGTCCCAGCCCGATAAGATCCGTGTCTCTGAATGCAGGTTTTTTTTTTCGCTCATCTCATTGTCTCTTTGCTTTTTGTCTCTGGCGTACCTGAGATCAAACTTGGGGCATCCTGGCTTAGTTATATCTTGCCGTCCACTCGACTAACCAACAGATTGGAATTCAAAAAGCCTTGTTTCAAATATTCAACGGAAGTTGTCCATGCCGCATCAAAAGTGCTGGCGGTATTTCTACGCCGCCCTAAACGCCGCTGTCTGCGTCATGGCTGCAGGGTCGAAGTTAATCTGATTCAAGTCCCTCTGTCTGCAAGGATACGGCGTCTGGTCTTGGTAAATTTTTTATTTCTTTTGGTTCATACCGTTTATACATGGATGTCCGGTGCTTCCAAGGTGAGGTTCTACGAAAACGGGTGGTGCTCGCGTGCCAGTTCGAGTCTCAGTTGCAAACGGTCAGCCTTGAAACGCACCGACCCTGAACAGTTCAATGTCTTGTGAGACTCAGCTTCTCAAGCGAGTCACAAATACGTCTTCATTGCGAGTCGATAGATATGGATTGTTGTGCATAATTGTGATACGTTGCACAACAGTTCAATGACATGTGGTTGCCAAGATCAACAGTATGGCCGGAGATAGACTTTACTTGGAGCGCGTCTTGCACCCTGGCACCACGACAAACTAGCCAGTCCGTTGTGTCGATCAGAGTCGGCAATTCTTCGCTGCCCCTTTTTTTATTTCCAACCTCCGGGCTTAGAGTCCGTCGTTTGATTCATGCTTGGCTTGGCCAGCTACGCCTCGTATGTCTGAATCACATGCATTCCAAGCGCATCTATCGGTGAAGAACGCATAATAGATCGTTGATTCACACCCGACATGATGAGTTCATGTTTGTGCTTTGAGACTCTATTGTTGAAGTTATTGGTAAATGACTCGCCACGATACCTTAGCTATTCCATTTATCGGTTTCACTCCCGTACCAGCGCGCAGTACCGTACCCTGCTGCCGCATTTTAGCGTCTCAATTATTTTTGTCTGCTTTGCTGTACATACAGACTGGCCGTACATACTGTAGGTATATGCATGCAGCTGCACAAGGCCGGCATCCGGCCCACCGGTCGTTGCTCCATGTTTGGCGGAGGTTCCTTCCATTGATCCTAGCCCCAGAAGATAGACGAGGTTAAAGATTGTCAGTGTAGTAGGTACCTTAGTGATCATGCTACTGTAGCGTTCCTGAATGGTTCATCATCATAAGACGATGCCATCGCAGACCTAAATTTGGTAGGCGCTGCAGGGTAGCATCCAGCAATTGACTCCCGTCCCGGCAGGCAAGCAGGCAGTTGATGTCCGCCCCTAAGGTTCCATCCTACCTACCGTACCCTCGTCTCCTCTCCTTCTTCAACTGCGTACCTGACCAACTTGGGTAGCTGCATCTTCCCCGCCGCACTACGGAAGTCTGCATCCACTTTCTGATCCTCGTCATCCCAAGATGGAACTGTTTCTTCTTGTTCAAGCTTAACCTCCAAATCTCGACCGTCAGGCATCTTCACGATACCGCCCAGAGGCCCGACAGAGCGCAGCAATCACTCGCCAGATCACAGCGCAGCCACTAAGGGGGACACGCCCGCACCCCCCGATATTTCGAGGAGACCATAGCGGCAGTCACGTTCAATATCACTTGATCAAGACCGTGAGCTAGTCTAGCTGGTAGGGTAGTTTAACCACCACTAGCACCTGTGATGAGGATACACAACCAACAAACAAGACATCGGCTGGGTCTTGCTCAAGCTCCTTGATTACAAGACATTCGAGGCTAGCTGAAACAACGATAAGGATTGTCTCCAATGGCAAGTGACAATCCAGCATCTGAGTGGTTTTCATAGATGCGCCTCAGGGAACCTGATTTTACATGAGCGAGCCTACATATCTCATGTCTTAGAACGCCATCAAGAAACAGGGGTCTTAACATGCAATTATTTCATTCATGTCTCTCTTAGGCCATTTTTTGCATTCTTCATGTTCTCAGCTGGAGTTGACACTCCTTCAAGCAAGACTCGCTGCAAATCTCCCAACCGGTAATCTGAGCAGAGCCTGCTGCGAAAACACAATAACGCGTCTATTGTCAGGCTATCTGTGCAGAGATCGCGAGACCTTGGATTGAGCTTGGCATGCTCAATTTCAACTATGGAACCACTTGTTGGTAATCTCTGCCTTTATACGGAGTACCATACCGAGATGGCCCCATTGAGCTCCCCGGCTTCAAATTTTGTTAATTGGGTAGTTTTCCCCGCAAGAAGGAAACGCAAACCGCTTCATGGAACAAAGACAGGGTCCTCATTGCATTCAAGTCGAGGGGGTTTTGTGGCACCGACCCTTAGAAACCACCTCACAACCACCAGAGGGTCTCAACACCGGGCCGGCTCGGACGATGAGCGGAGCACCGAGCGGGCCTGTCCTTTGGGGAAGTCGCTGGGTAATGGAGCACCGTCAGGGGCTGGTAGCCAGCTTGACAGGGGAGGCGAAGCAGGGATAGCCTTCGTAGACTGTAGACAACCTCTTTTCTCGATTTTTGATATCACCGCCACCCTGAAGGGACCAAGACACTGTCAGCGCGGCGCCTTACCTCTTGTCCCCTCAACAACGCTGCGAGGGCACAACGATGGCTGGCTCCATGCCTCGTGGTTGGGTCGTTCAAGAAGCCCAAAACCTTATTGGGAGGCTTTTTGCTTAGTGGCCTGACTGCCGCTCTTCCTTTACGCTGCTTGTCGGCGCTGGTCGGGATGCTGCTGCGTTGCTCGCATGTCACAACCCCGGGAGACAATACTGCAGCTTGCAGACGCCTGCTTCGGTCTCGATCCAGTTGGACTACCCGTCGCATTAGTATACTAGGGTTTGAAAGAGGCGCATGCAGAGATACGACGCTGTGCTCCTACGATCTTTCTATAGATCAGGCCTGGATGACTTTGAACTCCCAAAGGCATTGTCATCACACTCTTTCTGGCCGATTTCGGCCCGCCTGACACCGTCATAACCCACACCAAGTGCAATTGGCATCGAGGCAGAATAAGCTATTAGCTGACGAGTATGTCTTTTCGACACGCTTCCCGTGACATCAAAAACAAGATATTACGGTATTACGGAGGCTTGATGGAATAGCTCACAATAGCAACTCACTTATTAGCGCGCGATGGGTTGTCGATAGTGGGGTTTCCCGCTTTGACGATGGCCCCAACCCGCACCAGTTATCCCTGCCTGACAACCGTGCATTTGTCGTTCCGTCCCATAATAAGAGCCGAGGCCACGGACCAGCTTCGTTGCGATTGTTGTTAATAACCTCATTCTATCTCTAGCAACGGCGCAGGGAGAAAAGAGAGCTAAACATGCCGCAGACTCATGCAAGCCGGGTCTCCAGATACATAATTTTTGCTACCATCAAACCTCAGAGAGATCGTGATCCACCAATGAGGTGACATGTGAGTGGCAATACATATCTTTCCGTGGTATTTCCTATTCGAGACATGCCTGTTATGTCATGCCGTGCAATCAAGAGAGTGCACCACTGCTTCAAGTTCCTGAATCTAACGTGGCGGATGTTAACTGATCTGAAAGTGGCCATCGCAAAACCAGCACAGAATCGGCAGACGAATGATCCCGCTCCAAGTTGACCCTGACCCTGACTGCTTTACATGGGCACAACGCACAGCAAGCGGCAGGGGGTGCTACGGTGATTTCCCAGGATATTTTGCTGGGCCATAACTCGAATTGTGGCATATGAAGCTATTATATCAACTCGAGTATCATAGAAACAGTTGTTATTTGTATGGATCAAAGAACGCCCTATGGTTTCTACCATGACAGACATGCCGGGCATACTACTAGAGTCAGATGCGATCATCAAGAGGCCTTCTATGTGACGGAAAAAGGATGCCCGCTGATTGCCGTTGGCCTTGGCCAGCTATTCCGTACGGTACCTGGAAACGTTGATCCCGCCGTAAGCGACGGTAGAGCAGGGTGGTGTCTTCCACAATTCCAATGATTGAGGCGCTGCACCTGTTTCGTCATGTTCTTGAAAGGCGTTCCGGGGCGTTACATTGCCGGGAACTTCAGCCATAGGCTGACGAATAATATCCATGGGGAGAGTCGCTGGAGCAAGACCATTCGCAGTCACTGCGCATCTTGAGCGATCAAGTTCAATCTCTCACGCACTTTAGCTGTTCTCTACGGAGTACAAAGTGATATTCTTATTGCCCATTCGGGATATTTCGCCCTGTCATATCTGATAAGGCCAAATTTCAGTCCGTGCTATCACAATACCCGTCAGCGTTGATCAACGCCTTTCGTCAACAACGGCTGTCACACCGGACTCCATACAACGCTCGTCCTACTATCAAGTTTTGGTGATTTCTACTGTCGCTGTCCTCGTTCTCGGCAATTGCGCACACCCTGCTGCCTGTCTCTAGAAATGACAGTCGTCAGTAATACGGCGCAGGTCTTGGTCTACCGTCGTACATACACAACACCTTTCCCCAATCACCCAATGACTCTTTTCCTGATATCACAGAAAATGATTCGTCATAAATTCAGGTTCAAGGCCACAACCGAGAGGCACACTGTCTCTGGTCTAAGCCATTTCGGCTGACTCTTCTGGCAGCTAACTCCTGACATGCTTGAACAAAGTGCACTGTGAAAGGACTTGGCCTCAAGGTATCTTGTGGGATTGCTCGTAGCTACCAGCCTTACCCCTGTAAGAGGGCACAGACAGATTGATGGCTAATAAACCTTAGTACACCTCCCCCGGACAGAAACTGGCTGACCGGAACTGCAAATAGATCCTCAGATCCCGCAGAACATGGCAGCCAAAATGAAAGAGGCACTAATTCCCGGAGATGGTGCTCCATAAGCCAAACAGGCGGAGGGAGGAGAGAAAACTTAGGAGCTTCATCCCACATGACGAAAAGACTTAGGTAAACTCGTCCAAACTTGGGGGACTATTTGATGAATTTATTTTGACATGTGTGATTACGGCCTCAAGTTTTCTTGCACCCTGGGGACGGAATACGATAGCCTTGGCTGATTTATTGTAACTCTATGTTCACATAGACACTTGTCATCGCTGATCAAGGAAAGTAGTAGTTGATGATGATGCTTAGATTGATTCGCCAGCCTTGGTGATCACCAAAGCACTTCTGAGGCTGTTGGTAGTTACGCCACATCTCTATGCAATCTTTCATGCGATCGGATCGCTGGACTTGTTCGTACACAGCTTCTAGACTACGTACGATATGAGTTCCCCTGGCTGGTATCTGGATGGCAAGATAGAACATTGCTGCTATCAATGGTTGAAATGATGATATACGGATACGTTCACCGGATCTGTTGGTGCGAGTGTGAGTGATTATCATCACACCAGGAACAGGGTTCTTGAAGAAAAAGCAAGCAAAACAGTTCCACTACCTACCCGAGGACTTTCGCATGGAGATCGCCCCAGGTTGAGTGAGAGATACGGACCCTGGCCATCGCTAGGCTATCAACATAGCATCATGCCATCATCGACACGACATGAGTCGGCGCTGGGGTTACTCCTCCGAAGCCTGGTGATAGCGATGATGGGTGCAGTCTTGGTCAAATATGGTTGTTGAGATCGTCAACAGTCGTCTTCTTTTGAGCCTTGACATGTGCCTGCGCCTTTGGACTAGAGACAGACAGACAGACAGGTATATCCCTGAACGCCACGGGCGGGAATGGGCAACTTGTCGACTGTTGAATGAGACAATTCCATAGGCTATTTGTTGGGCGAGTGAGCTGGGGGCCGGGGTAGGCTCATGCTCATGCTCATGCTCGTGCTCGTGCTCATGCACAACATGCTCGCTTTTGCGGATCCCAGAAGGTGATAGAAATAAGGACATGGATCCATCCATCCATTCATGTGTATTGGTGGTGTGGAGAACCAAGGCATGTCTTAGTCCAGCGTTGCTATGATGTCGTCGTTGGTGAGCAATATTGGACTGACTGACTGATTGATCGCTCACTGGCTACCGTACCCCAGATCAACTATCGATTTGCTCAAGAGTTTTGGGGATAGTCTCGTGTCTCATGAGGGTTGCGTTGATACGAATCCGGATACCACTCAAGTCAACTCAGGGTCGTATTGATTAATGTCGTCGATACCCGTATTTAGGTCAACATGACCATGGTAAGACATCCGAATGAACCGGGTAAGTCTAGAACCTTGAGTCAAGTCAAAAACACGGACATCTAATATTACAATAGCCTGCCTTATCTGCGGTACACGACTTACATCAGATCAGCCCTAAGTCAAACTCTGGGTCCAGGTTCCAGGAGAGCGGAAGCCACTCAGCTCTCATCACGGCTTTGCGCACATAGGGATGGACCTATATCTTACAATCACCACAGCGTTAACTCCTGACACCACCTTTCTGGTAGCGACATTGAAACGGAACAACCTACGCGCTGCGGACGAAATCGATAGAGTCGTAATCACCACGCGAGATCATCAATGCATGTCTCGGAGGTCACATCCTTAAGCTGTGAGTGGATTAGTACCCTCCATCTCAAGATCTCAAGAGACTCCTGAAGGGGTTGCAACAAGAATCCGGACATTTTTGTAGAGTAAGGCTAATATTTAGAATAAACTCAAAAGGATATCGCTATAGGATTGCACAAGTTCACGACAAGAACCAACGCTTTCACCAGGTCTCTACAGCTCTTTTTGTCCAAAAACTGTTCGTTCACGCCTCGTGGAAGAGCAATGAGAGCTTAATACCCGAGATTTCTCGAACCCTGTGTCCCCTTTTGCAGGCTGCTTCGTAAAGTTGTCGATCTTTGTTTCGGAAAACCTGATGTCGAACAAGCTGATGCTCAAGATTGCAACCCTATACATCTTTTGGGGTCTTGCCCCTTTCCTATTCTTGCCTTCGCTTCGTACGCGATAGCCACAGCAGTCCGTGATCTGATCCCAATACCTTTGCCAAGTGTCTCACAATCCTCACCGCAGAAGCAGCTGCTTTATTAGCAGCCACACAATGATCTTGTCAAAACCAACCAGCCAGTCATATCATGAGATCTAGACAGTGCGCCGGATTTGGAAGCGAGGCAGGATGAAGATTGTCACCTATCAAGCAGCGGGAGGCTGAGGGAGGTGGTGCTGAGCACAGACTGAACTGTCGAGAGGCTGCGTATGTTGGGAATTTTTGAAGCGTGATGGATGGACTGGACCCTAGGTCGGCTGACAAGCCATGTGATGCTCTTAGCTGCCCCCAAGCTTCCCACCATTTGGACACCGGAGTCTGTTGCTCGCTTCCAGCAATATTGGTTCCAGGTATGGCCCAGACCGTGAAGCGGCGAAGAAAGCGCAACGCGTACATTTTGATTGAACGCGACGCGTGCGAGGCTCAGCCAGCCTTGCTCTCTTCTGCCCCGAAAGGTGTGTGGGCATTCCCACTATGGTGTGCCAAGTTCACATGCTAACCATTACCAATTGGCTAGGAAGTCACCGGGTCTATTCGGGTTCGCCTTCGCGTTCTGAGTGAGACATGACATGAGGACCGGGCAAAAATAATGGAATGCTCGGAGTATGAAGTGGTGTATGAAAGAGACGGACAGTACGGAAGAGATTGCTCGTCTTGACCTCTCTGACATTGTGTGTATCATATTGCAGCCTATTCAGAGAACGGCGGCATTATTGTCGGGGTTTCGTGAAGTCGACTCCTAAGATGTCGTCCATCCATGGCCCGACCTTTGCCGCATCGCCATCGGCCATGCCAGCTTGGGAAAGCTGTGCGCCCCAGCTGGAGACGTTGTAGATGGATGATGATGTGAGTACTGACAGACCATCCTCTGAAGCGGGAGATGATGGGCCTTCGGCTGTGAATTTGTCTACGACACCGTGTCTAGCTTCGAAACGAAGCTTGGTCTATGTTCCGGTTAGTTTCTTTGTCATAGGCATCTGCCAAGAGGTGTGCCGCTCACATCAAAGTCCAGTTGAGGACGCTCTCGAGGGTCCTCTTCGTATGGGAAAGTTGAGAAGGTGAATTTGGGTGTCTGGCCATAGATCCAGTCTCGCGACTGCAGTTCCTCGTACCCTTTGCTGATGCTATCCGTCTCAAGTACCTTGTCACTGATGACCTCCCGGACGTCGAAGTTGCCGTACATGCTCGCAAACTGTTCCACAACGGCAGCCTCGAAAGCGGCATTCTCGATGCCGACATTGCGGACAGGGCTGCGGACACTGTCAACGCCGCGAGTCTTAATATACGGCTCAGCGGGTGAACGCAACATGCCTGAGATGTTGGTCAGGTTTGGGCTGCGCAGAAGACATGTTCCGTGGTGAAGAGACCGAAGACGAGTGAGTTTATACGCGGACCCTGAGATCTTGTAGGTGCCGATTGGGTCATCAGGGATATCTATAACGATGTCGTGTCGCTCATTGACACGCGTATTTGGTTTTCCAAGAGAGGAGAGAGCTCTTACGACCATCTCGGCGTGCTTGTTCCGATCAAAGGCTGCAGGAGGGCAAATGACGCTAAAGTTGACATTTCCTTCATCGTGAAAAACAGCGCCCCCCCCTGAACGACGCCGGACAAGCTGCACTGGTCCGCCAGTCCAACCCACACTTGCAGGATCATTACGGAACTGGGCCAGTCTTTGAAGATTTACTTCCATCCATGGATTTTGGTTTCGACCAAAGACAATACATGGATCATTGGTGTAGAGGAAGAGTATGGTTGACTCCGGGGGTGTCTTCTGGAGAAGATGGTGCTCAACAGAGAGGTTCAGGAAGGGATCACGAGAATTCGAGGTGTATACTTGGATCTTATTGGATGTATGAGACGCTGCATCGGTGAATTGGCGTCTTGATATGGTTGATAATGAGGGGAAATGTCGTGATATGTTTCGGGGCGTCGAGCCCAGAAACGAGCGATTGAGCCGCATCATGACGACAAAAGTCAATATCGGAATAGAATTTGAGAATCAATAAGATAGAGTCACAGATAGACATGCAATTGGACCGGAAATACGGTATTATCCAAGGCAATGGATGAGATTCGTCGTTGAAGCTGCTGTATCCAATGAGCAAAAGAGTTGAGGAAACAAACGTTTGATTGTTGTCAGCCCCGGAGACGGAAAACTCCAATTGAAGTTGACCCCGCCGCGGACCGGAAATAGGGCGCTGAAAGCCCTGTAAATTCTAGGGGCAGTTTCAATTCCGCAACGGACGGTAGCGGGTGCGGGTGCGGGTTCGGGAAACATCCAAGCCAGTGAGATTGCTGTGCCTTGCAGAAAAAGGAAAGTACCGAGTGAAGAAAGATCTTGGTTTGATAATCTGGATCGAGATGTGTTTTTGACATGACGTTTCGTGTCCGTTGAGATGGAGAATGCTCGCTGAGGTACTGGGCTGGCTTTAGTGGCATGCCCCTGAAGCTACAGCTATTGGCTCTGACTTTACAGCGGAAGAGCGATTATCCAGACTTTTTTGGAATCAGACCAGATGCATGGATGAACATCAATTGAGTCACAGCAACAGCACCCCGATGTCGCTTAATGACAAGTATATAATATGGCCCTTCCAGGTTATCTGATAGCTCATGTTTTTTATCCGATAACCTAGCGTCTGTTCTACAAAAGTTGATAATTCTTAGGGGATCCTCTGAAAGTCGTCAACTGAGGCTATCTTGACTGGCCAATCAGATCGCTAACAAAACATCTACCGTGCTGCCCCTCCCCCGCGCTTTCCAAACGCACAAAAATTTGGACCGAAATCGGCAGGAACGAAGTCCCCCTCCAGACAAAGAACAGCCTCACATCTTCCCTTTCCACTCTCAACGGCCGCCATCTTTTCTACTTCCTTTGTGCAAACAAACATCTCATCAACCAACATTTAATCTTTCCCCATAATCAACACATTACTATCATCATGTCCAGCATTGGGCAAATCTTCCGCGTGACGACGTAAGTTCCATCTCTTCCCGCCCTTCCTTGCTCTACCCCACCATCGACAAACAGTCCAGCTAACAATTATCTCTTTGTCTTGCAGTGCTGGCGAGTCACATGGGAGAGCTATCTCGTGTATCATCGATGGCTGCCCTCCCGGCCTGGACCTCACAGAGGCCGATATCCAGCCTCAGCTGAACCGTCGTCGACCAGGTCAATCGGCCATCACCACGCCTCGTAACGAGAAGGACCGCGTCACCATTAACTCTGGCACCGAAAATGGCGTCACTCTCGGAACACCGATTCTATTGACCGTCCCCAATGAGGATCAGCGACCAAGGGACTACGGTGATAAGACCATCGACATGTACCCCCGTCCCAGCCACGCAGACTGGACCTACCTCGAAAAGTACGGGGTTAAGGCCTCGTCTGGTGGTGGTCGCAGCTCTGCACGCGAGACTATTGCTCGAGTGGCCGCTGGCGCTGTTGCCGAGAAGTGGCTCAAGGAGACCTACAACATTGAGATTGTTGCCTTTGTCAGCTCTGTCGGAACCATCAAACTTTTCGCTGATACAGATGCCATGAGCACCGATCCTGCCTTCCTCAGTCTCGCCGAGACTCTCACCCGCGAACAGGTCGACGAGCACCTCCCAGTCCGATGCCCTGATGACGCCATTGGCCGAGCCATGGAGGCTCGCATTGCAGAGCTGCGCGACGAGCACGACAGCACTGGTGGAACAGTCACCTGCATTATCCGCAACGTGCCCTCTGGTCTTGGCGAGCCCTGCTTCGACAAGCTCCAGGCTGTCCTTGCCCACGGTGTGATGTCTATTCCCGCTGTCAAGGGTTTCGAGTACGGTTCCGGTTTCCATGGTGCTGAGATGACTGGCAGCAAGCATAACGATCCTTTCGTGCCAGCACCTGCCCTCGACGCCGCCACCCAGAGGACAGGCATCCCTCGCTCCAGACTCCAAACGAAGACGAATCATTCCGGAGGTATCCAGGGTGGCATCAGCAACGGCATGCCCATCTTCTTCAGAGTCGCTTTCAAGCCTCCTGCCACCATCAGCCAGGACCAGATCACAGCACTTTACGATGGCTCGGGCGAGGGTGTTCTCGCTGCTAAGGGAAGACACGACCCCTGCGTTGTGCCTCGTGCTGTCCCTATCGTCGAGGGAATGGCAGCGATCATGGTGGCTGATGCTCTCATGCAACAGAATGCGAGAAAGATGTCTACAGTTAAACCATAGAATGGTAACGGTGGCGCAAATGGCAAGGACAACGGCGAGGACCATGGCGAGGAAAACGAGACGATCGCAGTGCATTAGATACCAAAACGGAGAGTATGAGATGGGACTTTTATTGACATGAGGGATGACGACTTTAGACTATTCTTAACTTATCTTTAGCTTTTCAATCCAAAGACTTGAGTAATTCTTACAATGATGCTCCCAATGTTTTGTGAATATTCTGACAAGTTGAGGCTTCTGTGATTCAAGCCTCAGTTTTTGATCCTAAACCTTGTACTAGTGTTCTTCCGAGACTCGTATTGAGAGTTGTTTACAAATTCTTTGTAGTCTTGGGGTGAGTTCAGGGACCAGTGGAAGATAGCTGGGGGTATTCTCTTTTCCTTAAAAGTGCCACATCATCATAGAACACATGCGAAGTATAGTAATGATAATTCTTTTCGTATTTATTCTTATACCCCTCATATATGAACAAGCCAATGCCTCGTAACCCTTCCAATTCGACAATATCCCAACGCCGTAATGCATCAACTCCCCTGAACAACGACCACGTCTATGTTTGGGGGTCCAGGGGTGTGGGTATCATGGCCTTTCTGAGACACAAACAAAAAAACTCCCAGAGGAAAAAAAAAGATCCCTGATCCAATCACACCTTCTATCGTATCTTGTACTTTTTAATGCTTGTTTGTTTTACTCTTCTCCTGATTGAATTGCAGCTGTTTCGCTCTCCGTCTCGGCTGTAGGCTTGCTTCGAGCTGAGTCTCCATCTCGAGCCATCAGCATATCTTTTTCAGCTTGAATAGCCTTTTCTCTTCGCTGTTCAACGTCTTCCCGGCGAATAACCTTTCGTAGGCCCTCGCTTGCCTGGAGAAGACCATCGATGCTGATGGCGTGCTCTGTCATCTGATGGCTGATGTATGTGTATATCCCGGCGGGTGTGTTGCACTGTAGCAGGTTTCCCTCGTTGAGCTTGAGGAGGGCGAGGGCGACCTGGAAGAGAAATGTGCTGCCGTCGTTGGTGCAGAGGACGACGTCCCAGACGCGGAAGAGAGCCTCGGCGCTTAGACAGTCGGTGAAGACGGAGAGGAACCACTGGAAAGTCAAGGCCTCGAGCTCAATGGATAGCGAGTCAAGATGTGCTGAGAGTTTGGGGAGAATTGCCGAGACATACTGTCGCAGCACCTGTTGGTCTGCGCGGGAGGCCATGAGTGAGTGGTCGTAGTAGCCGTGAGGAAGGATATTCTCGATGATTGAAGTAAGAATCCAAAATGCGTCCTCGGCAGAGGGCATCATGAGCAACAAGTTTGCAGCAATCAAGTTCATTCCCTGGCAATACCCCACGTCCTTATTGCGTCTGGAGTATGCCAACAAGACCTCGTTGAGCTTCTTGACACCGGGTCCCTTACGGAAGAAGATGTTGTCCGTCAAAGTTCTGTTGATGTCCATCTGAATCTGACTAACGACAACAGCATCATCGTCCTCGCCAGTCTGAGTAACCAAGTCTTCGTAATAGCCAGGGACACGGAGGGCTGTAGCTCCTGAACACTCTGACCACACCTTGGCGCGGTAGGTGACTGGAATACCACCCAAAACCAGGGTTTTGAATTCGTTCCATTTGGCTCGCCCAACCTTTCCTTTGACGCCGAGGCCTGAAACCCCAATCATCTCACCATCGGCAACGCGGGTTTCAGGGAGGATCATGGCTGGTTGTTCGTAGCGAGCATCAGCAGCTGACTTGGCAGCTGCAATAGCGGCTTCGCCCTCTCGCTTGCGTTCGGCGCGCACCTTTCGAAGGAACTCATTCCATCGAACTGTCTTTTCGCGCTGAAGAGCATCGTGGACATCGCTCAACTGCTGCAGAAGCAGCTTGACAGGTTCAGTATCATCCTTGGTGAGTGCAATCGACGACTCTGACTGAGACGGTTGTGATGTCTCACTGTCTACTGCAGTAGTTGTGCTGGCAGATGGAATGAGACCAGAGTTGGTTGAAACGATTACTGGCTTAACAGGTTCGGTGGGGTATAGCTCTGGCTCGGGTGTCTGAGCTCCCTCCATAACCTCGATTGATGGTATCGCGATACTTGGCGTGTGACTAAGAAGTTCGGTGGGAAACGTTGCGATTTTGAGATAATCCGTCCATCTCTTGGCTTTACCCTCTTCCGCGTTACGCTCCTCCATGCTGTTCAGGCTCTCAGGACGGCCCTCACTCGACACACTTCCCTTGGGGCTGGGAAGGTCCTCTAACGCGTTAGGTGAGATGCCACCTCGGCCGTTTGCTAGCATCTCTGTGCGGCTGCCCTTGCGAATATGTCGAGCTACCTGCGCCGCCTCGCGTTGCCGTTTCTTGCGTCGCTGGTCATATATGAATCCAAAACGGTCCGTCAGATATTCGCTGTTCGGAAAGTTGTTATAAATATGCGTCAAAGTCGGTGGCTGTGACTCTGGTGATCGAATAGCATCCATCTCCACAGGCCCATAGCTCTCTTGTCGAGATGATAAGTTATCTGGAGGACTGCCTCGCATACTGTCCCAAGCCTCTTGCCCCTGCGATCGGCCTGATCCCTGGGCAGATGGTCCTGGAGTCGCTTTACGCATCGCCATCAAAGCCTTGGGACCACCAGCAATCGACACTGCTCGAGTCTGGCCTGGGCGGCTGCTTGCAGTCGAAACAGCTCTAAGAGAACCCCCCTTGTTGGAAGTAGTGCTCGTAGCACGGCCTCGGGATTCAGCCTCACGTGTACTTATAGCTCCGCCCGCTACTAAACGAAGGGCCATGCTTGCGAGTGATGACGATGCTTTTCGCTCACCGGTTGCGCCTGATTGAATACTTGACGCACGGCTTGGACTTCGAGTAGATTGTGTGTCTGGTGGGCTGAAGAGATCCTCCTGCAGCGTCGGTCGTCGGTCCATACTAGAGTGCGATCGAATCACAGTCACGGGGTTTACTCCTTCGCCGTTCATGCTGTTCGTACGGCTGCCTCGCTTTGCGGTTCCAGAGCCCCATAGATAATCTTTCCAGCCCTTCAACGTGCCCCTGCCGCTGCCGTTCTCGCTAGGGTTGCTGAGAGACTGGCTGGTTGCGCGGATGGTAGAGCCCTTAGGGACTGTCTCGCCGTATGCAGTAGCCACTACGGTATCCTGCATCGCATCACTCATGAGGTCGCTTAAACCAGTATCCTCTCTCCGGAGTCCCTTGTTGGACGCGCGTAGCTCAGCCTCAATAGTCCGTAGGCGAGTTTCAAGATCCAGGTTAGAGAGGCCGCACTCTCGAATGATCTTGCGCAAGGCCCGTTCTCGTTCGTCAGCGCGGCGGCGCATACTAGAGATCTGGGCATCTCGCTGTGCGAGGTCTTCGGATATTTGTCTGATCAGTCCAATAGCGCCGTGCCGCGATATCAAGCGTTGAAGATGTTCGTCATCGGCGTTGTGTAACGAGCCCGGAACCTTGCGCACCGGGTGATCTTCTTCGAACAAGGCACTTCGCACATCTGAGCTTCCAGTCAGATCAACTATTGAACTGCGCCCAACATCCGGGGCCGCAACCGGAGAAACGGGAGTGTCGTCGGGAGCATCGTCTTGGCCACTGAGGGGATCATTGCCTGGACTTTCAGGTGAGAAGCTAGGAAAGCTCGTAAGACTCTTGTCGCTAGCAGCAATACTGCTCGCAGAGCTAACAGGCTGACTGGGGCGTTTTCGACCGCGAGGGCCTCTGACAGTTGCGCTTCGGTTGCTTCTTGAGCTTCGGTTCGAGGTGTGGGATACGTGGGAGGCGTGTGACGCATATGAGGCGCTGCTGTGCTGGGAGACGGACCTTTGGAGTGACGACATAGGGTCGGCCGCTTCCAAGGCCGTCGCCATAGCTGAAGTAATCGAATCGTATTGGGGGTTTGTGCTTGTCTAGGGACAAGACAGGTAAAATGCTGAGAGAGAAGATGAAGAGGAGGAGAACGAGAGAAAGAGAGAGAGCAAGCAATCGATCAAATCAATCAATCAATCAATAATGGAGGGTGTGGGTTGCACAGACGAGGGAGGGTGTGCGATCGAAAAGGCAACCGAGGGGTTTGTACTGGGTACATGTGCTTTTTCATGGGGGATGAATGGAAGCTGTCGATGTGATATTAGGTAAGATCTCACAATATTCATAGAATTGAGATGAAGAAGCTGGAAACTGCTTTAGATCAGAGAAAGGTTCAAAGCAGACCATTAAGACTATTCTGTTGTCTTTACAACCATTGAATAATGTCTTAAAATTACCCCCTATAAAGAAAGGGCCAGAGCAACCAGACTATGCCTCTTCAAAGTATCTGTACCTGTAGCCCCAGCAGTTAGGTTAAGTCCAGTTGCTTAATGCCCTTTTAGGTTGTCTGGGCTTGTTGCTCCTTCGTAAAACTGATTGGCTTCCAGGGCACCATCTATCAATTTTAGGGAGCCTGAGTCGCCCTACCGCACCAAACCCGCCCTGGATTTCTAGCAGGCATTGATGATGGGTGATACCGAACCGAGCAGAAGAGATAAACCCAACGTCAAGATGAAAGGACGTTGATAGACGAATAATTTCCCTAATTCACGACCACGCCAAGATAACTCCTTTGTTTTTGACAAAAACACTATTTTCCTATCAACCTCTCATATCAAAAGGGTACCTGACGCTCGTCTCCACGATTGGGTTTTCCTTTCCCTTTTCTTCAAGCCCAAGGGGCACCACCACCAACGAAAAAAAGCTTGTTATTTAACTACAAAACCGCCAGCGCAAAACGCTGAGCTCAGACATAATCACTTACAAGCTCGTGCGCACTGAGATAGATTTCATCTCCAGGGCCATCCCAGCTAGACTACGCCTGGCCAACAGCCCGAAGATTCCCGCACCCTGGACAATTCCAGAACATTTCGCATCCCAGTCCAGCAAGGATGCTGATGTCTGACTCGTCAGTAAAGCACATGTATGTGGCTTGTTTCTTCTTGTTCTTGCTCTTCTTCTTCTTCTGAAAAGAAAGACAAGAGTCAGAAATGTTTGTTGTGCCTTGCTTGTATCACGCGACCATTGCCCAGCTTTGAGAGCTTGAACAACCTTGATAGAAGCTTCGTAACCTAGCCTCCAAAATGGAGTGCGTATCTCTGACGTCGATGAGGCTGCAATGATCAGCGTGACTTCATCCTGCAGCCAATTAATATTCTGATACAAGGTACCCTTAGTACTAACCTACCCTGCCCTTGAAGACTACCGTTTTGTACCTGATACTTTGCCGAGCCGACGCGTTTTGGGCTACAGCATCATCCGCATGACAGACCAGGCTAAGACATCCCTTGTCAGTGCGTCTCGTAATTAATTGTTTGACACTTCACTTCTGTTGCAATGCTTCATCTTCAGTTCAGTTCAGCTTCAATATCCATGACTTCTCATAGCATGTATGTATTCATACAGCTCATGTATGTAAGATAATTACTCGTAATAGTTAAACCCATGAACTCCTACCAATGCCAAAATCCAGCCTGGCAATGCCATGTTCATTCATAATCCGTTTTCCTACCCCTTTAAGGTTTAGAGGGCCATTCCCTAGCCTCTTGCTCCCTTGATCTGAGAAGAAAAGAAATCAAAACCAATTAAAAGCATTCCACAAACGCCTCATTCAAATATGCACACCTCAAAACCCCCTTCTCGTCTCTTGAATTATACACTTTTGTAATGCCCCTTAGGCAAAGCTGTCCTCTGCATTCCAACGGCTGCTTCGCATCGTCCCCATTGTCTCATTTTCCACTGTTGCATCTTTGCAAGGTGAAGAGTTTTCGCCTACAAGCGTCTCATCTGGCAGCAGGCCCTCAGCAACCAGTGTCTGAAACACGGCGTCTTTGGCTAGGACCGTCTCTCGGTCGATGCCGAGGCCATCCAATTTTCGTAACCTCTTGCAACTTGCCACAAAAACAATTTGGTGTAGTCGCCGCCGTAACTTGGTCATCTCATCCAGTCGGCTAGAGAATAGCTGGTCTCGCTCAACATCTGTGTCAGGCAGCATAAACGGGTCCACGTAGCCCTTGCGATCCGCAGGAACCAGCATCTGCGTTGGCGCGTAGAAACCAATCGTGATGGGATTGTCTCTCAGATCAAGCTGAGTGAGGTGTGGAAACTCAATAAGCAACTCCGTCACCATGGTAGAATCAGCCAGTCGATTGCCTGCCACCAGGAGCTTCTTGAGTCGTGGAATGAACCTCAGCGGTTCCAAATCTCGGATCGCGTTGAAGTTGATGTTCAACGTTCGGAGGTTAGGCATCAGCTGACCAAGGTTGTCTGGCAACGCCTGGATCCCACAGTTGGCGATCTCGAGGAGTTGCAAGTTGAGAAAGTCCACTGTGGGCTCAAAGGTGCCCAGGTAGTTTCCAGAAAGGAAAAGCTTTCGGACTTCGCAAGCTGAAGAAAGGAAGCCAAGGTCGAGAGCCTTATCTGCCCGCTGCTCCCTGAGACTCAGGCTATCAAGCTTTCGAGCTCGGCTGAAGCCACTCAGCTCAATAATGCGGTTGCGATCAGCATGTACTGAGTGCAAGTTGGGCAAATTGCTGACGTCCAAACAGGTAAGTTGGTTATCGCTCAGTTCCAACTGACGAAGTGTCTTGATACAGGATGGCACCACAAAGCTTGCAAGTTTGTTTTTGGACAATCTCAATCGTGATAGGGCGGGTGCCAACTCCAGGTTCCGGATCGATGAAACTCGGTTACCTCCCAAATCGAGTTCAGTGAGGCGCTCCATCCTAACTCTTGCAAAATCAACTTCCTCGATCAAGTTGTCTCGGGCTCGAAGAGACAACAGTCCATCATGGACATCGAGGCCATCAAGACTCGTCAGTTGATTGTTGTCGGCTCTGATGCTTCGCAGATGTACCAAACCCTTGAGAGCAGAAAGGCTCTTGACCTCGTTACCAGAGATATCCACGTACTGAAGATTCATCAAATGATCCCAAGATGTCAACTCAGTCAGCATGTTCTGCGATACCTTTAACTGCCGAACACTAGGCGGCACACCGTCCAAATGTCCCAGTGCATTCTTGGAAGCGTCCAGCGTCACCAGCTTGCCACAGAACTGGTCTAGCATGTGCAGGCTACCCAGACGTTTCTCATGAAGATCTAGTTCTGTGATGTCTTCCCAGTAAGGCTCGTACGGCTCAACCTCACTAAGCTTGTCCACAAGTTCCCGTATCGTCATGGACATAACCTTCTTAGAACCATCTCCAGTTGCTGCATGCCTTCGACCCATGACATAGCTGACCTCGAAGCCAAACGACTGATCCATATTATTGATAGTAAATTCAGACAAAGGGCTGAGGGAAAGCTTTCCGACGTTCTGGCCAATCATGACACTGTCGTCTGTAGGAGTCGGATAGAAGTTGTTTGGCGTTGGGTTAACAACGAAGCTGAGACTGGTGCGGCGGCCGTCGGGTGTTTTGTGACTGACGACGCTTGTGTCCCCGACGATGCTGACTTGGCGCTGGTCATCAATAGGAAGCTCGATTGTGCTATCCTCGTCTTGCTCGTCAATCCGCGAAACAGGTCGAGGAACAAAAGCTGGGCCATTTCGTGAGGGAATACGGTTACTCCAGCCCTGTCCATTACCGCCGTGCTTCAATGCTGATTTTCCAATATTGGCATGGCCTGGTGACTTCCTAGGTGATGAACTGTTGTTGAAATGGCCATTGGGAAGCTCCGGATCATCCTCGAGGCTGTCCAAATCCTCTGCCACCACCACATCTTGAATGATGGATGCAACAGGCGAAGAGAACGTGATGGTGAGGTTACGTTTCTTGGCGGTTGTCGACGGAGTACTGCTAGCCTTGTCGTCGTGGAAGCTGCTCTCATCTTGACGAGAATCTTCAAGATATAGTTCGGAATCTTCCATTACCCGGGCATCTAACTTCTCGAACTCTTCCCCAACAAGGCTATTCATCTCCGGGCTCAGTTGCCCATCAGGTGACAATGTCGTAAAGCCTCTAGCAGATTGGAACTTGGCAAATTTGGATGGGCTGGTGGGCGACCTCGCCTGGCTTGGACTGCCGGCCGCGTTGCTCTTCTTGGCGGTGGTGAGATGGAGATTCTGCATCTCTCTCGTCAAATCCACAGACAAATCTGGGATACTGGCGAAAGGATCATCCTCACTGTCTGATGGAAGAATATTTATAGACCGCCGAGTAGGTGTCTCCTTCTTCTTGATCCAGATGTTGTTTTGCTTATCGAGATACATACTGCCTACTCGATCCGGGATAAGGTGGGACACACTTTCGGGCATGATAGTTCTTCGGGTCTCAGAGCCATGCGAGGACGTTGTAGGATAGGTTCTGTTTGTCGATATTCCCGATGACTGCGAGTGATAGTCGCGCGAGGGGCTCGATGGCAGCGCATCATGAGCAGGGCCAGCTGACAATCGAATGTTGGGTGGATCGCTGATGACTTCATCTTCAGTGTTATATGACAGCTCTGATCGCTGCCGAGGCGCTTTCTCCAGTTCCCGCTCAACTTCTTGATCGGCAAGAATTGCTTCCTTGACTAGGCCCATGGATCGCATAGACAAGGTAATGATGTCTCCCATATCGCTGAACTCCTGGTACTTCCTCAACCGCTTGATCAGCTCTGGATCCTCCTGATGCTTGGGTGGTCTGGGCATGGGGTTTCCTTCACGGCTTGGAGGACGAGACAAGGGCTCATTCGTTGACTCCTGATAAGAGTCATCGAGGTCATCCCCTTCGGGTGTGCCATGCTCAGCCTCCGATTCTTCAACGCTTGAGAGACCTGGTGGTCTCACTTGGTTGCGGATCATGGCCATGATCTGTGCAGCCTGATCGACAAAGTCCTGAGTCCTAATAGACGGTTTACGGTCTACCTCACTATGACCTTCCGTAGAATATCCTAGAGTCTCCTCCTGCAAGGCCCGGACAAGAGTCTTCTTCGGCTTTTCGTGGGTCATATCATCTTCTGAGTGCATGGTCTCGTTCAGCTCACTACGCTGTGATGATCCACGGCTTGGCGTAGGGCTGCGTGGGCGGAGAATGTTTCTCATTGCAATCACGTTGGGTTTCGCAAGTTGGAACTCGCTAGGTCGTGCATCCTTGCGTTTCTTTCCCATAATCGACTGCATGTCACGGCTGGCAGATTCTACCCCTTCTAGTCGACCCTCTCGGCCAAAGGCAATGTCAGAACGATGTAGCGTACGGCGGCGCTTTGGCGTTGGATCCTTGGACGGAGACGTTCGAGGTCTCTTACCCTCTGATCCGCTATCGCGTTTGGGGGTATTGACATTGCCTGGAGCACCCTTTGCTGGACTCAGAGATTTGCTGTGTATGTGACTAGAACCTGATATTGTCCTATGATGCTTGCTACCAGATGAAGATGTGGACTTGCCCCGGCGTCTGCGTACAAGCAACTGGGCGTCATGACTGGGAGACGCTACCTGCTCCGGATGTTGAAGAACTGATTCAACCGGTGGAATATCTGGTGATTGAGGGGCATCGTTTTCCTTGTCGGAATAGACTGCATCTCCTTGAGAGACATAGGAGACTTCCTCACTAAACTCGTATCCTTCAAGATCTCCAAGGCCAAAACGACTGAAAGATCTCCCACTGATGGGTCTATGACTTGTTGTCGGTAAAGCAGGACTAGACATGGAGTCTCCGTATTCGTGGGCGGGCATCCCCGACTGATCATGAGGAGCTTGAGATCCTGAGAATTGCCGGGAAGGCGTACCCGACATGCCTTCCTCGAATTGACTAATGCGTCGAAGGAGTGTTTGGTTCGTAAATGTATCATAAGGGCCAAAAAGCTTGAGAGGACTTCCAGCAGATGGCGCACTTCTGCCTGGATTGATCTGCTTCTTGTCTGGGCTGGGGAAAGGAGCTCGCGGCAAGGACGGGCTGATGTTGAAGTAGTCGTTTTGATATGGGTTGGTAACTTCTGTTCGTACGGAAGGAAACTGTTTAGGAGTGCTGGCCTGCAGGGACTCCTCTGGAAGCATTCCACTTGTGTCAACACCCAAGCCAGGGCTGAGATCACGGTAGCGAAATGAACCATCGCCTGAGCGACCTCCTCGTTGAAGATTCAAGAATCCACCTTTGGTTGCATATTCTTCAGTATCCTCAGGAGTGGCAGAAGCTTCCGGATTAGGCTCATCAAATCCCGTCTTAGGGTCAACTGCAGGGTCTAGAAGCATCTGATTAATGCGCAAGGCTTCGAGTTTCTGCTTCAGTCTATCTGCTGGCAGCTCAATGGGTGCAAAATCCATGTTGCCGTCCTTGTCGCTCTGCTTGCCGATAAGAATGGGACTGAAATCTTCGTTGCGAATCACGCTTTGGCCGCTAGTCTTTCGAACGCTACCGTTCGTCTCAGAAGGGGCGCTTAAACAGCTTTCATCGCGATAAGACTCGTCTCGATGTTTTGAGGGGGTTTCATCTCGGGGGCTAGGTATACTGAACACCATAGAGTCTTCCACATTGAGCTTGTATTTTATCTCTCTTTGTGCTCGTCGGGGGCTCGGGCTCGGTGTAACATCGTTTGGATACAATGGCTCTTGGTCCTCGAGTTCATCAAGTTGACTCAGATCGGGTTCGAGGTCGTTGCTGGCGACGCGCTGGGGGTATGATGGTGGACTAGACGCCATCACAGATGACTCCAGGCGTCCCTCTTCGTCGCCTGAGGCGTCAGGTGGTCTGAACATGTCTTGTAATCCGGTCGCAGCTGAGCAAAACAGGTCGCGCTGTTCGCCATACTGAACGTCGCCGTACACCAGTCGTCTCTTCCACTCCGGTGTATCCTGTTGCCTTCCAGGTGACGATTTGTGCTGAATAGTGTTATGAACAACAGACGCGGTCGTGGAGGCAGACACAGATCTACTGGCAAACCTTCCAGGTGGGAGTTTGGAGCCTTGTGATGATGGTCTAACGATGCGCTGGCTCGAAATGTTGATATCATTCGCGGTGCGCTCGCTAAGTATGTTGAAGCTCGAATCGCGAGCAGCTGATGATAATTGGGGTCGTGAGCCCAACGTTCTACGCGGTATCCTACTCGGCGTCTCTCTTGGTTTTGTCTTGGGTTCTTCGGTATCTTTCAGAGGGGGAAGTTGAACGGCGGAGGAATCAGATCTGGGCTGAGAAACCCAATCCTCAGACAGCGAGTCCAACCAAGCGTGCTCCATGGTGTGACCCTGGAAGCGCAAATCAAGGTGTAAAAATGTCAATGCGAAGCCATGAACTAAACAAAAATCATAGGCGGCGGTTGGTGGGGTCGCGAGGTGATGTGTTTATGCTGCAAGCGTAAAAGGTACTCGAAGACAGAGTCGGAGAGGGGAGGAATGAGAATGCTGAGGTGAAGATGTATTAAATCACAGGGGAGAAGTAGGGTTGTTGAACTGAGACATAGGGTCTCGACAAAATATTTAAACAAACAAGCACATGCGAAATACAGATCGAGAGACAACGTTGTTTGCGCGTATCCTTGAGCTTTGGACTTTGGAGAATCGAGATAAACAAGACCAGGGTCCTTGATACGGTTAGAGCCGTTGCTCGGTCAACAGTGGAACTCTACAGGGATCACGTGTTGGCCATTGTCTGGAACGATCTTAGACATAGTGATAAGGCAAAGCACTATAAATGGATCGAATTCTCCCTTGAAATCACAAAATGGTTTGGGGTTATGAGCTTGATCCCCATTCTAAGGTTGCAAATCTGCAAACGGGGTAGTATCATGGGACGAAAGGCCTGGTTGGGCGCAATCATGGGAGCCTTTTGTCACCTCATTAACGACGATGGTCTTCAAATCTCAATTACAAACAAAAGCATGGATACAAACATCTTCTCTATTGTTTCCTATTCGATTCCACCCTTAAATGAGAAGAATATCCACTGGGAATGGACTTCCCTCGCTCTGTGTCACTGTCATGACGTACAGTGAAGCACTTTACGCGACAACACGTGACTCAACGCGGGGCGCGTCTCCCCTGGTGATAGACCATGCATACCATTTCTTTAGACAGGGATCGTGAATTAATAGAACGACTAATCACCCAAACAGTCGGTCAACGCTATATATGCTTCTAAAGACAACGAATTTCCACCTGGACGGCGCAAGCCTCCAATACTATCAAAATGGCCGCCCAGACCGCTGATCCTCTAGCGGACGAGCTCGCTCTGGGATGGGGTGAAGACACGATTTACTGCGAAGCGACTTGCGACCCCGAAGATGTCTTGTACGAAGGTTCAGACGACGAAAACTATGACAACCCCATATCACGAAAGCTACGTATCGAAGCGGCAGGTCAGCGATTTCTCGACGGAAAAACCCCAGTCCTCTTGACCGCACTGCTTCGAGGCCCGTTTGATGCCAAGTCGTCGAACTGGCTTAACCCTTGGCGTTCAAAGCACCGAACGGCTGGAAATGCAAGAATACTAAGGACGTCGCCTGGGAAATTGAAAAGGTCCGCCAATGTTAGACGCAGCGTATCTATACCAGAGACAGTCCAGCCAGCTAGCGATAGTCTGGAATGTCACCTCCCGAGCCCCGAAAGCCTTAACCAAACTTCCGAGACCGAAATACACCCTTACCTGGAAGAAGATGAACTGGCCAAGGTCCGAGAATGGAGAGATACCGTGGGCGCTGAGAAGAAACCGAAGGACGAGTTTTGGGCATCAACACCACAAGGGTCATTGTCCGAGAGAAAGCGAAAAGCGAAGGGTTCTTCATGGCTCAAACATTTGGCGAATAAACGACGACGAACAGATGTCATGGAAACAGGTTCCATTGATACTCCAGTCCCATCCCGAAATCAACCTTCGCTCTCAGCTACGAAGGCGTTCAACACATCCTTTTCAAGTGTCCCCGATCGCTTGCCGTCTTCCGCTATTGCGACAAAGAGATTCTTCTCAACGCCGCAACATGAGCAACCCACTTCAGAGGATGAACTATCCCGCGACAAGGTTACGTTGGACCGAGCCTCTGCACCTTCTTCGTCACCTCTATCGTGTCTACAGTACACTCCAGTCTTGGACTCACATGCGAGTATATCATCACAAGACAGCACCGACCAACAAACACCAAACAAAGTATCGGTTCCTCAACGAGGCTCTGTACCCGGAACAACTGGTTTGGGAGCTCAAGTTGAAGCTGCCAGCAATCCAACACCTCGCCCAGCTTTTGAGACCCAAGAAGATGCAAGTTTCTGTTTCAAAATGCGACCAAAGCTCAATCAGGATGTTGAAGCTGTATCAGACCAAGATCTCTCCATGTCCAGAGATGATGACACTTGGTCTGGTCTGTCATCACCTAATGATGATATGGCCAGCACAATATCCGATCTACAAGATAGCACGCCAGTAGATGAGGGGCCCAGCCTACGAGACTCAGATTCAGCTATGGAAATTGACCAAATCGCTATGACAAGTCCTCTGTCATCTATCTCAAGCAAGGAGTTTCGTGGATTCGATATTTCTGACGAACCTCACAGGCGACCGGATAGCGCCAGTGGTTCTTCGATGATTGACACCACGCCATCAGATTCGGAACTCACAAGTTGTCCTAGTCAAGGGTCAGCGGAAAACGCAGTAGTGCTCGTTGCTGAAGAAATACCCAGCGAATGTCAACAAGGCACAGAGTCAGAAGATGAGGCCACGGGTGGGACAGCCGATGTCACCAGCAGCCTGGTTGTTACTGAGAACCACGAGGCCAGTGTCACTGCTTCTGTGGATGAATCTAGCGAAGAAGAGGAAGCTTTTGGCAAAGCGGAATCCACTGAAGTCGTATCCCCAACAACAATCAATAATAGGACGCCACAAACCTTGGCAGGACGCCGCAAGGCTGAGACGACGCCATCAAAATCCACAACATTGAAGCCTGGCAATGACAGCTCAACATCTTCTCATGCTGAATATCTTCTCAGAACTTCAATCAAGAAGAGATTCATTCCTCAAAGCTCATGGGAAAAGTTGGCAAAATTGACTGGAAGTCCTGCCCAGCAAAGCTTACCCCAAAGAAGGGCATCTCTCCCATCGAAGCAGGCCTCCCACTCTCCCAGTTGTCGACCAAAGACAGCACCAGTTCAATCTACCCCCAAGAAGACGGCTCCGCGTCGAGCTTTGAGTCTTCCTCAGCCTTCGTTACAGAACTTGAGACCAACTGTTGTCGATAGCCCAGCCAAGGAGCAACAGCTGGAGCATGAACAGCGCCAACCTATCTCACCAAAGGACACACGTATTCCCTTCTCACAGCAGACCCCATGGGTCGATAATAAGCTTTCTCAGTACGCTACACTGAGCCTGGGCCAGATATCTACAGACAGCCCTATGTCAGAGTCAAAGGAAACGGACACTATCGTGGCCGAATCCAGCCCCGCGGAGCAAACACCTTGGACAAAGGAGAGGGCCGAACTGTCGACAATACCCATGGCCCTGACACCTGTTGTCAAAATAGAGGATCACACAGCAGCCGAAGAGCCAAACACACCAGCCGTTGCATGTCAAGTTGATACGCCACTACAGGATGCCTCTGCGGCAGCCACAACAGTCATAAAATCAACACCTGAGCCCCAATTCTCAGTCAAGTCATTTGCATCCTTCAGATCAGCTTCCTCAGGGCATAGTTCTCATAGAAGCAAGCGCGCTGTTTGGAGGGGATCGGGAACTCGTATGCCAAGTACGCAAGGTATTCTAGCATCCGCAACTAAGAATCCTTGGGTGGTCAGGAGCTCTGAACGTCGAGTCTCCTTCGCGCCGCTACCCCACGAGACCAAGGGATATTCGAGTAGCCCAACAACACCCTGCCCATCTACGTCTAAGGGACGTCAAGGCTCACCACCACCTGATACTCCTATGTCTGAACTTCCTACGTCAGGAGATGACAAGTTCCATAAGCATTTTGATGCCGTGGCGCGTGGACCTATTATCCGTCACAAACAGCGATTGCTGCCTTCAGAATCACAGCGTACAGTTGGCAGCCCAATGCCAGATGCTATGGCAGAGGCTTTCCTTTCGGCAGACCAGCTGCGTCAATCGACTCCTCCTGCGGATCCGACTAAGAGCGATCGCGAGTCTGACGAGTCGCAAGACCCTATGGAAATGGCAGAGGATGTTTTCCGCGAGATGGACCACGTTTTCGAATGGAATCTCAGTGGGACAGAGGCATCTCCCCAGAAGACTCAGGGGCAGCAGAGTCCATGGTGAAGGGTCACAAGGGACGTTTACAACTATTCGAAGATGCCATTACGGGCTTTGCCCCTATGGATAGATATACTACTTTCACAAAAACGATTTTTGTTTTTCATGCATCAGGATTCATGCCGAGGGCCGCGGACCTCGAGCGTGTCAGGAGTTAAGGATGAACCGGGAACGAAAGACTACTGTCAGACTACGGGAGTCATGTATGGAGGTTCGCATACCACTCAGGCGTATAACGGGTAGATACCTCAAGTAGATTCAACATGAATTCAAATTATATTACATATACTCAGAGTCATAATTGTCAGTGAGAGTGCAAAGACGAGAGATGTATGCTATGTTACAGAGGCGGCACTATCAGAATTGAAATTTAATTTACGACACGCGTCGATGTAGAATAGGATGAGGTCAGAGCTACAAAGCCTTGACTAAGTATTGTGCACTCAGTCAAGTGAGTCCCTATTGTTTCAACCACGTGCAAGCTCAACATTCCGGGGCCCTGGAAACGAGGTGACAAGCTTTCTCAGGCAGTACCTCGTAGCTCTCGGTTCTGACACCGCTTCTTACAAATGCAAATCATGGCGAAGACGCATGAAAACTCTTTTCCTTCGCCTATTCAAAAGAAACGTGCATGATGCAAGGCATGTAATGCTGTCTCCCTTTCATCGCCCATGAGCCCGCGATTGCGGAGCTGATTCGCCAGGAACTAGGTGCGCCTCACAGGCCTCTAATTGAACTTAACTGAACTTACGTTTTGGTGTTTTTAATGGCAGCATGTATATATTGTGCCAAGTGGTACAAAGAGTACTTGTTCGCCTTGATTACACGCCCCCTGGCGGCACATGGTTGCGGAGGGAGCTGTTTGTGGATGGGTTGAGCTGGATCGACGATTCAGTTTGGTGAAAGCTTTGGCCAGTGGAAGTTTCGGTGTAGACTAGAAGCAGCGACGGAACGTGTGTCAAGATGCCGGAATCGTATTCTGGAGATGATCTCTCAGGGGGGAATACTTGTCGTCCGTGTTGAGAGATTGAGGATTCGATAACAGGGCTGTTTGGATATCTCAGTGACACGGCGGGATCGGGGGTGGAGCTGTTTTCCGCCCAGTCCGGTCCCGGGAACGGTAATATGCATGCTCTAGATGAGGAAGCTTATTAGTCGGATCTGAGGGATAGATCCACGCAGTATCTTGATGTAATTCCTGTCTTGCCTTGCTAGGGCTTTCGTCTCTTGTCTCTAGCTGCACGTTGCGCTTGGTGAGAAGACCCATTTGTGAGAGTCAGATGACCACGAAGTCTGTGGGTTTGTGGATTTGTATCCATATACTGGCAGATCTCTCAGAGCGCAAGTCCGAGGCTTGTCTTGGAATAATACCAAGAGGCGGGGGATCTTGATGCAGAGCAAGGCCGAGTTGAGCCCTCCTACGAAGCAGATAACACTCGACCGGGTCTTTCACCCGGTTGAGGCGGCTAAAGAAGGGCCTGTATTGATAAACATCCTTCAGACACTGTCTTTGGTGAGAGTGACATAGAAGCACACGACATTTCCAAAGGATCGGCCGGTTCTCCTTCCACAGTGCTTCTCGCTTCTCCTTCCCCTGAATCGGTGCGGAGCCAGCGCCGTAGGACATGTCTCACTCGAGATAGTCCATGTCACTCAAGATTGAAGCCGGGGGTGACAATGAGGCCGGGTTGTGTTGAAGGTTGAGAATTTCGAACGTCATGGAACGTGAAGTCGAGGCACGTTGTTGAGAGGCGGGCAACTATTGGCCGAAGAGTGATATGCACATCTCTGGGACATTGACTTTGGCGAGATAAAAAGAGTCTGGCTAAAAGATGGGGTAGATCGGTGACTTTGTTGATTGGACAATCGAGGTAGGGATGGTCAGGGCAGGGCTTGTTCCATGGATTCATGTGTCTTGATAGTTGGTGTTGGTGTTGGTGTTGGTGAGCCACTTTGACGGGATGGGACGTGCCGCCATCGTGTAAGCTACAGTAGCTCAACAAGATGATACGGAGCAAACAAAATGTCTCCCCTTCATCAGTTGAACAGAGCCTTTCATCATTCATGCATTTTGAGAAACTGTAAATTTGTCCGGGGTACCGGGGAGGTTTGATACCAAGTACCGTTTGCCCGGAGAGATATAGGGTAAGGTCTAACCATGGATGTTTCAGTGTACACCTCTTTCGGATCAAGGGCTCGAAACAAATTCCACCGATTAAACGTTGCAGAACAAACATCCTTGGCTTCATGCAAGTATTCGCACCGTCGGCGGCCGCAGTCATATGTGAACTCGGCTCTTCTGTCTTCTTTCTTGCGGCTGATGCATATTATTAGCGGGGATATCTCGACAACGATCCGACGTCTAATAACACGCCCCAAGATTATAAGCTAGGCGCACAACTGTAACAATGGAAGAAATAAACATCGTCTTGTGCAATATACCCTACTCTGCAATGGGAACTCGGTAAGGTTCGAAATTGAAGCGATCCACGGTAGCCTTTTCACGTCTCCTGGATGGCATTTCAGGGGAATATGGTCAAGCTCAAACAAAAAAAGAAAACCATAATCAGCCCCAGGGGGTACGGATGGCAGGGCTGGAGCCATTCAACAGAGTTGCTGAGAAAACGTGTCTCGGGGGTTTCATTGTGTCATCGGAGATTGATGAGCTGGCTATGATGATGATGATAGAATGAGGAAGCTCTGTGCTCTGGGGTCAGCGACTGAAAAGACCAGACGTGGCAAGACGACGCCAGACCCTTCATCTACTGGCCAAAGCCGACATGCTGTGTAATGGATGATAAAAAAGTAAATTGTAAGCCGCAGACCGAGTCTGTCGTCTGAACCAATACCAAACCATCCGTATGTCGATGTCTGGTCTTGTGTGCACTGGGGTCTCAGTTTAGAGAATCTGGGGCTATGATCAGCGCATAAACGAAATCGAAATCGCACTGTTGGCGCAACTGACCTGACCTGATATCAACAACACCCATCATGGATGCATTGCGAAGATGTCATGATCTTGGCCAGTTTCGCAGCATCACATGACACCCTTTTGGATTCCCACCAAAGAGAGCCCCGCACTAAAAGACACCATTTGATAGATGCATTGATGGAGGGTGAACGATACGCGTGTGGTGATGGGAAAGTATGACGAGATTTGTTGTTGATGGGCAGTTGCTTAAGCATGTGTGATATGCGATATACATGCAATGAGAGCCGTGCTATTGACTCTTACAAGTCTCTTGTAACCCGCCTTTGACTTACAACCTCGATAATATCAGCACGGTAACCTCATCTTTGAGAACCCAGCCTAGCCAACCATCAAGGACCTACATACGCCATGTTCGAATAGGAATTCAAACCAAAAGGTTCCGAAACCTTAGCCACGCCACTTCTCTCTATCTCAACCTCGACCATTGTTCTTCACCTTTGTTGTCAAGGAATAACCCAGTCCCTTCCGTGTAGCCTCGTCGGGGAACCAAACCATTGAGCAGCCACATCAGAAGAGAGATGAAGCATCCAATCATGGAAGCCAATTGCTAACAGAAACCATCAAATGTCACGAACTAAACGTGGGCCTCCCTTGCGGTATGCATAGCCGAGAACAAAAGGGTGAACGTGACCAAAGCGAAAGAAAAATCCAAGAAATGACCCAGGAATGACCCAGTGACGATCCCTGTGAAACGCAGCATAGGTTCCGCCAAGCGGCCGACAAAATACGTCAGCCTTTGCTCAAAGTTTACAACCACAAACTTTGAACTCGAGGACAAACAATTAACAAGTTGAGAGAGGTGTATTCTCAAGATATAGCATTAGAAATGGCCGAATAGGCGTCTTATCAGCCATTGGCCTCTATCAGACGGCACAGCTTCCTCGACAGTCATAGGCATGATGCAGTTTTATTTCATCACCCTCAAGCGGCAGGGTTAGATGAAAACCTCCACTTTCTGGCAGCAACGGCGCAGCGGGGCTTCTGAATAATTGCCTAAAGCATCGTGAACCTACCCAATAGTTATTAAGGCTGGATCCATGATGATAAGGACATGCATGGGGGATCTGGCGCTTCAGCTTCACGCATATCTGCGGAGCGTCCTTTTACAGCGGGACCAACTATGATACTCTTCCAGGCACATTGTAACTTCAATTGCAACTGTGAGTGTAAGTGTGACTTACTGGAGTGGTAGGAAACATATGCAGATAATGCTGGGCAATGCAGATCTGATAAGCAAAGAGTAGCGATGATTTGCAGTTGATCAGACTGAGACTTGGAGTGATTCAAGCCGACTGAATCGATGCAATGAACGAACGAATGTCGTTCCACAAGCTTGATGAGAGAAAACAGCTGGCAATGCCTATTTTGAGGCTGACTGACATCCAGGTCCCCTAGAATTTCACCTTCGAGAAGCCCGGTTATCTCGCAATCCATCCACATGGTAGCGATAGGGATCAATAGGGAGGGTTTAGCAAGCCACACCCCCTTCATTCCCATCTCATTCCCTCATCGCAATCACAGTCACAACTGAAAAACCTTATCAGTCCCTCAACACTCCCCTCCTCAACATCAGCTGTGTTGCAGTTTCATTTACAGCTTGGCCTCAAATCCCTTGCTTTGAACGTCTTAGATAACATTGACCAGTGTTTGAGCCTCTCAACACTATAACTACTTTCCATCCAACCTCTCTTTCACATGGGCATCACGGATAGCTATCCCGGTGCCGCAACACATTAATTAGTATCCACTGGGGTGGCTTATCCAACAGCTTGGGAATTGGGTTCCTGCGACGAGCACAGACTTGGGCTGAGTTTCCCGGTGTGTGCGTATACGGTATTGGCTACTGGGGCTGATCTGCTGCTGCTGGTCGACCAGCAATCCCTCCATCCATACGATGTTTTAGTTGCGGTGTAGGTAGAGACATGCCGGGGAACAGTGAAGCCAGGTCCGGAACTTGGCAATAGAAAAACTCGGCCTCCGGAAGTTAATTGAATACGGCCACTAAGAGCCCGGAGCCCCGCGAAATGGTACAGAGATGGGCTGGGAATGGACTGGATTTGCATTGACGTCTGGTTTGACATGAAAAGTATCTGAGTCACTTTGACCTTGATCAAGTCACCCCGCCAGAGAGGCAACCCCTAGTCGCTGCCAAATGCCGGGCTGGGTTCTGGGTCAGGTACTTGTCAGTCAAAAAGATACATCTTTTTTTGATGGCTTGATCTAGGGCACCCTCCCTGGTCTCCCTACAGTGAGTGACTGCCCGAGTGAGCACCTCGATGAACGCTGTGCTGGGTTTTACTGATGGGACTGCACTGGCAATGCCCCGCCCGGGCCATGAAGTGCCCCTCCCTCGGTCTCAGATAGCACTTTGACTTGCCTTACCGCCCCCCCGAAAAAAAGCCAACCTAAAGCCAGAGGCAAGCCCCCCGGCCCCGTATCTACGAATCATTCCTCCACGCCCACATCTTCTCCCATCCACATTCATCCTCACAATCTCAACTCACAACTCGCAACTCTCTCCTTCTTCCTCTCCTCTAACAAACCAAGCAAAGCGTGTCGCGCCAGATGTCCTCCTCCTCATGTCCAGTCCGCATCGTCTGTCCGAAAATGCCGCACACGCCGTTCAGGTGAGCGAGCCAGAGCAATGTATCCGTCCCTGTTCCAGTTCTGCGCCTGTCCCTGAGGCCCTGCCAGATACTTCTGCGACAGGCCATGGCGCTGGTGCGGGCATAGCCATAGGCGTAGGCGCGGGCGAAGATAGCAGTGTCGCTGGCCCTAATCATGATTATGATGATGTTGATGATACCCATCAAGGACACCTTGACCAATCCCCCGCTGTCGCCCTCGCTGCTGCTGTCGCTGCTGATCCCGCAGCCGACAACACTACTCCCACTCCCTCTCCCGTCTCTCCCTCCCTACCGCCACCCTCTGCAGACAAGGTGCCCAACAACGTGCCTGATTCTGTTCCTGATTCTGATTACGTGCCCCGTGGTGATGCCAATGCCAGGGACACTCCAGACCAAGCCGATACCCTCCCCATCGGCGCTGCTCTTGACCCTGCCTCTGCCTCTACCTCCAGTAATAAGAAGGCCCGTGGCCCTGGTCCCCTACCGAGGCAGACCGGTCCTTCCCTGCTGACCCAAGCCTTGGCTTCCGCGAGAGGTATCACCAATGTCAAATCTTCCAAATCCTTCTCTCCTACATCTACTCTTCCTATAACTTCGCCCTCTCCCACAACTCTTACAAATACATCTACTGCCGCTCGACAGTCTAACCTAGACAATACTGCCCCATCCTCTACGACTATCTCGAGTCCTACTACTCCCACTGCGCAGTCAAGTCTTTACTCGTTGACAGGGCCACCAACTGCACCAGCGAACCTCGCTTCCCAATACGATCGCGACAGCGCCTCAAACCCTTTCGAATCTTCTTATCACAATGTTCCAGCTCAGCGCACCGCTCCTAGGCCGTTAGCTAGAGCCGCCTCCGAATCTATCAACATGGGAGCGTCTACTACTGTTACAACGATGACGTCGCTCGTCCCCCGGGAGGCGGCGAGCGTCCCATCGACTTTTAGCCACTCAACTCTGTCTACTACACTCCGAGGTGCTCTTGATCATCATGAACCGATTGACATGGTTCGTGGCAAGGCGGCATCTCTGGATATCGATAGACATTCTGTTGACTATTACCAACCTCAAACTACAAGCTACACGGCAGCCCTAATTGACCGACCCGTCCCCCTCGATACTCGCTCAGGAACCAAGACACCCCCTTTGGCGACGCGAAAGGAGGATACGAAGCCTGTTCAACAGAGGCCGGTACAATGGGCAAAGATGCCACCCCATTGGACTGCGAATGGCTCTGAAAAAACCGAAAAGATATGGTCCATTGGTTCTGCGGAAGGACAAGAAGAGGATGGCTTAGTTGAAAAGTCTGTGACTGAGGCAATGGCTGGCCTGGAGCATAATGCTCGTAGCCGCAAGTCTAGCTACAGCCTACGATTCTTCAAAGAAGGTCTGCCACCAGAGGATAAGCCACGTCGCAAGGATACAAAACAAACGGCGAAAGAAAAATTGACACCTCTTGAGGAGGATCATCAAAATGCCTTGCGCGAAGCTTCCCAACCGACAACCTCTGACAAAGAGCCGACAGCCATTCGCACTCGCCAGGAAGACCGAAAAGGTTCTTTTTTCACATCAGATTCGCTCGACGAACAGCCTGTTCTGAGCACATCTCCTAGCGAGGATTATTTTTCCATTCCAGTCAATGACTCCATTAAATCTGAAGACAAGGCGCCGTTGCGAGTGCAACAGTCACAGTCCCAGGCCAAAGACGGAAACGAACATGTGGAGTCGGCTAAGGTTGTGGGGCCGATCCCGGTCTCCAATGCCGAGGCCGCCCGTGAAGCCGAATTTGTGGAGCCCAGACGGGACTCGGCGGGCAGTGCTCATACTGATGTCGGATCTCGCGATGATGGAGAAGCGGAAGAATCTGGGGAAGAAAAGATCTCATCTGCCGTCTTTTTACCCCACCAAGAGCTCCAAGATCCTTGTGTAAGTGAACCACAGGATCGCATTGCGGCCCGTAGTATCCGCGTGCGGTCTTTATCGCAAAGTAATCAACGCCCGTGGCTTGTGAAGGCCGATGAGCCAGAGTCAGAAGCCATTCATGAGAAGGATGAACCTCCTTATGGAATTTCCCGTCACCCTTCTCGTGAGAAGCTTACCTTGAAACGCGGCGACCTCATCCCTCAGCAAGGTGAAGAGGGTGCCGTTATTGAGGAGGAAATCACAGTGACAACTGACTCTCATAAACAACCGCAAATCGTGAGCCAGTATGAAGACCATGTCCATGATCATCAACATGACCCTCAGGAGCCTCTGCAGGCGATCGAACTCATTCCGTATAAACATCAAGTTGGTGGACACACCACCCTCTGGAGATTCTCTCGAAGGGCTGTCTGTAAGCAACTCAACAATAGGGAAAATGAGTTTTACGAGACTATAGAGAGATACCACCGTGATCTGTTGCCTTTCCTTCCTCGGTACGTCTGATCGAATTGTGTTTTGCGACCCTTTGCGTCTGTATTATTGAGATCGTGCTGAAATGCTAACTTTGACAGCTATATCGGTGTATTGAATGTCACCTTCCAGAAACAGGCTCGTCGAAAGAGCACATCCAAGAAAGACGAGGCGGCAGCAGCCGAGCGCAAGAAGGCACAGGAAAAGCTTGAGTCTAGTAGAAACGAACTGGAACAGAACGAGGGTCAGGATGCCATTAAAGTTGAGAAACCGACAGGCCGAGTCATTAGCCAGTCTCTCGCCAATAGCAACATTCCTGTTCCGACAGTAACTTTCGACGACAACAGGCACATTCTGCCCCGAAACCTTCTCCAGCCGATGCCTTTGCCAAGAGAATACCGACGGCAAAGTATCTCAACTTCCACTGTATCAAATCCCTCCGTGCCATCTTCTGGAACATCGAGTAGACCACCCCTGGACGAGCGGCCCAACAGTTGGGGCGCAACTATGATCAACAAGAGGTTGAGGAACGAGGTTTTCAACGACGCATTCCTGAAGGAACCTGTCAAGATTCATCGACATCGCCGACCACACCAACGATCAATTCCACGTCCTACCTTGCAACGTCTTCTACGATCCACGAATTCCGACCCTGCTTTGATCAAAAGTGACTCCCCATTCATCAACGGTCACGATGAAGCAAACGGCTATCCTCAGGAACGAAAAATTGCGCATCACTACTCACACAGTGATCTCGGACCTGGCATGGATGAGTACGTTCAGTCTGAGCCTGAGCAGGCTCCCGAAGAAGTTAAGGATGTGACTGGAACAAGCGCTCCAGAGCCGGAAACTCTGAAGGAAAATCCTCTCGCAGCGAAGAAGAAGCGCAGGTATTCTGCTGGCGGTCTTCGACGGAAACCTGAGGATGTTAGAGAATCCAGAGGAGACCTGAAGTACTTTGAGGAGGCAGATGATGCTGGTTATAAGGGAGACAACGAAGATAAGCCCAAGCGACACTCAAACACACATTCTACGAACGGACATCATCATCCTGACACAAATGGTACCCACCATCACTCACAGTACCTAGAGCATCTACGCCCTGAAGACGAGTTTGCCATTGAATCGACTGAGCCCACCCCGGCCATGGAAGAGACTGTCCATGAGTTCACCAAGATTCCTAGGCCAGTCAACCCGAAAGAGGCAAAGACTCAAAAGGATCGAGTCGAGTACTTCTTGCTCCTCGAGGACCTTACCTCAGGGATGAAGAGACCTTGTATGATGGATTTGAAGATGGGAACTCGACAATATGGCGTGGAGGCTACTCCAAAGAAGCAAAAGTCGCAAACTGAAAAGTGTCGAAACACGACATCAGCTGAGCTAGGCGTTCGAATTTGCGGGTTGCAAGTGTGGAACGCTGCGAAAGAAACATATGACTTTCAGGATAAATACTATGGCCGCAAACTGAAAGCTGGAGACGAATTCCAAGGCGCACTTCAAAAGTTTCTATACAACGGTGTCGATCTGCATAGTATTCTGCGACATATTCCAGTTGTGCTCAAGAAGCTTGGGCAACTTGAACAAATTGTGAGCAAGCTTAACGGTTACCGTTTTTACGCTGCGAGCTTGCTCATGTTTTACGACGGCGATACGTCCGAGGATGCGGACAACGAAACAATGTACGAGTCTACCACCGACTGTGCAACAGATACAGAGGAGACCTCGCGAAAGAAGACGAAGAACAAGAGGGAGATTGATTTCAAGATTGCGGATTTCGCCAACAGTGTCACTCCCTTTGATAAGATTGATGACAAGCCTTGCCCTCCGCAACACCCTGATCAACCTGACGGTGGATTTCTCAAAGGCTTGCGTAGTCTGAGGAGATATTTCCTCCAGATTCAAAGGGACGTGAGACAGGAGCTGGGACTTGATCCTTATGGTCGATTCTCGCATCACATGGATTATGCCGGAGATCTTGATGCCGAGAACGGGATGGTCAGTCTTTAGATGACCTTAGATAAGGGCGGTGGTGTACGTTTGGGACGAAGTGTCTGATACCCATTACTTCATTTCAGTTTGGACGGTTTTACAAATGGACTTTTGCTTTCGTTGGAGTTTGGTTTGTTTTTCTTGGCACTTTTCTCTTTCATGGCCAACTTCTCTCTCACGGAGGGACCCTGGAGTTCACAGGAATTATCACCATGGCGGTATGGAACTGGAACGAGACCCAAAGGGTAGAAGGAATAGGACTCATGTCTTATGACATGTTGAATTCAACTCAAAACATACCCTGCATCGGTTATGGCGCAACAGCAAACAGGAAAGGGGGGGGCCGGAGCTGGAGTTTGAAAAGGCCGTTTTTATTGTCAACTCTTTGTTTCACCTGGGCTGGAAGCGAGTGATGGATCGAGGGGGAGAGAAAGGCAGTGGCTCTGGCTTCGCTGCGGGAAGTACTTTTTTCTGGAATTTCTTGATGTGCAGTTCGTTGGTGTTTGGGATGGGCAACGAAAACCAGAATGATGATGGTGTTTTTTTTGTTTTTAGCGATCTGCTTGTACCTTGACGGCAGTGAAACGGGCAAATCCTGGTGGTTTAGGCAAGGTAGCTCTTAGACGTTAGAGAAAATGCAAGCTAAAAGGTCGTTGGTTCATATTCCGCATACTGAGTGAGGTCTGGTATCCGTAGTTTGGTCTCGTATCTAAGTGAAGACGATCCGATATCTGCAGGACTAGGTTAGCGTCGCAACTGTTAGCTAACAACAACCCTGTCCATCCTATGATTTGTGGTTGGATGCATCGTAAAATGCTACTATACATGCCGATTGTTCCTGTGTGACAGCTATATATTCTCTCCATAGTAACCCAGCATATTCGTCTGACCGTAAATCTCACTAGCAAACATGGGTTCCATTATATCGACGCTTAAATCAACGGCATCGGCCGTATCATCTGGTTTGAGGACTGTTCTGACGCTCCACAAGCAATTCTCGTCTCTTCTTGAACGCGCGTCCTCAGAGCCAGGATTTCCCGTGCCAGAGCCCACAAAGTCATACTGGCTAGACGACCCGCCATTCCCTGCACTATGCGACATCCAAGAGGACAAGCTTCCCTCAGAAGTAGACATCGTCGTTATCGGCAGTGGCATAACAGCTTCAGCCGTGACAAAGTCCCTGCTAGAACTCTCCGACTCCAATCTACGAGTTGTAGTCTGTGAAGCAAGACAGCTATGCAGCGGTGCAACGGGTAGGAATGGCGGGCATATTAAAAGTGCGCCATATGATGAATTCGCCATGTTCAAGTCAAAATTGGGACCGGAGAATGCGAGACGGATAGTGAGGTTTAAGAGAAGGCATTTGGAGATGATGAAGCAGATGGGGAAGGGGATTGAGGTGGCTGAGGTCAGAGAGGTTGAGACGGTGGATGTTTTTGTTGAGAGGGAGGACTTTGAGAAGGCGAAGAAGCAGGTTGAAGATGTTAGGGAGTGGATGCCTGAGGAGAAGCATCGGGTTTGGGAGGCGGAGGAGGCGAGAAAGGAGGTGAGTTCTCTTCAGATAGATTCTGAGCGATGTACTGATGGGTACAGTTTGGTGTGAATGAGCTTGTCGTGGGAGCTGTGACTTATACGGCTGGTGCACTCTGGCCATATCGTCTTGTCACTAGTGTTTGGAACGATCTACTTGGGCGGTTCTCGGGGTTGAGTATCAACACCCACACGCCCGTTGAGAAGGTATCTCATAACCCAGATGGATCCTATACAGTTACGACAGCTCGTGGAATCATTAAGGCGAAGCACGTTATCCACACAACGAACGCTCATGCTGGACAACTTCTCCCTCCAGTAAGAGGTTGTGTCGTCGGTGCCATCGCACACATGAGCGCTCAACGACCAGGATCTTCATTCCCACCAACCAACGGAAACCGCTCATGGTCTGTAATCTACAGCCCAGGCTTCGACTACATAACCCAACGCCCAGATCGACCAGACGGAACACCGGGAGATCTAATGATAGGAGGAGGCTTCTTCCGCAGCCGAGAAGACGGTCTGGATCAAGTCGGAATCTGGGACGATAGCAAAAACCACGCTCTTCCCCTAATGCACATCCGCGGCGTGATGCCCTCCGTCTACGAACCAAACTGGGGCCTCGGAAGTAGTCTCGTTAAAGCCTGGACTGGCATCATCGGCTTCACGGGTGATTTAATGCCCCTTGTTGGACGAGCCCCTGGGTCGAAAGGCTCAGGGGAGTGGATGGCCGCTGGGTTCTGCGGCGAGGGGATGGTCTATGCCTGGCTTTGTGGGACGGCGCTGGCGGTTATGGTTCTTGGTAAGGAGGAGGAGAAGCTGGGTGAGGGTGTTGGGAGGCCGGGAGGGAGGTTGGAGGAGTGGTTTCCGAAAGATCTATTGGGGGTTGATAAGGAGAGGTTGAGGAGGGCTTATATCGCTAATGCGGCTGAGTTTTTTGAGTAGATTATAGCAACGAGATATGGATGATTTGCTGGCTCGGCTGGAGACTTTGGTCTGTGATGTGGGATGGTATGGAGTGAAGCGTTGACGGCTGTCTGCCAGTGCAAGCTAAGGCTGCGTGCATCACCATTTTCATCTCACGTGTAATTGATATCTTCCACCTGACCAGTGCAAGATTTCTTTAAGTCATTCACCCTTATTTATTCAATTTCTTCCCTTTTCTTTCTTCACTCTCATCGTCACCTTTTTCCAAGCGTTGCAACTCTGCCCTTTTGACAACCAAACTGTAGCAACCTCATTCCAATGTCACTCCTCACCATGATGCCAGAAGAACGCATCGACTCCTGGCGTCAACGCGTTCCAAGCCGTATGGATCGCGATGATCCCTTCGAAGGGGACCACTTCGACGAGCGTCCCCCCACACGCCTCGTATATCTCCCCTGGCAACCTTCCTCTCTGCAATACTAACCATGTCGCAGACTTTTCGTGATGTTTCTCCTCCTGAGGTTAGACCTTCTACGCGTCTGGGCTTCTTTCGCGCTGCTACTCCAATGTTCGGGCGTAGTTCTACACCTTCTTCTCCTCGGCCTGCTTCAAGCATGATGCAGAGACGTGCGGAGGGCAAGCGAAGGAGTTTGCGGAGCTTGCTTACCCGTAAGAGGAAGAGAAAGGAGCCGGAGGAGATTCCTCGGGATCCTGTCCGTTTGAACTTTTTGTTTGTTGGGAGTAAGACCGCTGGTCAGACGTCTTTGCTATTGTGAGTTTCCAACGGGTTGTGTTAACGTATCTGCTAATATTGGACAGTCGATCCCGCTATGGTTACTTTCCTGATGTGAGTCTGTAATTTACGCAAGTAAGTTTATACTGACATTTAATAGTCGAATGCGTTTTCTCGTCCTTTGTACGAGACCTACGTCAACGAACGAATCTACCACAACCAGCCTGTCCGCATGGAGCTGTAGGACACCTCTGGCGTACCAGACCTGAACGCCGTTGAAAAGTTGACCTACATCGACTGGGACGCCGTCTTTCTCTGTTTCGACATCTCGGATAAGATATCTATGTACACAATCATCCAATGGGTAAGCTCGGCATTTCACTCTTCACGAGATAAGGCTAACTGAGTAGTGGCATCACGCTTCTGACAAAGGCTTCACCAAATCTGCAAATTTTGCGCCATTGCTGTACCTCGTAGGGTTGAAGAAGGATCTCCGTGATCAGTGCTTTTTGGAAGACCATCAAACTGGTTCTGCGTTCTCGTCTTCTGGGCTGTTGGCGTATCCGACTTGCTGCATTTGCTCCTCAGAGGTGAGTTCTCAAACGTGCTTGAGGAGTCAAGTGTGGTCCTAAATTTTATAGGCGAAGTGGCAGGCCACTCGAATTGGAGCGCACAAGTACATCGAATGCTCAGCTGCAACCGGTGAAGGGATGAAGGAGGTCATCGACGACTCTGGGAGAGAGGCGATGAGAAGACTCGTTGGAGGGCAAGTGCCTGAGGATGAGGTTGTCCCCAAGAAGAAACGCCGTTTCTTCTGAAGTGTATGAGTATTGGGATGTGGTTCGATTGTCAAGTGGCAGTTAGACTCTTGCTCGTTGATTGCTGAATGGGATTGTACTAAGGGAAGGGTTCTAATGTGAGGCGCATATCAGCAGTCAAGGGTTTTAGGGGTGGGGAGTTTTTAAAGCAGCGGTTATCAGCGATTCTGGTAAAGGCGTTCTCTAGAATTACACTGGCATGTACAACGATGAAGGGATGTAGTCCAAAAATAAGGAAATTCAATGTCTGATCCGGGGTAGTTTCATCAATGCTGTAAGTCAGTTCAGCAACTTCATGAGTCTGGTCTTTAAAACAACGATGATTACAGGTTCCATTCTGAGGTCATCAAAGAGTATGAATGCTTGATATAGGACTCTGACAAATACGCACTTCAGTCCATTTCATCAAATGGATGGTTGAGTCTTAGCTGCCAGTGGTGGCACAAGCAAATTCCATTTTCAACTTCATCACCTCGAAAGGTGCCAGTGGATGCTTAGTTGTACGACACATTAAGAAAAGAAAAAAGTCTCCATTCATTCAAATGACGCTCCTCAATTTTCACTTTTTAGAGATTTTGTTTTGCTAGGTATCTCGTATCAATGCCTACCTTAGGTACTCCGTACCTTACATGAGTTTGGACTCAGGGTGCACAAAAACCTAAAAGACCCACTTTTCAAGATCAACCTCAACCTCTCACTTCACCATACGAGCACAGGGACATCAATCTACCATCAAGATTGCTCTACGCAAACATGGTGATGATTATCGTCGCCGCAGGCGTAGGGCTTGCAATAGGCGCCCTTGCCTCGCCCCAACCGCTCGCGGCTTTTTTCTCCGCCATGTCCATCTATATCATCACCCTGCTCATTGTATTCTCTGTAAGCCAAACCTCACAACCGAAACCCAACCTCACACTAACAAAACCAAGGCTATTCATATTCGACTTGTCAGACGTCGCCGCAGAACAGTGAGCAGAGAACTGTCTTCTGTTAACCAACGTCGAACTCCTTATGACTATAGAGTGTGGGTCATGGGTAGTGGTGGACACACTCGAGAAATGTTAATGTTAAGTACTAACCTGTCTCAAGACGGTCTGAACCCAGCTCATGTTCCCTAGATGATGGATGATGGCTTCTGCAACTTTGATGGTTTCCACCGACGATACTTGATCACTTCTGGCGATACAATGTCGGAGGATCATCTGGAAGATTACGAAGCAGACCTGAAGACATTGTGTGCTGCTGAGGGAACCAACCCAGGAGCATACGACGTTTTCACCGTTACTCGTGCGCGCCGTGTTCACCAATCACTCTTGACTACTCCCTACACGGCATTCCTCAGCATGGTCAGCATCTTCCCGGCCTTGTTGACTCCGCCACCCAAAATCGACGGCGCCGAGTTTGCATATCCTTCCTGTATCTACTCCAACGGACCCGCGACTGGCTTCTTTGTTGGCCTGGCAGTGCATCTTCTCAAGATCCTGGGCAAGGTACCCGAGAATTCGATGCACTTCATCTACATCGAGTCCTGGGCACGTATCAGTACCCTGAGCCTCACAGGAAAGCTCTTCTATTACACCGGTATTGCGGACGTTTTGGTACAGCACAAAGAAGTTGCTGAGAAGTATGGACTCCGGAACTGCGGCGAGATGGTCTTCAACGCTCGGCGACCTGATGTTTCATCGACAGATGATAAGATGATGGGATGAGATCCCAATTCAAGAATCTCTTGGAATATGCGTTTCTGCTTTTTGATACATAGACAATAAAGGTTACATGGTTTGTGTACATGGCAGGTATCATCCGCCCTCCCTGATATTATGATATCAATGTGATTTCGTGCCCTCTGCAGCCTCGGTCTTTTCCTCAGGCTCTGCGTCCTCTTCTGCGACATCCTCCTCCACTTCATCAAGGCCAAAGTCGTCGATCTCCGAGTTGCGACTCGCCTCTTGTCGCTCCGTCTCCTTTCCAGCCCAGATCTTCCAGTTCTCAAACTCTCGGTCCTCGAGAGTGTGCGAAACGTCAATGCGGGACTTGCCAAAGTATGCACCCACGTGCTTGGCTTCCTCGAGGGCCACTCGCTTCTCGATCTCCTCCTCCTGGCGTAGACGGTAGAATTCGCGGCGTGTGATATCGTATGCCCTTTGCCTTTCGAGATTCTCGTTCTCCATCAACCATTTTTGTCGTTGAACAACACTATGAAAATGTTAGCCTAATCCTTTTAGACCACCTGTCTAGAGAAACTTGCCATTCACCCGTCAAGGGAATGTTGGGCTGTCTCAAACCCTTGCTCCAATCGCAGTGCTGGTAGTCCTTTCCGTCCGACTCAAGAATAACACGAGGTCTCGCCAACTCCCAGGGATGATCTTTATAGAACGTTGTTCGCAGCTGATCCTCAAGATAACGGATCTTTTGAGGTCGATAGATGTTCTTTGGCTTGGTAGCGTATTTGTAGGGCCCTATGTGTCGAGTGGCGACGGTTCGGACGAGTGTCTCGGCGGGAGGGACGGACTGCATGATGTTATACCATGGCGGCGTAGGGATGGATTTGCCGCCGAGGATGTTGTGGTTGAGCTCTTCCGTGACTGTTTGTAGGACCCTTGCGGGTCGGATCTGTCTGCCTCCCATGGTCTATCCTGCGGCGGGGTCAGCAGAGCTTCAATTGAGTATGGCGATAGAAATAGAGGCGGCCTTACGGTATCAATTGACGCTCTGACTGGGAGTAATGTCACGCGGGACCTGGCTTGAGCCTCAATGTCGTGATGGTGAGTGGAAATTTTGGAGATGCATCGGTAAATCTTAACGCCGGCGTGGGATGTTGACAATAAAGGCCAGACACTGTCAGCTTAGGTAGAACTATAAGCTTTCACTCGAGCATTATGTTTCAAACTGGAAGATTCAATATTGTATACATCACCAGTAAAAGATCAAGACTTAGCACTATATACGATTATGTATTTATTTGAAACATTGAATCAATCATAGTTTTACCTTTGCTCTGTCTCTCTCTTGGATCTTGTATGGTGCAGTGCGGCTTTTATTTTCACCTATTATCTGGGGTATCTCCCGTAGCTCAGCGCGAATGACAATGTAGCAAAAAACCATCTCGAAAAAAGGTCCCACTCCCATTCGTCTCAACTTCCGCTGGCATTAGCTCCTCCTGAGAGAGATTGCCGATCTGATTTCTTTCTCAGCGCCATTTCCCTTGTCTAGGCTCCTTCATACAATATTCGAGACAAAATATCGCTCCGGCTACGAATCAGGAGTCGCAGCATCATGAGGAGGAGCTCATGAAAGCCTCTAGTCGATTGGACGGCTCCCTCTGTGCGGTGCTTTCGAACCGACCGTCGGCCAGTTTTGGGGTTACTACCACAAGGAGAAGTCTCTGCACTGTGAGAGAAGCTGGAACAGAGACACAGAGGAAACGGCTCAGCTCGAGATCTCCGCCCTCTTGTTCCAAGACCTCGTCATGGCTTCTCTCGACCTTTTCGCCCGCCACCGAGGCTCGACGTGCCTTGCCTTGCCGTCGCTCTCGACATGTCTGGAACAATTATAGCACCGCTTCCGCTGCCGCCGCACCGATACCTCCGATAAATCAGAGATTCCATACTCAGTATGGGCACGACCCTCGACACCTCATGGCTCTTGTGCCACAGGAAGACGCGGGAACTGTTGAAGAGCACTTGGAGTACTATCGGGACCCATACCGAAGGGGTTATGCTCACGCAGATGACCAAAGAGTACAAGTATCGGAAAACAAACGGGATGCTGAATATCCGACGGCGGATGAAACTTTCAAGGCCGATGACGAGACCAAAAAGTTGATCGCAAAATTATGCCATGCCATATCCTACAAGCTCCGCCACCCATACCGAGCAACCCTCGAACCTATATACGACCTGTACCTTCAACTTCCAGAACCGAGGATGTTGTATCTTACCTGGCCATGGCGGAACAGGTTATTGAAGATTATGGGTTTACCTCCAAAGCGAGACTCGGAGTCGATGCTGCGCTACTTTGCGCTGATCGCTGATGTCAAAACCGCAGGATTGACGCTGCGGCGGGCGCATTGGAACTATGCTTTGGCGTTTGCAACAAAATATACAGCTCGCGTGACACCAACCGAGATGGATACTGCTCTGAGGTTGTGGCAAGAAATGGAGCGATCGCCCAATGTGAAAGGAAACGAAGTTACGTTCAACATTCTTTTCGATGTTGCCTCAAAAACCGGAAATTTTGCTCTTGCGGACATGATTTACAAAGAAATGGAAAGCCGAGGTTATGAGTACAACCGATACCATCATGTTAGTCTGATACACTATTTCGGACTCAAGATGGACTCGAATGGAATTCGGGCTGCCTACAAAGACATGGTTGAGGCTGGTGAGATGATTGACACTGTTGTGCTCAATTGTGTCATATCGGGCTTGTTGCGATGTGGTGAGGAGTCAGCGGCTGAATTGACATACGAGAGGATGAAGTCCGGTCACGAAATGGCGCCCAATATCCCGGATAGGGACTACGGGATGGGTCGGGTCATTACAAAGGTGTTGATGATGTTTACGAGAATTGGTAAAATGCATCCCGAGCTTCAAAAGCCCTTGCAGAAGCAGATGCAGCTCTCGCCAAACCTGCACACATACAAGCTTTTTGTCGAGCACTACTCGGTCAAAGTTGGAGACTTGGCCAAGGTGGCACAGTTTCTTGATGAGATGAAGTTTCTCAAGATCCCCATTCACGCAACGATCTTTCTGTCCTTATTCAAAGGATTCTACTCCCATGGTGGCTTTACTGGCTCTGAATGGAGTGAGCAGCGACTAGAGGGAGTGTTGAAGGCAATGTACCAAGCACGAGACGAAAACATAAGAGGGTTCTCCATCGATAGATGGTTGGTCATCTGGGCCTTGCGAGCTGCCAAGAAGTGCAGCTCAAACGAGACTGTTATCGAAGTGTACGATGAGATGGAGAAGCGCTGGGACATTCCGCTGGACCGACGGCCGTTTATCGAGTCCATACTTCAGACCATTCTCGACGGCGCAGACATGAAGTCGTCGACGGGTCAATGGGACGGCCCGTCATATCGAAGATATAGAAAAGATGGAACGAGATTATGATGTAACTGTAGATTTTGTACCACCATGTACTTTACCTTAGAATAATACCCCGGGGCTCTAGAGTTCTGTATACAAAGATCTGGTTGGCTGGGAATTGCATAACTAGCGATTATCGTAATCGCAATATCACGTATGGTTCGATATAGCTGATGGTCGAACAAATGAAATTTCGAATCAAGAGTCGAGAATGACTGATGTCTATTTCGGTTATTTACACCACATTCCACCTCGAGGCTTCCCAGTCTTGCAATCAAACAGCAAATCCAATACGCAGGCGAGTAATTTACTGGGGCTTGTAGGTCTGGTAGACTGCGCAGCTCGTTAGCATCGTGAGTCGGAGAACATCGGGACGGAAACCACGCACCAGCAATGCCGAAGGGAGCGAAGAAGCCGGTGGCCATGACGGACCAGTATCCGACGCCGAACCACTTGCTTCGAGGGTTGAAGGGGAGGTTGCTGTAGGCGCCCTCGGGGTAGTGGTAGGGCGAGGACATGCGAGCGCGGGTGGTCTGGAAACCTCGCTTGGTGACCAGAGAGGTCGTGGTACGGGCGGCGGCGCGGGAGAGCATCTGCGGGAAGAACGAGAGGTCAATTCGGTTCGCGATGGTCGGGAGAGGAGTTGCGAGCTGGTCAATGGCTCGGGAGTCGACGTACCTTGACGGTGAGGAGTGGAGATTGCGAGATGGAAGCTTGGGGATGTGTCAGTGATGATAGCATCCGAGGTCAGAGATGGTGGTCTGAGGTTTGGAGAGCAAAACGCTAGCAGGTCACGTGTGGAGATGCTTTGTACTTTGCTGACATGGAATCTCCAATCAATTGTGATTGGATCGTAAGTTTGGAGACGTGACGTCGGCTGTAACCGCAGCGGACTCGGCAAGTAAAAATGATAGTCTTGACTGTGTGCATTTCTTCAAAATATCATATGAACTATCTGCTTAATTAAGAAGAATGCATACTATAAGGTCACTGGGATAATGTAAATCTAATCGTATTTATCTAAAAATACAGTTTCTGTCTTATTTCTGTCGACTTGACCAGCCTATTCCCGGTCGTTGTAGACATTCACCGCCCTCAGCTTGTCCAGGGGAGTTTTTTTCTGCCGCAACCAACCCACTTCCCATCAACCAACTTTTTTTAATCGCCTAGGCCCGTGTACCACGAATTGGGACGATCGATCGATTCCTCGCTCGTGTTGTACAGGACGACAAGCTCACGCCTATTTTTTCGACGAGCTTTTCTGCCTTGCGTACACGGAAAGGCAACATTTCAATTCTCACATACCAAAATTTTCTTCCAAGGACTAGAGCGCGACTCGAATCAGCCACCCGATCTCGATCACTTTTTCTTGCAGCCAGCGATCGGAGGCCGATCGCGGTAAAACACCGCCCAGCATGGATGAGATGTTTGATGTGTTCGAGGGCAAGGTGGACGCCCCGAGCGCGAGCGAAGATGAGAATGTGCCGAGTCGCAAGGGTGACACGAAAAAGAGAAAGGCAAACGCGATGAATGGAGACAACGGCGGTGCTGCGAAAACTGAGGATGTTGACATGGACGCTAAGACCGAGTCTTCAAAAGACGGAGATTCTTCTGACGATGGAGAATCTTCGGAGAGCGCTAGTCAGCAGGAGTCCAAGCGAAGGAAGAAGGAGGACGGTGCTGGTCCTGTCATGACAGATACTTTCCAGACGGCCGAGTCGAGAGAAGTTGCTGGCGCAGCTACTTTCACAGAGCAGGATTCATCGCTTGTTTTGTCGCACAACATTCAGCATCAGGTTGCCCTGCCTCCGGACCTAGACTACGAATACGTCCCCCTTTCCGAGCACAAGGCCCCCGAGCAACCCGCGCGGACATGGAATTTCAAGCTCGATCCTTTCCAGAGTCTTTCCGTGGCGTCTATTGAGAGAGAAGAGAGTGTGCTTGTTTCAGCACACACTTCTGCCGGAAAGACCGTTGTGGCTGAGTATGCTGTCGCGCAATGCTTGAAGCGCAACCAGAGAGTCATCTACACAAGTCCTATCAAGGCTCTAAGTAACCAAAAGTACCGAGATTTCGAGGCCATCTTTGGAGATGTTGGTCTCATGACTGGCGATGTTACTATCAACCCTACGGCGAGTTGTCTTGTCATGACGACTGAGATTTTGCGATCTATGTTGTATCGCGGCTCTGAGATCATGCGAGAAGTCGCCTGGGTTGTCTTTGATGAGATTCATTACATGAGAGACAAGATAAGAGGTGTTGTTTGGGAAGAGACCATCATCATGCTTCCCGACAAGGTTCGATACGTCTTCCTCTCTGCCACCATCCCCAACGCTTTCCAATTCGCCGAGTGGATTGCCAAGATCCATCATCAAGCTTGTCACGTTGTGTATACAGATTTCCGACCTACTCCCCTACAGAACTACTTCTTCCCCTCAGGCGGTACTGGCGCTCGTCTCATCGTTGATGAGAAGAGCAACTTCAATGAGCAGAATTTCAACAAGGTCATGCAAGAGGTTGAGGAAAAGAAGGGCGCCGACCCCAACGATCCCAATGCTCGTCAGAAAGGAAAGGGCAAGAACAAGAAGACCAACAAGGGTGGCGCTGATAGTGGCTCGGATATCTCCAAGATTATTCGAATGACCATCAAGAAGAAGTTCAACCCCGTCATTGTTTTCAACTTTAGCAAGCGAGAGTGTGAGAACCTGGCCATGAACATCTCGTCACTCAGCTTCAACGACGACTCCGAGAAGGCCATGGTTCGCAAGGTCTTCAACAGCGCTATTGAGAGCTTGTCAGAAGGTGACCGAGAACTCCCCCAGATTATCAACTTGCTACCTCTTTTGGAGCGAGGTATTGGTGTCCATCACTCTGGCTTGCTGCCCATCCTTAAGGAGACCATTGAGATTCTCTTCCAGGAGTCTTTGATCAAGGTTCTCTTCGCGACCGAGACCTTCTCCATCGGTCTGAACATGCCTGCCAAGACTGTTGTTTTCACCCAAGTCACCAAGTGGGATGGTGTCAAGAGACGCCCTCTTACTTCATCCGAGTACATCCAGATGGCTGGACGTGCTGGTCGTCGTGGTCTTGATGCTCGAGGTATTGTCATCATGATGATTGATGACAAGCTAGAGCCCGATACCGCCAAGGAGATTGTCACTGGCCACCAAGATCGACTCAACTCTGCTTTCTACCTCGGTTACAACATGGTTCTCAACCTTCTTCGTATTGAAGCCATCTCACCCGAATTCATGCTCGAGCGATGCTTCCACCAATTCCAAAACGCGGCTAGCGTCCCATCTTTGGAGAAGGAGTTGATGTCATTACAACAGGAGCGCGACAACGTCAGCATCGCCGACGAGTCCACGGTCAAGGACTACTACCAGATTCGACAGCAGCTCAGTGCTTATACTAAGGATATGCGCACTGTTATCCAGCACCCCAACTACAGCATTTCTTACCTGCAGCCAGGCCGCTTGGTGCAGATTTACAACCCCAAGGACGAGAACGAGACCATTGCTGGAACCGGAACCGACTTTGGCTGGGGTGTTATCGTCAACCAGACCCCTCGCCGTGCACCCAAGATGGGCGAACCCGAATATGCCCCTCAGGAATCCTATATCATTGACGTGCTTCTTCCCATCTCCCGATCGAGCGCGGATTTCCACCCTACTCCGCCCGTCGAAGATGCTCCTATGCCCGTTGGCCTCAAACCTTTCGGCGATGACGACGACGTCAAGTTTGCGATTGTCCCTTGTCTTCTAACTTGCATCAAGGCTATTAGTCAAATTAGGCTTTTCTTACCCAAGGAAGGCCTCAAGTCTGAATCAGAGAGGGAGACGCTCACAAAGTCTTTGATGGAGGTCAAGCGCCGCTTCCCCGATGGTCTGCCTGTTCTGGACCCCATCGAGAACATGGAAATCACCGATGATTCTTTCAAGAAGCTTCTTCGCAAGATTGAAGTCCTCGAGTCCCGACTTCTGGCCAACCCGCTCCACCTCTCACCCCTTCTTCCCGCTCTCTGGGATCAGTACCATGCCAAGGTTAAGCTCACCGAGAAGGTTAAGGAGACCAAGAAGGCCATCGCCAAAGCATACAGCATCGCCCAGATGGACGAACTCAAGTCACGCAAGCGTGTGCTGCGACGTCTCGGCTTTATTAACGATTCCGAAGTCGTCCAGCTAAAGGCTCGCGTCGCCTGTGAAATTTCCTCCACCGAAGGTCACGAGCTGCTTCTCTCTGAATTGCTCTTTGACCGCTTCTTCAATGAGCTCAGCCCTGAGATGTGTGCTGCTGTCATGAGTTGCTTTATTTTTGACGAAAAGATTGAGACAACCCAGCTTAAGGAGGAACTGTCAAAGCCTTATCGTGAGATTCAGGCCAAGGCTCGCATCATTGCAAAGGTCAGCCAGGAATGCAAGCTTGAGGTCAACGAGGAGGAATATATCCAGAAGCTCAAGTGGCAGCTTATGGAGACGGTCTTCGCATGGGCCCAAGGACGCCCCTTCATCGAGATCTGGTAAGTTTCCCTCCGTAACCCTTGAGCAGCACATCCGCTAACACTTTCCAGCAAAATGACAAAGGTCTACGAAGGCTCATTGATCCGCCTCTTCCGTCGTCTGGAAGAGCTGCTTCGCCAGATGGGCCAGGCCGCCAAGGTCATGGGCAACGACGATCTAACGAAGAAGTTCGAGGACAGTCTATCCAAGATCCGCAGAGATATTGTGGCCGCGCAGAGCTTGTACCTATAAAATGGGGGAAATATCATGTAGTGTGTTTTTTTCTATACTTTTCACCAGCTTGGGAGTCTGGCGTGTCGGGTGTGGAAAAAGAGATGTAGTATACCTTGAGCTCGAGGGATTAGGAATAAACCTATGCGAACCTTAGTCAAAGTGATATCTAAATTAATAGAGCCGTTTTGGAGACTACGAGGAATGCGGTATGGAAGTTTACAGATTGCAATGCTTTTTAGAATGCATGCTTGAGCTTAGGTTGAGTTTGTAAGTAATCTCGGAACCTACAAGAACTTAAAAGTTGCTTAGAGCCGATAAAGACTCAAGACTGAAGTAACGAGATGCATGGATTTGATCGGTGTGGTATATTCTGTATATTTTCCCTGCCCTCAAGCGCAGTACATGAAATGTCTGAAGCCATAACGCCATCCGTCCACTGTAACCCATGCTTTGACATGACCTCAGCGCCCAAAGTCAACGCCTGAAAACTCGATACCCCAAAGCCAAACATGCTACCTCCGTAGAAGCACTGAGGACCATCCGAACTGTTTCAAGGCTCTACTAAGGCCGGTCTCCTGACAGCTCCATGATGAAACCAATAACAAGACTAAAGACAACGCCGAAGCCAACGAATATCTGCCATCTCTTACTCCAGATACCCTCTTGGCGCATCAGCCATGCTAGACTTCCCAGTGGGAAGAAGAATCCAACCATCATGGCTTTGATTAGTATTTCCAGCACAGAAGCCATGCCGGAGTTTTCGTCCTCGAGTGGATTAGACCCAGATGGTATGCCTTCGGCGTTGTTATCGATCCATGCGTCTTCCATGTTGCGCAGGGTGTCAGGTGATGGCATGGCGTCTGGTGTAAAGCGCGATGTATGGATCGATGTGAACTGTGTTCGCAAGGTTGCGATTTCTGAAGGCGAAAATCCAGACTGTAGCAATCGATCAAATCCCCGTGGTCGCGGCCTCGTCGAAGTCGTAGGTTTCGAACCATCACCAGCCGCTTCCTTCGGTGGCTTAAGCGCCTCCTCCTCTTCCTTCTTCAACTCCTCGCTCGTCAATTCATCACCAATGGAGCAATTAACATAGACCCGCGACACGTTGGCACCCTCAACGGCCTTGCCTTTCCCCTTGGGATCATCGTTGGTGCGCGGCGGCGCAGGGTGTGGTTTGAGAACGGAGCTTAGCGCTGAAGCATCGGGGAGCAGATGACCTTGGTGAATGAGACGTAGTCGACTTTTGGATGATAATCGTGTACGGAGGAGGTGTTTGAGAGCGAGGACGGTTGTTGTTTGTGGTGAGTGGATGTCGAGTTCGAGATCTGGTAGAGATGTTGTGAAGCGGATTGTGAGATGGAGGGGAGGGGGGAGAGGGTGTGATGATGAAGCCTGAGAGGTCATGATGAGGGCATTGTCTGAGAGTGAACGAAGTTAACGATTGAATTGTAAGGTAGTCTCAAAGACAGGTTCAGACTATGAGAATGAAGTTGTGAGATGCTACAATGTGTGTAACATGTAACAAATAAAGCTGTAGTTAAGTGTGAAGCTGGGTGGTACTGGTGACGTGACCTCCACTTGCCGACCTTCTAGAAGGATGTTACCTGTAGGTACAGGGCTGAGCAGAAGTCACATGCTGAAGCTCAGGTCTTCCTCTCTGGGGCCATCATTATTTGAGGCCGATTGACAATAAAGTTAACATGAAACCTCCACGTTCATTCTCTTTCATATTTAACTGAGCATACATACCCAAGTATTTACTTGATCTCAAGCTCCAGCTACAGCTCCTGCCAGGGCAGGGGTCTGTAACTGCGGCCCCGCTGCAAGGGTTCCTGAGCCTCTAAAAATCTCCCGACCGCCCGGCAGAAACCCCCCAAACAACCGTCATCATCCTTGATTTTGTTTTTTACGTCGATCAACAACACGCTCGTTAGAACGTTTTTCTACATCACCATAATTTTCATCCCCTTCCTGTCTTTCGTAGGGAGATGGTCTTGAAACTATGCCGCGCCTGCGAGGGACCAGATATTTGACCTGCTTTTATTGCGGGAAGAGGTCCAATACAAAATATGACGGCGTCACACGCCAGTTTCTATGCCTATCATGCGATGCGACAAACTACCTCGATGAAGTATGAACGTCCTTTCGATTTTGTGACGCAGTGACTAATGACGCATAGAATGGAGAGATTACGGATCCTCCAGTAGCCACCGAACGTGAAGCCCCCGCAACACAATACGCAGTTCCTCGACATTCACCTCCATCGTCGCCGAAGGATAGCATCTTTTGCGCAACATGTCTGAAGAATCAGCGATTATTTACGTCATCTCTGGCGCAGTATCTACCCGACGATACGAACCACCCCGACTACCCCGAACTCGAGCGAAATTACTACAGATTCCGAAAGGGGTTGGAGGAACGATATCCTCAAGTTTGTGATGAGTGCGCTGAGAGGGTTGATGGTCAGATCCGACGGGCGGGATACACGGCCAAGACTGACCATCTTCGGCGGATGATGGAGAAGAGCCGAGGAAGAAAGATTTCACCTGAAAAGAAGGGCGCTCTAGACTGGGTTGATAGCTTGGGCAAGGGGCTGTGGTGGGGAGGATTGGCAATGCAGATGCTGTGGCATCTAAGAGCAGTCACTCTGGCCTTGGAACACCAAGATGTGGGAATGTACGACCCAGACGATATGAGCTGGTCAACACTGGCTGTGAAGGGTCTGGGCTTGGCTGTGGCACTTCTTCCCCCATCGGATACCCTCATCAACAGCGCTGTTGTTGCGAGTATACTATCGGCATGGTGGAACCCCCAGTTCGTGCAAGTCAGCAGAGGATTCACAAGACATCTCCTTGGTTTTACGCAATGGTACGCTTTTCAGGGGTTGATCGTCTTCTTCCGCTTCCTATTCCGCCGGGTGTTGGAGATGGACGGGAGACAGGCTCAATCACGAAACGCCCAACTTAGCGCGCACTTGGTTATGTCAGTTGTGATGGTCATGGTAAGTTGTCCGAGGAAGTTACACATTCATAAACTGTATTAACCTGATCAGATATATTCTGCCGCTAAGAGGTCTATCAAAGTCGATACCACACCCCTTTTTGGCACCTCAAACACGACGTTTTCACCGCCAAAGCAACCCAAGACTACTCGGGAAACGAGAGAGGAACCAAAGACCTTCTCAGAAATGTTGAACGAAGCATTAGACTCCCCCACGGCAACTCCCCAGCCAGATCAATTCAATCCGTCACCTATCAGGACATTTTCACCACAACCACTGCCCCCTGGTAATTCCTATAGGGCCCCAGGAAGCACCCGTACCCAATTCAATGGTCTCAACATCACACCTCGAAAGCCGCAAGACCTTGGATATTCGGACGAGATGGATTGGACACCAACGGAATCTCAGACTCAATCTCAGTCGCCATACCGAGCTTTCCAGAATACGCCCTCCTCCAATGGACCCCGAAAGTCGTTCGGAGAGGCACCCGTGAGCGCCGAAACAAGCCCGTTCTGGTACAAGGTCCCTCCCGCGCCAACGAACCCATCCCAGCGTATGAGAAACCCTCCCAATGCGCCAATTATCAGAACCAAGCCGGCAAAGCAGAAGAGTATTTTTTTCCGAGGCGCGGCTGAGACGAGGGATGAGAATGAAGATGACGAATCTGAAGTTTCATTCAAGCCACCCAGCTTCTTTGCACCTCAGCACAGCAATGACGAGGCTAGTGGTTTGGCTGACCTCTTGAGTCAGAGCTTCACTTTGGGAAAGGAGCAAAGTCATCCTGGTGAATCTTCAGGCGGCTTCACACACAGAAGGGGTTCAGAGGTTGGCGTGTCTACTGGTACACCTCAGTTTGACAACCTTGGTGTTGAATTTACCGCCCTGGCTGTGATGCTCGCTTTCTGGGGTCTCACTGTAGCAGTTTCTATGCCTTTTGGACGAGAAGTTCAGCTCGCATTGTTATCAGCGGTGGGCATCATTGCATTGCGAGAAACAGGCGAAACAAGCCGACAGACAAGACTCCCTACCACGGCGACATACATCAGCTCCGCGCTGAATGTAGTCGAGCTGGCGGCGGTCTGCTGGCTTGGACTGGAGGTTTTTCAGGAGAACGAAGACGCTGGCAAGTACGGAGTTGGGCTATTGACGACAATGCTTGGGCATCAGGTTTGGAGTACTATGAATTGAGGCTTATGCATAGATAGAGGGGGCGGTTTATGTTGCTTGGGAATATCATGTGCGGCGTTGGATGAGAAACGAAGTATTTTATGAACATGGTGGCTGGTTAGAACAAGTTACCAGATGAGTCATGTTGGAATATCAATGAAACTATTGACATGCAAAGTTGCTCGTGTGACAAATATCATAATGAAGCTTGATTGGTTATGTAGTTATGACTTGTATTCTTGGCTCGTCTTCTAGGATCTTTGTTCTGACGATATTATCTCATATGCTATGTATCTGTCATCCAATCTTGAACCTAGCCCTCATAAGGAGTCTCATAAGGCCTCTCAGCCTGTGGTGTAATGCGAGCAAGATGTCGTCGCTGACCAGAGTGCCAGTCGAGAATAGCAGTATGCTGAACTGATCTGTTATCCCAGACGACAACAGTCTTCTCCTGCCATCTCACACGAGCGTGGAAGTCAGCGCCCCATGCGATGTGCTCATACAAGAAGTTGAGAATAGCATCAGACTCTTCTTTCTTGAGACCAACGATGCTTCGTGTGACTTGTCGCCGTTAGCTTGTTTCTCCAGGTCTTGCAGGAGATGACTTACACTGGGGGTTGATAAAGAGCGACTTTTCTCCCGTAACAGGGTGTGTTCGCACGATAGGATGCTCGTTAACCACTGGTTCTCGTCTCTTGATACTTCCCTTCTTCACGCTGGCATTGACCTGCTCAATCCCAGAGTGCGTCGCCTTGAGTCCATGCAACAACTTCTGAAACGCCGGCGACAACCTGTTATACGCCTCGACAGTATTCGCAAACAGGGTATCACCGCCAGTGTCGGGGTTATCAAGGACGTAAAGAAACGTCGTTCCAGGCGGCTGCTGCTCGTATGTAATATCCGAATGCCACGCCACAGAGCTCACCCGCGTCTTGAAGAAGTCCTCGTAAGACTTATCACCCGCACTTCTATGCACGAGATGGATCTCAGGATGGCCCTCTGGCGACCCAGACGTAGGATGGATGTGATGACGGCCGAAGTAGCCACCGAACTTTAGGGCATCGGAGATGGGGAGGTCGGCAAAGTCTTGGTTGCGGAAGGCGACGACTTTGCGCTCAGCGACGTAGCGAGCTAATTCGTCTTTGCCGGCGTCGGAGAGACTGCTCAGTTGCACGCCCTCGATCTCAGTGCCGATTGTGGGTGTGAGGTGGGAGATCTTTGTGGTGGACTTGAGGAGGTTGGGGAATGTTGGGTCTGCGTCTTTGCCGTGTTCGTAGTGCTCGAAGGGCTGGAGGGGAGGGTAGACTTGGTCTTTGTTCCATGTTGGGAGATAGTTGGGGTACTGAGACGTTGGTGTTAGTGTATGGGAGTATATGTGAGAGAGGAGGTGATATACCTTTGCGGCAGCGTGGCCGTCGATGCCCTTCTCTTCGTCTTCACGACGGTAGATGACGGGGGATAGCTCCTTGTAAACGCCCTCGACGTGGCCGGGGTAGAGCTTTGCTTTTTGGGTATCGACTGTGGGAGCCGGAGTCTCGACAGCTGAGGGAGCCATTGTGTATAGTTGCTATCAAATATTGTATAGGTCTTTGAAACGGGATTAACGTCAAATGTGTAGTTCACTTGGAGCTCTACGGCCTTTATATACACCACTCACTCCTCATCTGACAAATACCATTCCAATACAGTTCACAGCGCGGGGAAGTATGCTTCCGCAATACAGAACTCGCAATGACGAGCAGTGATTGTCAAGCATTGTCATCATCTAGAGACATCGCGCAAGCATCGCATCTATTGCGTTGATCAATGAGACGCGAATCAAATCACGCAACGACCGAGAGGGACGGAGCGTGCAACATTGCAATGTAGAGTAACCTGGCGATCTGCGAGTATTTATCACGGCGTTATAGCATGGTATTGCGCAATGTCGGATCTCGTGGTTGAGCCCTTGAGGGTGGTGGTGAATTGGCGCAATTCCTGGGGATGGGTCACGCAATATGTGACTATGACTCGGGGTTATCAAGACGGGTTATCGATTTATCGGATGTCGGAAATAACCTCTTGGATACTTAAAAATACCCATGGAATAACTTTGAAAGGTGTCGCAATTATATGTGGCTCAAGATTGGAGAGTTGCAATTGTCCAAGATATATCCATCATCGGGGAATGGCCATATAATAGTCGACCCCGGCAACTCGACTTCAACTATCGTACAAATGCCCCATAACTTCCAACTACCGAATCATGCCAAGTCCGAAGATTTCTCCATAAAGACGCCTAAATATTCCCGTTCCACGGCGTCTCGGCCGGATCTCTCAGCGATTGGTCCCTATCGCGAGCACGTCATGCCTCGATTCTCGTGAGATAGGACAAACCTCCGAACTCGACCATGGTTAGTACCAAAGCACCCCATCTCTCGTACCAATTGTAAGCTTAAATCTCTTGACTTATCGAGAGGTCCTTATTGGTCCTTTGGCAGTGGCTAATGGTCTAGATCGAACTCCCCCAGGTTTAACGGAGGCTGTTGTATCTTGATGCCTTGGCTGACTCGGTAGAATCACAGCGTCACACTTGGACCTGGAGGCTGGAGGCGTCGATTAACCCTGAATCGGCTGGTCATGCCCAGAAAACACACGCTCGCCGAGCCCTGAGGTGATTTTCGTAGTCCATCGCGACATTGATAACCCCCGTGCCTTCTCGTAGAGGCATCCCAAACAGCATGGGGGCAAATACTGCAAAGTGTTGGATCAAATTTCTAAAAGAATTAATCTTGGTAGGGGAAATGCCAGCCTTTATAAGTCCAGCCTGCACCACCAAACATCACATCATGTTCAACATCTCCGCGGCATTCTCCCTCCTTCTCTTTCTCCGAGAACTTACTGGCTCTCAATTATTACTAGTTCTCTCAGCTGTTACTGGTGTATCCCACTAAGATCCAAAATGGCTGCCATTGGAGACTCCAAAGGGGTCATCGGCAAGACTGACTCTGAGGATCAAGGTCGTTTTGACAGCGGTGATGAGACGGCCAGTTCTTCGATTGACCATCCTTTCTCAGATCCAGAGGTCGCGGATCGTTGGAGAAAGGTGTACGAGAACGCGCAATATGAGAATCGACATCGGTTTGATCCAAGTTTTACTTGGACCGCCCAGGAAGAGAAGAAGCTGGTTAGAAAGGTACACACTCTACTCTTCTGCAAGAGACTTACGCAGCTACCACTATATGGCCTTCTAAAAGCCAGTTGACTAACATGGGTTTGTCTCTAGATTGACTTCCGCATCTGTCTCTGGGCATGGGTCATGTTCCTGTCCCTAGACTTCCACCGTCGAAACATCAACCGTGCTATTTCCGATAACATGGTAAGCTTATTCTCCGATGTATCTGATGAAGTCTTGACTAACGGTTTCTTTTAGTTGCCTGAAATAGGCATGAACACTAACGATTTCAACTATGGCCAAACCGTAGGTCTACCCCCTGCTCAGCCTAGTACTCGGACTAACAACCGACTCAGATCTTCCTTGTTTCGTTCCTCTCGGCTGAACTTCCCAGCGGCTTGATCAGCAAGAAGCTGGGCGCTGATAGATGGATCCCCTTTCTCATCTGCAGTTGGTCACTTGTCGCGGGATCTCAAGCTGCGCTGCATAGTAGGGGCGCTTATTTTGCTATCAAGGCTCTTCTGGGTCTCTTGATGGGTGGATTCATTCCGTAAGTTATCTTCACCTTGACATTAGAACAGCCACTGACAGAGATAGTGACATTGTTCTTTGGCTCACTTACTTCTACAAGTCCAATGAGCTACCCATCAGACTGGCTTTCTTCTGGACTGCCCTGAGCACCAGCAACATCTTGGGGTCTCTTCTTGCCGCTGGTATCCTACAGATGCGAGGCGTCCTCGGTTGGGGCGGTTGGAGATGGTTGTAAGTATTAATTATTTTCAACTTGGGAACATCAAGCTCACATGGCCCTTAGATTTCTCCTTGAAGCCATTGGCACTTTCATCATCGGTCTCTTCTCTTGGGTTCTCATGCCTCCTGGACCCTGCCAAACAAAGAGTTGGTTCCGTGGCAAGGATGGCTGGTTCAATGAACGCGAGGAGTACATCATGGTGAACCGACTTCTCCGTGATGATCCTAGCAAGGGTGATATGAACAACCGGTATGCTACCCCAAACACCAACTATACTCAGGGACTAACGCATTTCACAGAGAAGCTGTCAATCTCCCCAAGCTCTGGAAAGCCGTCAAGGACTGGGAGCAGTGGCCGCTCTACATCATCGGCCTCATGGTGTACATCCCTCCCGCTCCCTTCAACACCTATCTCTCCTTTATCCTGCGTCAAATCGGCTTTTCCGTCTTCGAAGCCAATCTTCTCGCTATTCCCTCACAGTTCCTCTACGCAGTCAATTTACTCATCATCACCTGGCTTTCCGAACGCGTTCAGGAACGAGGCATGCTGTCATCCCTCTCAAACATCTGGATCTTCCCTTGGGTTCTCGCCCTTGTTGTCCTTCCTGGCGATATATCGCCTTGGGTTCGATACGCGCTCATCACAGGTCTTCTGAGCTACCCCTACTGCCATGCTATTCTCGTCGGTTGGAACGCCAAGAACAGTAATAGTGTGCGTACGAGAGCTATCAGCGCTGCTCTGTACAATATGTTCGTACAGACTGGTAACATTGCTGCGTCTAACATCTTCCGTGAGGACGATCAGCCTCTGTACAGAAGAGGTAACAGGGTCATCCTTGGTATCACATCTGCAAATATCGTCTTATTCTATATCGTCAAGGCGTTCTATATCTGGAGGAACAAGGTCCGCGATGCGAGATGGAATGCTTTGACAAAGGAGCAACAGCAGGATTACATTCTCAACACCACGGATGAGGGCCAGCAGCGTTTGGACTTTAGATTCGCTCACTAGACGATGGAATGCTTCACACCGACTTATACCAAGCTTTGTTTTGAAGTATTTTCAAGACATAAGGGTTGTAGAACTACATGACAAGGAAATCACAATTTTACTCTTGACAAAGTGCCAAACTCATGCTCTCGACTGAAACCACAGGATGTTTCCAGAAGTGAAAGCAGTGTGTGTCGGTCTTCAGGGTATTATAATAACGTTTCATGGCCTCACATGACACTTCTAATTAAAAATGCATCCATGCATCCATGGAGCAAATAAGGTAAGTTGAGGAGACGGTAGGCCAACGCCGTGGCTATTTGGCAGCAGCCCCTTTTGAGACATCACCAGGACAGCCTCTTCCGCCACATGAATCAAGTCACCACCAAGCTATCCATATGGAGGCATTATTTGACAGCCTTGGCGCCAAACGACATCACTATTGTGCGTGATTCCACAGTCGCCCAGGTTTTCGGAACGAGGAAACACGCCCAACGACGATCAAGATCTCGAATCACAATAGACGACTCAAGCCGTCGGAGGGAAAAGAGTGAGGCCTGAGACTAGAAGAAATGGAAGGGCCACAGACGTCGTATCATGCACCGGATACGTGCTGGGGTCGGGGTTGGCGATAGGAGACAGCATTCCGAAGTCGCTGGGCGAACTATTGGAGGCGTACACTCACTCATATCACCAGCCCTTGGTTTGTAAGTATTTGAATGGCTTGTAGTTAGACTGCGCCACAGAAACTCCATTGGATGTGCCAATTCTGTGTCTCAGATGTTGAAGATACGGGAACAGTCTCAGATGAACCGTGAGTGAGGTGAGACATTACACAAGACAACGTCTACGAACGCAGCTACAGAGACTCTCGCATGACACCTTGAATATTGTGCCTACTATCTACTCTATATGATGTTCAGTATCTTCAGCTGGCCTTTCAAGTTCAATTCCACCTCCGCTGCATCGAGTCTAGTCCAGGAACAACTGGAATTTTGCCACCAAAGGCACGCAAATCTAGAGCAACAATAGCTCAAACTTACACGTCAATCCTCCAGAATGATTCGCCTTTTCCCACAGTGATCGACCTGGCGATCACAGATTATAAGATGACGGGCTGCTCCCGTTTGCGGATGCCATGCCCCAGTCTCTCTTTAACCACCACGCCACAAACTTGAAACTCCTGATCTTTTTAGATCAATTCCACTCTCTTTAATACAAAACTTGCGGTTCACCATACAAAATGAAGGCTTATCTCGCTCTCTCTCTCCTGGCTTGCGCTATCTCAACAACAGCTAAAAACATCCACCGCAGGGCTGATGCCATTCTTCCAGCTGCTGGTATTCCCAAGGCCGGATATAATGCTTATGGAGGAAATTATGATCATCCTGAGACGAACAAGTATCAACCTGTTGGGCAGAAGCAGTCTTCCAGCTCTAGTGCTACCAACGGCGGAGGCAAGAAGGCGACTACGCAGAGTTCAAAGTGCATTCCGAAGAGCAAGCTTGAGTCTATAGTCAACAAATACGTCTCGACTTTCTCTGGCATCACCGATGGTGGAGCGTTGGCCAAGACTATTTTCGAGGAGGACGTCAAGTTTTACTCGCAGTCCATCTGGTGGACTTCATCCTCCTCCAAGATCAACAAGTACGCCAAGGTAAACATATCCTCACCTTACCATCGAATTCACTAGGCTAACAGGCTCAGAACGATGACTTTCCTCCCATCTACAAGAATCGCCAGGAACTCATCGAAGGCAACACTGAAAAGACCAACGACCCCAGCGCCTTCATCAAAGGACCCATCGCCTACGGCTGCAACTCCTTCACCTTCTACTGGAAGGGTGACTTTGAGGTTCCCAAGGGCACTCGTCGTGGTCGCGGCAACGGTATCGACATGGTGTTCTTGAACCATGAGACTGGCAAGGTCAAGAAGGCGTATTCTGAGTACAACACCCTCAACCAGGTCTACAACTGGGGTGCGCACATCACTTGGTCCAAGGATGATGTCTGCTGTGATTGCCCTGTGGTGTTTGATCCTAAGTGCAAGTGCAAGAAATAAGCTTGAGTTGTCTGTAGTATAGCTGGCTGGGATAGAGGAAAAGGCGTCAGGTTCTTTATTTAGGCTTGGTCATGGGTGAACTTGGATAGGCGTTGATTCATATACACAATCTTTACATACAAACAACATATTATCATTCGAGCTTGTATTCGCACCCGTCGCACGTATTCGTACATAAATTTCCATGAATGCCTAAAGACGGCTTGATAGCTTAGGCTCATCGCCCAAAAAGATATTGATCAGCTTGGAAAAGTCGTCCGCATATTGATATAGGAATCCATGCCCAGAATCAGGATACAAATGCAGTTGCGCTTGGGCATTCTTCAGCTTCTTCCATATCACGATGCTGTTCTCTGTGGGCAACAAAAGATCTTCGCTTCCTATTCCTGTGTTAGTGCCCTGTGACTCAAGTACCAGTCCGGCTTACCATTTGCTATGAGAACAGGTATACGGAGCTCCTCCAATCGATCATAAGACGCATCCCTGGCCTGTTTCGGATCCATAAACTTTGCGAAAGCAATTCCCTGCCGACGAGCATTCGCAGGATCAACATGATCAGTTCTGTCTTTTCGTGCACCAACAATTCTCTTCCAAGCAGCCTCACCCGCAGCTCTGCTCTTATCGGAAGTGTTGAACATGCTCATCAAGAAAGCTTCCTTGTGCTCTTCTTCCGTCTTGGCAGCATTAAGAGCATTGAAGGCTTTCAAAGAAGGCGCTGGTACTACACCTTCGCCTGTGCTGGGCATAGTTCCGCAGAGGATGAGACGGCGTACAAGATCTTTTCCGTTGAGGGCGACGAGCTGGGCGACACAGCCGCCCATGGAGAATCCCATTACGTCAGTCTTGTCGACTCCAAGTGCACGGAGAACGTTGATGTAGTACTGGGCCCATTGCTTGTATTGCTTGGGGACTTCGCCCCCAGATCGCCCCACGCCTGCGTTGTCAATGGTGATGATGGGACGTTTGGCCGCAATTGGATTTATAAGAGCTGGATCCCAATGGTCCATCGTCCCTCTGGTATCGTCAGTGCATGTCTGAAACTTGGGCTCGAAGAGATACTCACCTGAAGTGCATACACAACGTGAGGGGTACGCCTTGTTTTGCGCCGAAGCGCCTATAGGCGAACTTGATGCCATCTACAGTGATGAACTGGTCTTGGGCTGTTTCATACGTCGACATTTTGAAAATGCTTATGAGTCTCAAGTTCCAATTTCTGACTGTCAGCAATTTGGAAGATGCTGTATAAGTTCAATGCAGATGCCGAGGTCCATCGGCTTTGACGTCAGGTGATCCGTGATCCGGGGAACCTGGTCGATGGTTGAATACTTTCCTGATTGGGAAGTTTCCCCAAGTCTCAGTGGCAGAGAGGAAGAGTTAACTTCACGATGCTCTTGGGCTCATCTCAATGTAACTCACACAGAATTTAGCGTGGAAGATACTATTGATACCGGATAGCAAATACATAGATATCTTTATCGGTATTGAACGACGTTTGATGCACAGCCCTTGTAGAGCCATTGACCAACTGCGTACCCTTATTGCTGTTCAGTCGACCTTGGAAACACTGTCTTTGGATGAATGTGATCAAACTCGACTCGCACCAGATACAAAACGAGACCAGAAGCTTACCTATGTGTAGCTTGTCAAGAACTTATAAATCAATGGTTGAAACTCATGATATAAGCTATAGCATACCCTAGATCATAAGGTGGAAAGTCACAATCAGTACGACGTTTACAAAACCAAAGGTATCCAGCACAACTAAGACATGTCGCTCCAATACCGACCTGCCTTAGAGAGCTTCTAAGAATGGCCAAAATACGGTCAGCACAGGCTCGACCACTCAGCAACATAATCATAAGCTACTATCTACCACCAAGTTGGCTTCATATACTTTATCAGCATCATCCTCAGTATAACCCCCTCTCACTACAGCAGGCTAAGCCTGTTTAGGAAAAAAAAGTGTCTTCCGTAGTATAGTGGTCAGTATGCAAGCTTGTCACGCTTGAGACCCGGGTTCAATTCCCGGCGGGAGAGATCCAGCCACCTACGATACGCAGGTTTCGTTTTTTGCATTTTCCTCAGAACCTATTCGTTACATTAGATCACTAACTACTGAACTGTCTGTTCTTTTTGCCATCAAGAATATCTTACTATGAATACACCCCGTGATGATACTAGAAGTAAAGATAAGCCACCACTAAATGCCGGGTATCGACGAGTAGTATAAATAAGCGAAATCACCCTCCTCCAGGACCAACACATACAGATACTATGACACTTGGGTTTCCCGCCCCTCTGCTGGGCTCCCCAATCCAACTGCGACAATACCATGGGTCCGCCAAGCAACAATGCACCATCCGTACCTTAAAAAAAGAAGTTCCCCCATATCATGACATGCATACATGTAAAGCATCTATCTCCATTATCGTGCAAACACCTTGACCACGCCGTCGCCGCCAGCGCTGACTACCCATTTACCATCTTGACTCCACACGCAGGCGCAGATGCCTTCGCCGCGCATCACGCGGTGACTTGTCACTTCTTGCGTGCAGGTACGCTTCTCGAGACTCCAGAAGCGGAGGGAGGCGTCGTGCCCGGCGCTGACGAGTTCACGGCCATCGGGGCTGAGCGACAGGCTGGAGATGGCATCGGGGTGAGCAATCATGTTATATGTACATTGACCTGAAAGATTGTTAGTGTTTGTCATTCCTCGTGAGACAAGAAACTTACCGCTGTTGGCATCGAAGAACCGGATGAAGCGGTCTTCGTGGCCAGAAATGATAGTCCCCTCAACACCTGAACCAGCCATTGCTCGTCCGCCTCCAGTAGCACCTGGGCTCGCATCCTCCTCGCCAATGCTGCCACTGTGGTTCTGATTAGCCTGATCAAGACCGATTGTCGTCGCCACAACAGCGTTGACACTGGTCTTGTTAGACAGATCATATGTTTCAAGGCTGTCCATGTTGCCGATTTGTTCACCGGTTCGGGTATCATAAACGATAATGGCGGCATCCGAGTACGAGACAACGAACGTCTCTCCAGTAGTACCCAGAGGTGTGATGCACGTCGGACTGGCGGTGGAACCGTCAGACCTCGAGATGTTGTGTACAAGCGTATGGTTGAAGGGCGAGTTGGAGGCGATAGTAGGTTGGGGAGTATTGGTGAATCCACTGCCGGAGCTCATCGAGTTACCACGGACTCTGCCTCCGCGGCCGGTCATGGCTCGGTTTGTTCCAGGCTGTGGTGAGCTCAGCTGAGGAGGTGCACTCACTGACCACAAACGAACACTGCCGTCTGCAGCACCCGAAACAACCAAGATACGATCGGTGCTACCGTAAGGACTTGAGCTCCCGAATATTTGACCAAGAGTTGCGGGCAGAACACAGATAGCCCACACAGCATCGGTATGTCCTTCAAGAGTCGCCTTAGGGTCGACTCTTCCACGCTCCCAAACTCGAATGGTAGCATCTTGGCCGCCGGAGAATATCCAACCGTCGCCTTGTGCGCGACCGCCAGTTGAGAAATTCGGCGAGGGTGACCACGATGTCAAACACAGAATTGCTCCTGAGTGACCACGGTGTGTAAAGTTGGCTGTAACGTCAAGGTCTGACGCTGTGTGCGCAAGACCGCCAGGGTGACCGTCTAATCGAGGAATGTGGAAGCGCTTGATCATACCGTCGTCTCCTCCAGTGCAAATTTCTGGCTCGCCTGGGCTACCGCCTCCAGAGAATATGATTGTGCGAACAGTGTCGAGGTGACCTCGGAGTCCAAATCTGAGCTTGAAATTACCACTCTCAGCTTTTTGGGCAGCCAAAGCTAGCTCATGATCGGCACTTCGTCTCCTAGACATGGAGCCTTTTCGTCGGTGGGAGCTGTCTCGTCGGCTCGGCGACTTTGGGAGGTTATCAGCGGTAGGAAAAGCATCGGTATCAGGGCGGTTAGGCTGAGAATTGGGCTGAGAGTTTCCAGGCTCAGGGAATGTGCCTTCAGGGAACTCCCATCCATCATTCTCGGGCTGTGCAGAGTGTTTCTCTCTAAGTTCAGCAGAATCATCCATCCCACCCAAAACTTCTGCCGCATGGTTTGCTTGTGACATGTGATCTTCAACCGGTCGCGATGTTACTGACACGGGTGTGGGCCAGTCATTTGAGTTTTGATACATAACAGGTGGGTGCTCAGACCGCACCATTGGCTGAGGCTGGTGTTCTTGCTTCTGACCAAAGTGCTGCTGCTGGTTTTGACCATGAGGCGCATGATTCTGCTGAGATATCCTTGAGTTCATTTCTTGAGAGTGATTCTGAGCATTTCGTGTTGGTAGCTGGAACTGCTGCTGGGGAGCTGGCATGCCAAACGCCTCGACTTCTCGCAGATCCTCCATGATCGGTAGCGGGGGAGATTCCCGAGGCGGTTGCGGGTTTGCGGGGGTAATCATAAGGTACATAAATTCGGATTGGCATTGGTCAAGGAAGGTCTTGAGATCTTGTCGTTGAGCTTCCTCATCACCTCGGTCGAGCTTCTCATAGTTAACGCCATCGACACCGGGTACGGGCATATCCTCCAAGGTAGCTGTAACAATGTCAGTATGGAAAAGTCGACACAAAGGGGCATTGCTCACATCTAAGCTTCTCTTGTATCTTGGCAGCCCGATCGTTCTTAGCCGCCGTCTCTGCATCAACGGCTTCCTGCCCCTGGAGCTGAGCCGTCTGCTCCTTAACCTTCCGCTCCAGCATAGTCACGTATTTCCTCAGCACGCGCTGGGTAGCATCGGCCCTCCGCGCCTGACCCTCAAGGTTGGCGATGCGGCCCTTCATCTCCTGCTTCTCAATCTCCCACGAGTTCCTATCGCGCTCATGTCTGTGCCATTCTGTCTGCAGGAATCGCATGACGCCCTGGAGGGTGTACTCGGTGGCCTGGGGGATGTTGGAGCCATTGCCCTGCATCATAGGTCCCATCTCCAGGCCGCCCACGCCGTTGCCAGCATTAGGGCCCATCGCGGCGCGCCACTCTCAATTGGGCGGGTGCATGGAGATTCGAGTCGGTTTGGGAGAGATGGCGATGGAGGCGAGCGAGTGCCGGTTTCGAGGTCGGACAAGCTCGGTGCGGTTGATAGAGTGTGATGTGATGTGACGAGGCCAGATGCTGGAACTTGGAAGCTCCTGCGCGAAAGATACAACGAGCCTTGGGCCGTGTTGTCGTCTCAGTGAAGATTCGGTTCCGGACTATCTGAATAGACGTCGGATCGGGATATCGTGGTTTGCTTTCTGTCAGTAGAAAGTCAAAAAATTGAGCGTCGGGTCGTGTGCTGCTAAGAAACCAAGCTTGCCAGTCTTGGTCGGGTACTTTGAAGTCGGGTACGTCTGTCTGTTGTGCTGTCCTGTGTGGTGCCCTGTACCTCCACGCTGCTAGTTGGTGCTATCCTCTGTATCGACACTTTGCCGCTGAGATTTTAGCCAATCAGCGCTGAACAAGCTTGACTAGGAAATGGATGTGAGGCTGTCAGGCATCAACTTGGAACCCCTGGCTAAGGGTGTGGGTGCGGATCACCGATACAGGGACCGATAATCCATAGGGAATTTCAGCTCCTGACAAAGCAAATTTGATGACAGACAGACCACACCTTTGTTTGTGTCTTGTTTTAGTGCTGGCTGTTTGAAAGTCAAACATGCAGGGAGCCCTTGGTTAATTGAATCCAAGACCGTGGAACCCTGCAACGAAAATCGAATCGGTCATCTAAACAGGATGCTCCTGAATCAGGCTCAGGCTCTTGTCTGATATACCAATCACAGGAAAGGCAACTTGCTTCTATTCTATGCCTAATCATCCTCGGGCTGGCGAGGCCTACCAAGCCACTGGTAATCTTCAATACTCCAAACTCCCAAGTCCAATCAGCAAACGATAATGCAATGAATGGTATGGCGACCCTAAAATTCTAGCTCCTCAACCTCCATACCACAATCAACACACGTCTTGACAGTCATACCATCCTCATTCTCAACCGTTCTTCCCCATTCGTGAACATGCCGCCCACCTCCTATTGCATCACCAAACTTGCTCGCACCGGACTTGCTCAAATTGCCAGCCTGTCTGCGAAAAGCGTCCGTCCTCGTCTTTTTCTTCAAATCAAGTAGCTTCTCCTTAAATTTGGCTTCCTTGCGAGCTTTCTTTTGTGTCTCACGTCGCTCATACTCTGCGTCCAAGGCTTCTGAGGAACCCCACTTTGTCTTGATCGCGTATTCTTCTACTTGGCATCGGAGGAAGAGCATCATGTCATGCCAATGCGATTTGTGAGGATTCGGTTTTGAGAGATGAGGTAATAACTCTGGATCTCGTAGCTCGGCTATCTTATGTTAGCGATGGTAGTCCAAAAACTTGAGTGGAGCGGCTCACGGTCTGTAAGCAGATAATCCTCTTTGCACTCAGTCTTGGTCAACAGCGAGTACTTCTCTGGATATTTCTCCTTGCACTTGTTGCAAACGCAGATATGGAAGACCTCTTCCCAGACAAAGTCGATCTCCAGGCTCTTGCAATCCTGGCACTTCTTTCGTGTCTCATCGTCCGCAAGCACACTCAGCCCAGGCTCGAAAGGACCTGCCTTGAGCCTCTTCAAGTTCCGTATCAGCTGCAATCTCTCCCACTCTTGAACGCTCATGTGCTTCGGTCGCTGGTCGTCCTCAGACTGCCCGGGCTTCTTTCCACCGAGAGCGTAGTTATGCGGATCATCTTCCGTTGACAAGAAACCACCCTTCGTATCTGTCATAGTGCTCATGTTGTAATCGACGAACTTTGTGAACTTGCGCGCCGGCCGCAACGCCTCGTCATCGCCTTTGTTACGTCCATCTCGATTTGTTCCCTTGGGAGCATCTGCTGTTGATATAGAGCTATACGGTCGCTTTCCGTCGGCAGTTTTAGAGATGTAAACGTCTTCTGTTGGCACAAACCCTCCGGAGCTCTTGGGGATTTCGGGTGCGGTGCCGGTCGCTCGTTGTTCGGCTTCACGCTGGTCTCGGATCGCCTTTGCGCGGAGTCGGTTTTCTTCCTAGTTACAGGTCAGTATCTCTAGATAATAGACATATCTACTCCAAGAATTTACATACTATGCGCTTCGTAACCTCTGGGGTCGGCGGAGTGATTGTGGGTGCAGGCTTTGTTGCCCGAGGTGGTGTAGATGGCCGTTCCATGATGAGCAACCTGAGCGGAGATGGAATGCCGAAAGAACAATGCGAAGAGAAAGACAGCCGGGTTGGCCACGAAATCACAATACAAGTGAGAAAGACGGATTTAGAGAGAAAAGGGCGATTACAGTCGTCAAAGGTGAAGTTTGACTCAGGGTCCTCGATGACGGCGATGGGTGGCGGAGGGGCGGATTGTCGCGATCTAGAAATCTGAATTATGTCACCAATTTACACGAGAAAACGTGACTGACTACAGCGTACGCAAACTTTCAGTAGTCATCAACGCACATGGTTTTGAGGTCATAATCCTCAAGTCCTCGTAATAATCTTCATGATTTTCTACTTTAGGTATCATTTCAAGAAATTGCCCAATATGTCCCAATTCCTTGAATTTGACATTCGCCACGAGCAAATACTTTTGCGAGCCATGACACCGGTAGTATAGTACAACCAAGGTCTATTACAGACCTAGCTTACGGTCCACGCTATCCTCTAAAGCTGGAATTCGTTTCAGAGATTCTAGCTTACTCCTCCTTGGCACCACCACGGCCAGCGCGCTCAGCAGCCTCAACGGCCTTCTTGTCGCTCTGGGCGGGGCCACCCTGCATGGCGCTCATGAAACCCTGGGCCTGCTTGAAGGGACGCTTGAGGTCACCGGCGGCAGGCTGGCCAAAGACGTGGATCTTGACCATGTTGCTCTCGAAGGCGCTCTTGAGGGGGATGATGCTCTGGATGAGGAGAGGGTTGGTGTACTTCATGTAGATGTGCATGAAGGCCATCATGGCGATACCCATAGCCTGGCCACGGAAAGCGGTGCGGATCTGCTGGTTGTCGTAGGCGTGGATGGTGGTGGTGACGAGCTTGCCCTCCTCAGAAGAGCCCATGGGGGCGGGCTCGACATACTTGAGAGTTGTGAGGTCTGTGAAAGCTTATGTTAGTACTACAAAGGTCAAAATTGCCTCAGGAGAAAAGTTATCGTACCCTTCTTCTTGTTGATCTTCAGCTGGGTGTAGAAGTAGAGAGCAGCAATGAGGACGTTGCTGGCAAGGTAGACGGCGCGGACAACGTTGAGCACGAAGGGATCATCGAAGGGAACGCGCTTTGACACCTGCATCATACCCAAGATGATGATCAGGTTGGTGCTATCGCAAATGTCAGCATTCTCTCCTATGCGCCACCAGATAATCTGCGCGACGAGCTGTCGCGTGGAGGGCCACTTACATCTGAGGAGAAAGAGCCATCTTGATTAATGAGCTGAGGAAACCGGTAAGGATTGAAGAGAAGAAGCAAGGAAAGAGAAAATGGCAATGCCAAAGAGGATTTGGGGTTGATGGGAATAGAGTGTGAAGATGGTTGCAAAGATTAGTAGAGTGCGGGATGAAATGGAATGGACATGTCTTTGCTGGCCTTTTGGAGAGTGGCCTCCACTTGTGGCCTTTGCCGCACCCGTAGCCCCCTTTGGCCACTGTGGGGAAGCTGCCCGCAAGCAGGATGAGACAATACCCATTGGCTTATCTTGAATTTTAGGGGACTTTATCTGCGTGCGCCCCTAATTTTCATACGTCGGCCTCCGTTGCGTGCCCGAGCCTCATCGCGCCATTCATTCTTCCGACTTCCCATTGCTTCCATTTAGGATTTGGTTTAATCAAACAAAAATCGACCTGCCATCTTGGGACCCGCGTGAACGTGAAAGGCCCGTTTCTATTTTTCTCTCAAAGAGCTTAGTTGCCCAGGTCTGAACAGCCGTAACACATATGACCTTGCGGAAGCCCGGAACCTGTGTAACTGAACCCTTTGACTGGTTTCTTTGATGAAAGCGGAACGACTCGACGAGTTCTGCAGAACAACCACGAGCATGTCTTTGAACGTTGTTCGAGTGAACATGACGTTGAAAGAAGGGAACTCATGAACAAAGAGTACTCAATGTTCTCAAGACGAATTGAACAAGGAAGAGTCGATGTCCTCGATTATTGTTCAGTTGAAGTTATGTTCACTTCCAAGGTTGACCCTTTGGGCCAACCTTCAAGGTCGCCATGATGGACTCGTTAATCGGCCAAATATTTCTTTAAAAAAGGTGCTCAATCGAATTATTTCTACACTCACATACTCAGTCTTCCACACAAATCACAGAGCCAATTCACCTCAAACCAAACCGTGACTTAAACCAGGTCTTTATACCGAATCAAAACCCAACATGTCGTACTCATCACAACGCTACGATCTTGACGCTGCGGCAGCTAGGAGGCGAAACTCCGTTTATTCGAACCATGGTTCTTACAGTGACTGTGACCGGCGTCGCAGCAGCAGGTCCTCAAGTAGGCGAGATTCTAGCTCCTACTCACGCAGGTCTGGCGAGTTCGAAATGCCTGATTATATGAGGCGGGAACAACAATATTATTACCCCAGAAGAGATCAGAACCTGCGCCCGGGACGGGGCTCGGATTCTCGCCCAGCATTGGACGATTACTCTCATTTGAACAGAGAGCGCCGTGCGAGCAACGACCGACGACGCCCTCGCTCCGACAAAGGGCGGGATCGTTCGCCGCAGGAGGAGATCAACACAAAGCTCAACAGTGGTCGGGCACTAAAAACCAAGCGAGGTCCAACCTATGGTACCTACATGCCCCTCGACATGCAAGGACACTATCGAACTTCGGACCCCACGAAATGTGCTTGCAGATGCTGCCCCCATCCGACAGGTATCTCCCATAGCCACAATAACTATGGGCATACGTCCGACGTGCATATTACTAGTCAAAGTCGTTCGGATCTGCCCCGCAGCTGGCCTATCCTTGAGGTATATGACAACACAAGGAATGGAATGCGATGCGAAAACAGTTTTCCGTTTTACATTTCAGTTCACCCCCGAGCATCATGTGATCGCATCGTGGCCTTGTTAGCACCCGACAAGCGGTACGCCAAGGTTCTAGTGCACTGGGATAACAGGACGGTGCAGAGGCTCGACGGCAATGTCCCGATGATTGACCTTCTAGAATACGCAGAATATCTCGAGATCAGGGAGGTGAAACAGGTGCGCTGGGCAGCTTGACTACCGGCGTATCGTGATTTCAAAAAGGATGTAGATCGGGTGAGGTGGGTAACCTCACAATTGGCGCTGGCGCCAGATGTGAAGATTGAGGGTGTTAGACGAGAGATATTGTGGAGATTGATGGTTGAAGGGTGAGCAGTAAGTAAGACACGGATAGATATGACAACATCGGCGAGTGTAAGAAAGAGTAGTTTGGATAGAAAAACACGAATATACGAGGAATTACTCTGAGGCCTGCATCGTCAAGTCCCATGATACTGCAGCGATGAGGGGATTCCAAGAATGACAGCCTCAGCCTCCACAGTCTGCCTAAATTCGAACCATGACACGCGAAACCCACCACTCATGTTACATGCCGTGCCGTACAAGGCTGATACTGGAGTATCATATCAATCTCTCATATTATCGCTCACAACTGCTGTATAGTAGCTCTGCCACCCCCATCACCGTTGACATCGACTCACCGTGCCCTCCCTGAAGACCTCATGCAACCACTCTAAATCGTATTTTATTGTAATTTCGTCGTTACGTCTAAATAACCTTGTGATCCACCTGATAAAAAGTCCGGCTAGAGGGGCAGTGAGTCAAGCCTCGGTGTCTTTATGGCATGACAATCCCATATTGTAGTCTCGATTGGGGTTAATGAATGCTATGACGTTCAAGGGTTTGCTTGTCGGTTCGCTGCCGACTGTGGAGGCTTTTGCCTAAAATTGCGGCGCTGCCCTTCCCCACGGCCGGGACTAGCAGCCAACAACCAACAGACAATTGCTGCTCAGTTGGAGCGACTGTAGCTGTTTTACATCATATAGTGTAGATCAGAGGATGCAAGGCACCCGGCAGACAGCAAAACGGGATTCTTACTGGAACTGAATTGTGGAAAAAAAGAGGATACATAGCCTTGAGCGTGGCAATCGATAAGCGCCCGATGAAGGAATTGGGGGCCCTGCATGCAGTGCTACACTATCCATACTATCAATATATACAGACTGGACTCTAGAACTCTTGTTTCCAGGGCAGACGCAGACACAGCCACACAGAGTCTGAACATCGTCGCACACATGTTTCTCTTATTCGACGGATATGCTCGTAGGAATTACTCCAGCCTTCTTAGCCTCCTCCTCCAGGCACAGGTGGAGTTGGACCACTCATATCGCAGGGATCTCATGGGTTTCCACCTGAACTCAACTAAGGTAGACAGGGTCACTTAGACTACACCTGCATTACATAACCTTACAGGAGAGACAAACCACCAAAAGAACGCTATGGAACTAAACAACTCAGTGAAATTAGGCAGCCTAGATTCTAAAATAGAGGAACAACGTAACCAACGCACTCAAAAAATACGTCACGTATGCAAAAACTGCTCCTGAAGGAGCCGGCATGACTAGTGCGGTGTGTGTCGTGCAAGGAACACACTTAGACGGAGACCCGGAGCATCACATAGATCGGAGACAGGGGTGCGGGTGCGCTCGACCAACTGCCCTTTACCTAAACCAAACCGGCCCAGAAGGTATCACATCCCATGGACGGGAGCCTGGCAGTGCGGCTCGGCACGATACCACAGTTGAAAATGGGGTCCGTGATAATGGTCTCGCTCACCACAGCACTCTGTTGCATTGGATTGGATCGAGCCCGTTGTTGCCTATAAGACCTCTACCTTGTCCACGGACGTTCTTATACCAGATGCCTCGGGGTTTAAAAACGCCACGAGATGCTTTCCATCCAGGCAGAAAATAAAGATCAAGACACAGAAGTTCCATCCAGGCATATCTACACTTGAGCCGATATACAATCCGTTGCAGAATTCAGCTGCCTACTACCACCTCTCTTATCCTTCTCGCCAATCGTTCTATGGGCCACCTAGGATTCCCTCACTTACACTTGTCCGTTATCAGAAATAGCAACAGCCATGTTTGGCACTTGGAAGTACGATCCTGAGACGGATGAGGTCCAGAGCGTTCGCAATGGCTTCGACCCTGTCACGGCCCGCTCCAGTTCCCACCAGGCATGCGATCGCTGTCATGAGAAGAAGGTACGTCTGCAGAAGCATTGGCTAGCCCGACAAGGCTTTCTAACGCCAAGATCTTTGCTCGCCCTTTTCGCTTAGAGCTTATTTGCTGACAATGTCCTGTATAGCTCAAGTGCAGTGGAGACAAGAATGGCTGCGAACGATGTAGGAGCAACGGCCTCCGCTGCGAGTACACACGCTCCGGCTCCAAGTCCTCCAAGAAGAAGAGCAGTCCCCGCAAGTCCAACGACGGCGACAGCCCATCGAGCTCAAGCTCCCGACGAGGGGGCAGCTCTTCCAAGCGCTCTAGCAAGCATCACGGACACTCGTCTCGCATAGTCACCTCAGGAGAGGAGGCAGGGGGCGTTCTGAGCCAGTTCGACTTCTCACAGCTCAGCCCTGAAGACGGCTTCGATCTCAACTTGCTCTCGAGCGCTGACCAGAGCGCTGGAGGCTACGCCACGGCTGGACCCTCGGGAGACCAGTACAGCATGCAGGCCTATGACACAAACTACCAACAGTGGGATGCATCAGGGTACTCGCAGGGCTACTCCAATGAAGCCTGGGGCGGCGAGTATGACCAGAACGCTTACACCCATGATCCGCGATACTATCACAGCGGACGCTAGTCCCGGGGTAAGGCTGACTCGGGAATATCTTAACGACATCATGACGGAAAGTGTATGATTAAACTTTTGTTTCACTTCTCATTATACCCCGTTTTAATCCTGTTCATTTCTTTCTTTTGTTAGAAGCATTGTTTAGCAACACAATTTCATGTTTATTACACTTACATAGAGCACAACGCTTGGAGGGGCCGTCATTCCTTCTGATGGCAAGGCGTACACAAGCCATGAATATCGAATGTTTGATCTCTGATGTACGATATGACCTACCTGTTTCGGGTGATGATACTGTGGCGGAGCGCAAGAGCTAGAGCCCAAACCGAAACGATTCGGCCCCAGAGCTCAGGTAACAAGAATAATAATAGAATAGACGCACCGGAATTAACGTTTATGCGTCTGTTGGTACGGGGAAAAGATGACTTGTCCACTGCATTGCATGCTGACTCTCTCGTATTGTTGGAGGAGGAGACATGTGACCTTACATTCTAGGTAGAAGTTGAAGTGCCTTAGTCATCATGCACGACGTCACAAATTGACCGGGGGTAGCAAAAGAGCTCCAAATCTTCTGCATCACGACTCTAAGCCCATCGCTAAGCGCCAATTGCAACTGTTACATTTCTCACTTGCATATAATTCGCAAAAATGGCGAATGAAGATCCAGTGACGGCGGTTAAGACAAAGTCTGTTTTTGACTATCTAAACGATTGGGGCAGTAAGTCGCTCACTCCCTCACCCTCACCACTCACATTTCCCAGTATCGGTGCAGATGAATGCCCTTGTGACTCAAGAAAAACAAGTTATATACTGACACCAGAGCAGCTGCATCTCTCCCTCCATCTCTCCTAGCAACCCTCATCACCGCTCTACACGCGCGGCCCCCATCCCTGCCCCTCTTCATCTTCACACCTCCGCTGCTGTTCTCGTCCTACCTCAACCTGTCCGGCTATCAAACCGGCAGTGCTGGCCTAACCGCTGCCTGGTCGGGACTCTACGTGCTGTTGGCTCTGCGACGACGTCAGCCTTTCCGTGGGCGGTTCTCGGTCCGAGGGGTCGTGCGTGGCACGGCTATTGGATTGGGGGCCGCGAACTGCGTTGCTGGTGGTTGGGTCTATGCCAATGGTGATTTTGAGAAGGATGAGAAGGCCAGGGTGGACAGAAACCGATGGGGGAACTAGGATTTGCGTTGTGTTGGCTGTATGATAGGTGTCGTACGATATGTTTGTTATATGGGAGCGTGGTATTGGGAGATATCAGTGACAAAACGGGGTTATTCTCACTGGCCTCTTTAAATAAAATACATATAATAAACTCTACTGTAGCCAAGTTGCCATTTTTGAAGTCTATAGTAAGCTTTCCTACCAGGAGTACATCACTATAACCCAGGCTGAGTACCTTAGTTATTGATAAATACAACCGAACCTCCATTTAATCGATGTTAGTCTATACTAGGTCTGCGTTGGAGAATAGGAAGAGTATTGGCGATAACACCAAGTCTGACATTTGTTACTGATACTATATACATAGCTTTATACTATCTATCTTTAACCAAGCTCTTAAATATTAGTATCCTTATATTTTAAATGGCGTTTTAGCATTTGTCAGTGTCTCGACTCCAATAAATAGTGGAGGTTTACTGATACCGGCTGGACGTTGACTCAATAATAGGTTCTTAGTAAAAGGCATTTTGTGACCCAAATTGAAGGCCAGTGCATTGTAAGCTGGCTCTAACACTGCTGAAGTTAGCGGGCTAGTTAATATTCTCAATGATAGTATAGGAACTAACTTGGATTCATAGTGTCGGGAATAGTGCCATTGCACAGCCACTTAGGAACAGGCTTCTCTTTTGAATCCAGTGCAGTATGTAACTCGAGGGCCGCCTTGACACGCGCACCAACGTCGGTGGATCTCCAAACATCCATACCTTGGATACGCATCGTCTCGGCGATGTGAGAGATGGATGAGATGCCAAAGCTGGTGTGGGCTAAATCTCGGCAGGTCTCCTGCGTGATGCCACTGACTGGGAAGGTTTTTTGATTGTACCAGAATTTGATAATCTCCGCGGTGGTATTGATCCCACCACGGCCTTGCACGGGATACTCCCCATCAGAGGTCAGGTAGATGTACGCGGGAACCCGTCCGGAGAACAACCCCAAGGACTTTTCGTACAGAGCTGCATCTTCAAGGAAGACGGCAGCCCCTAGGGTAGACTCAATCATCACTATGAGCGTCAGCAGATCCGCTAGTGGCAGTGATACCGAAGAAGTGGACTCACCTAGTTCCCAGTTTCCATTCTTCTTCGGGGCGCCGTCCTCAATGATGGGGAGGTAGGCGCGTCGTAGCATGTCAGAGAACGACTTGATACTCTTCTTGGGCCAGTTTTTATAGCTCGAGCGCATGATTTCACCTGCACGTACCCAATTAGCGGACGACCAGGCCGCCTGCAGTGGTGCGTTGCTGTTGTTGTGGCCTTGGATCGTGCTAGACCAGGCATCCATATAATGGATGGATTTCTCAGCATAGTGCTTCTCCTTCGTAATCCACCATGCCAATGCGTTCAAGTATGCCGCCATGGAATCCTCGCGCTCCTGATAACACCCAATGTTGGGCGTCGATGTTGGCCCGCACTCGACCGTCTCATACGGCTCGGCCGTCCGCGTAGGCGAGATGTACGACATGTTGAGCATGGAATCAAATGCCTCCGTCCAAGGATACTCCCCAGCCTCGATCCCCTTGGCAATGTGGTCGAGCTGCGGCCCGGAAACGAAAACTCCTGGATGAACCCATGTCTTGGGCGCGTTGGTTGGAATGGGCAAATAAGGAGTTGCGTTACTATCACTCGCCGCATATACAGACCCAAGAGAAAAGGAAGCCTCCAGACCAAGCATTAGGAATTGGAGCTTCATCTTATCGGTGAAAATAACAACAATTGAGATTGAGAGATATATAACGCTACCGACAATTACCTACAATAAATATTGTAGCCCTGGTAGCTATTTTGTGCCGCATTGTTGCATATTGGTCTCGCTAGAGATATAACAGCCCTGTAATTACGAACCCAGAAAAATTTAATGGTAAACATTTATATGGAAACTATAGTAATAGGTCTTTTATTTTATTTCCGGAATGATAGATGGTTCAGCAGTTGGGTGTGTTGGTTATGAATGAAGATGCGTCACGAAAATGAACACTTGTCTATCAATTTCACATGGCCAGGGTAACAAACTAGCGCCAACAAACCTCACAACACTGTAACCCTTCGTCGTGACTCACAAGCCATGTCCTATCTAGCTGAGACAAAGTCAACTTCTGTGTAACCTCTTCTCATAGTAGAAACTGCCGATCATGAAGTTGCAATGCTTCAAGATGGGGTCAGATCATAAATCAATACGAATCTCGACAGGCATCGGAACGAGCTTACCGCCGACAATTGGTCGCAATACGAGACGGCGAGGCAGATCTACATAAGTCGAAGCGACTCTGACATACATTACATGATGCGCCCATCATCAAGAACATGCAGAATGTTCCTTTTATAAGCTGGATTGGTAACTGACTCTATCCCACTTTGCTGTTGTGGCTGACACATGTTGCAGTGACATCCAAATATAGGATCACCAGCCTCAATCCTACCCAAGTGTGTTAGTCATGCTGTGCAGAATATCAGATGAGTCAGAACGATATATATTGAAAGGCTTATCATTTACTATCGCATCTAGGACTTGAGGGTGCAATTAAGGCTCTTTAGTATTGGTGAGTGAGACCTCAATTTTTGGCTGTAGCTTTGGCTTCGGCAACATGGCCAACATCACACGTATTGGAACTCATAAATGATAGCACTTTTTTCTTCTGCTCTTTTACCCAACGCCCTGCAGTCCAGGTATCATCAGTAGGTATCTATCAATACAGTTCAAACCCCGTATTCCAATGCGCCTTTTGCTTCTCCCCTATCGCATCAACAGGCAAACTAGTGCCTCTGTCGAAAAAGGAAATCTCCAGCCCAGAGTCTAGCATTCTGTGCCTCTCCATCTCTTTAGAATAAAACGCCAGTCCGGAAGACATTCTCAGCCCTTGATTCGTCTCCCAAAACCCGTACGGCCCTTGCCGTCAAATGCATAGTAAGTCATGAATAGAAAAAACCTCGACACATCTGGTTTTCGAGTGGTAAATATGAAATCCTTCTCTTGGTGGCTCAGACACGTCGTCGTCGTCTGCCGAATCGAGGTTGTTATAAGAAAAAGGAAAAGAATTGGTTGTACATGTGTAGTGTGAAAAGAGCTTTTTCGTGTTCGATTGAACTTTTCAGGGGATGAGATGATCAAAGTTCTCTTGGGATGTCGTTATGAGCCGTCGCCGGCTGGCCATGGTCAGAGTAGTAAATGGTCGTGTCTTGTTGCTGTGTTGAGTTTTGATCCTGACATGAAGAACAGCAGCAAGACGAAAGTGGTGAGGAAGACGGCTCGAAAAAATGTGCGAGCTTGAAACCGACTGCGATTTTTGTAGACGTCTTTTGCTATGTTGGGAATGGGATTCGAAATTCCCAAACTTGAGACCTGGAAGTCATCAAGATAATTGACATCGCATTCACGGGCCTTTGGCTCGGCGTAGCTCTTGTACTCTGCCACGACACTCTCGGCGTCCCAGCCGGCGATCTTTCGGACAACTCCGACGACGCATCCAGTTCGGTGCTTTCCGTGATTGCAGTGAATCAACAGAGGGTAATTTGACTTGTCAAGGACGATACTGAGGATAGCTTTCATGGTGCTCAGAGGAATGGCCTCCTTCTTGGTGCCCTTCATGTTGAAGACGACTTGTCGAATGCCTTCACGCTGGACGAATGTCTCGAGATCGTGATCAAGTTCATCTTTCTTGACAAGCGAGCTACAACAGGTTAGCGGCGATGCCAAAAACGCATCATCACGGAGGCACTAACACAATGGTCTTGAGGCCCAGACCCTTGAGGTACTCGAAATCGTGAGACCTAGGAAAGCTACTTCGGTAAACGTCTGGAATGACAACGCCAAAATTGTTAGGTCGGCCATTGAAAGGCGCTGTGTAGGCGGTTGATTGTGGTTGATATGCCGATGTTGAGGAGGCTAAACCTGGGTGAGTAATGGCTCGTTTGGACCACATCTTCTAGGGCAACTTACCACTCGAGTTGCTTGTTCTTGAAGATGCCGATAGGGATGCTTCCATATTGACGGCGGAAAGGCTTCCAGATCGGCTGACATTTGTGGCATCGCGGCCATTGAAGAGGGCTTCCTCTACTTCTTGCATCGATTCCTCTCTTGTAGAGCTTCGAGAGCCCTGTCTTGAACGGAATTGCGTGGCGTTGGGTATTTGCTGGCCTTCTCTGGTATGGGTGGGTTCGTCCACGAAGAGTCGTGAACTGCGTTTTGAAGTCATATTGTCCAGGGCCATGCAGTCTTGCTCTGATCCTCTAGGGCTAGTTCGGGTGACTTGGTAATGTCGCTGTGATAATACCGTGATGTAGATGGCTGATATATCGGAAGAAGGAAGTGGTAGGTAGGTTGAAGAGTGAGGTTATCGTGGGGGAAGGCGAGTTGATGTTTGAAGGCGGAATAGACTATTTAAAATCGGAGGTTTGAAGTTGCAACGGTAGGTCGAATACGCAACCTATGTAGATGCAAGTGCTCGCGCGTTGCAAGTATCGGCTACAAGATTGTGGAATTCATTTTGACGACGATGAGCTGAACAAGCAACTTCATTCGAGTCTGGATATGGATGGGGGAGGCACGAGATCAAGTATCCAAGCGTGGGGGGAATCCTTGCTCTGAAGCAGGTCCCAGATAATTTAGCTTGGGTCTTTGACAGGAGCTCGGTCAAGGAGAAGGAGAAAGGTGGTGATGAAAGGAAGAATGGGGCGAGGCGAGAGAGGCCAAAAAAAGATGCTGGCTTGTCTTGCTTGGTAGCTTTGAAAGACAAGGCAAGGCTGTCGTGGGTTCTTGTCTTGTCTTGTCTCGAGCAAGGGTCCACCAACGGATGGGTATGCAGTAAAATCCCGACGATGCCAGGGACTGTGACTGGGATTACTGCTGTAATCTGCTGGTGCTGGTGGTGCCGGGCGGAGCGGAGAGGACGACGTTCTCACTGATGAAGAAGCGAAAAAGGGCGAGGAGTGACCGTAGTTGACCAACACACGACAGTAAGCAAGGATTGTCACTAGGAAAAATCTGGTGGTGGTGATGGTGGTTAAGTATGAGTGACCTGGTCAAGATGGGGGCGACAGAATAACAGCTAAAGTTAATGGGGGTGTAAGAAAAGACACTGGGACGATGACGGTGTATGTGATTGGTTCTCTCAGTGCGGACCATGCCTCAAAGGGAAACTCTGTCGGCTGAGCTAGGAGGACCAGGTGTGTCGGGGGTAATTTATGGTGGCCCGCGACCGACACGGAGCAGCGAGTTCAGGGCTCTGGAGCCTCCATCACAAAATAAACTCCACTGACACTCACTGAGGTGGAAGCGAGAGTGAAAAGTCCGCTCGGAGATACACACTGGCTTGCTTCGCTGGAGTAACTGCTGACTGAGTGTACAGCTGTTCCAAGATCCATTGATTAACAATCGACTAGTCGTGACAACTCAAAGATCATCCTTCGGTCAGAGACATTTTCCCACTCAAAGGACTAGCTAGACCAAACCCGGGTCTTGGTTACATCGCAGACGTAGCTGCACGAGTCTCGAAGTGAATATGGCATATCAATCTCCATGGACCACAGCATGCATTTCTCACACTCGACACGTTTGCGTTTCAAGGTTGCTCGTTGCCAGTCTCCCCGCGTTACCAGAAACTCTATCCAACTCTTGTCATGTCATGGCACATGGCATGCTTCTTTTGTGGCTCTGTCTGTGTTTCTCTCGGTTGTTTAATGCAAAACTCTATGCCCTTAGCAGCCCTTGGCTACCGTCCACTGAAGTTTGGGATACCTATTTGCCGAGGCGGGCTGGTTTCTCGGCCGTCGGCACGTAGCTTCCATCCAAGGTTTACACATCCCCACGTCCCCATCACGGCGGGATGCATTTGCATGCAATAGGTTGATGTCGCGGAAATAGGCTGTATGTACACAAGAGGCCTAGAACCTCGAAGCCTTCGAGCCACATGGTGTCTCCAAGCCACACCCACTCTCTCAACCAATCTCACCATCTTTTGGGGCAGACGATGACGGAGACGCACGTCTTTTGTGCAAGGTATCCCCCTGGTCGGGGCGCATCTCCAGACGCAACAGCAACAGCTCGAAATATGATGACAGCATCAAGTAACGTTGACCAACTTCATTATTTTATGCGTTATATACACAAATACGCAAAACATGTCGCCTCTTTCTTTCTTTTGTTTGTTTTACCCCAGGACCATCCACGCACGCAGCGGAGCAACGAAGATCAAGTTAGAGTTTCCTGCCTCAAAATGTAGAGATATTCGTGGGCAACGGCGCAAGGCATATTTTTGCTGTAGATCAATAAATGGTGTGCTGCTGCTGGTAACGAGTGGATGTCTTATAACAAAAGCTCACATGGAACCCAATAAGCTTGTAGCATCTTGGACCCTTTTTAAACACAGACCGCCGCTCACCTTGGATCTGAACGCGCCGGTGCTCGTTTGATGCCAGCTAAAAACTAGGTTGGTGTGTTGATCGCTTGAGCGACGCATCAGCTATTGAGGGGTAACGACAGCGCAACTTTTTTATTTTTGGCTTGTGATTTACCTGGAACAAAGACGTGTTGCGTTTTGAAACTTTGTGGTATTGTAAAAAGAAAGAAACTGTGTTGTGCGTGTTTAAGGTCTCCAAGTGATGTCAGCCTTTGAGGCTGGCACAAGGCGCGGGTGAGACACGGCGACGATCTGTCATGCTCGAGGTCAACCTCCACGTAGCACAAATACGTATACGTATCGAGTATGCACATCTACTACTGCACCTGACGTTCAGATCTTCACCTCATGAAACGTCTTGAAACCAACATCCAGACGTCGCAAAGAGACAAACGTCAAGCTGTAGCCTTTTGGGTTTTCCCACGGAGTGGAACCAATGATGCACAGCTTATTAAGTCAGAGCTGTTTTTGGTAGAACTTGGTCCTCCAATGAGGCACTGAGCAGTTTATTTTGTCCACCTCTCCCAACACTTGTACCGAGCCAGCCCTGAACCATTACCGCCACAGTGATCATCATCATAGCTTGGCGGATTCGGCACAGTCGGGGTAACCTTGTGCCTGTACAACAAGTCCCTGAAATGATGATCCATTCTGCATCATCGCATCCTTCTTTTTGTGCCCTGCATGGTTATGGGCAAATGTGCATGATTTAACAATACGAACATGTTAATATCGATCTGACGTCCTTTGCTTCAGACTTTATTGAGTTGCAATTTGGTAGGGCCTCATAAACTTTTGGTGCTTCACACAAAATTTTAAAATATTTTCTAGCTGAGTGAGCTGAGCTGGAATGGCCTGGTTGTACATAAGTGGCGGAAGCATGACGGCCGGACTCGACCGAACCACCGACCCGGCCGTAATTACGGCTGTATCGGATATCTCCCGGCGTCGCTCTTATGATATCGGCGTCAAATAGTTCTTGTTTTTCCTGTGTTGGTAACGGAGAATCGCGAGATTCGTGCTCCGTGGATATTACCAATTCATAGCTCCATCGTCCGCTATTCCCGATCGTCACGGGATTTTCCTTTCCTGCAACGCATCCTTTGAAAATCTGATCGATGAACGTCATTGCTGCTTACGAGACTTGTTTCGTCTCACTCCAACCTCAATATCAGCCTCACCTAACAGCCTTAGTAATCGAATTCCTCACTTTGTTGCTATATCTGGATGCATTGAGATTATTCAATGGTATGCTGCCGTAGAACGTGCATCGCCCGCTTACACGCGACATGTCGTTTGCAGATATTCCCAACCACCAATCATTTTCTCGGTTGGCCTGGGCGTAACTTTAACTAATGGTCCGTGAACAGTCTGAAATGTTTCGCATCGCATCCAAGGTTCAAAGACTGGAAAGTGCTCGTGTGCTCATTCATTGAACTGACACGGATACGGCATCATCCTAGATCAGAGCAGGCCTCAATATACCAGGCCCTTCCCTGTCCGGGGAAGTTTAAGTCAAATTCGATGTCTTATGCTGCGCGGGATGAACCTTTTTGCAGGAACTTTCTTACGTACATACATACAGCTCTCGGTGAGAGACACACATCTCGGTCGCCTATTTTAGGAGCAACCGACCTCAGATCTGTCTCAAGCATGTTGGGCGTCAAAACGAGAGACAAGGTCCCACGTGAAGACCTACGCTTTTCGACACCGAAGATGCAACGGGCCAAGCACCCGCGATATCGTGATCCTTGTGTTTCCTGTTCGGGACACCGAGATCCCACGGTCTCAGCTCGTTCTCAGGGGAGAGCTCTCCCCCAGCTCCGGGTCTAGATCCCCGGGCCAATTAGGAAGACGGGGTTTGCGACAAGCTATTGCATCTAGAATTTCTTATGTGTTGAGAATTCTGTGAGAGGCTCTTCAGCCCTGTCGATGGCAGTGGAACATGCGGGCGCCCGGCCGAGGGCACAGAGCTGTAAGCTTTAAAGAGGGCCAATGGGGTTGGTCGTAGGAAATGAAGAATTTGAGCGAATTGAATCCGAAAGCTTCTCTCTGATGTTATGTTGTTATCAGTTGATATGCTCAGATTGCTCAATGCTACTGCTCGGTCATTACACAGCTCCTTGTCACCTCAATCGCACATGTACCCAAGACATTGGATGGACGCAAGTTGAAAGAAGCTCATCACAACTGTTTCACATGCGAAATCACCATCGACACTTCTGACCCGGAAACATGTTTTACCGAAGAACTTGACTCAATGATCCATCGGCAAGTATCTCATGCGCCGCGTATAGTAGACGGCAGTTTCTCGAAGCCCACCGAAATTGCCGGCGGCTATAATGAGCATCATGCTATCGAAATGACAGGTTCTATTGAGTTGGCACATGTCCCAGGATATCATCAGACCATCTGCAAAGTTATTGGCAGTTCTCTAACCGATATCTTGGTACATATGCAACTTGTTGTCGGTCGAACCGAGCTTCCGGTCTCGGTCTAATTGCATCACGATCGAGTGAAAGTATCGTGAGATTGAAGTTGTGGACCTTGATGAGGCTACCCTGAACTGAAATATCACATTGATGTTTGAAGAAAGAACGTATAACCATTGAACCTGTAACATAATCCATCAAATGACTATTTGCAATTGCCAGACCAAGATAATGGCTCATATTTGCATCACAATTCGTGTTTTGGTGTCATATCATGTTGATAATGTGCATAGAGTTGACCCTACTGCAACAAGCCCCACGACTCGACATGTTAAGCCGAGCCGTGAGGCGCTCTTGAAGTCTTTATCACCAAAATTGAGCCATTTGTTGTTGCATTACTACTAACTATTGATAACCGATAGCCAATGAGACCTTTATTTCCGTACAAATGCCCACATTACAATGACGTTGAGCTCAAGTAGGATGCATCAACCCCGCTGAGGGGTTGTTGAGGCATTCATATATCAAGACGCATCCTCTGCCTTTCTCAACTCTTGTCCTTCAACTCAATTATCTGACATCTATCTTGTCTAAAGCAGTAACTTTGTTTCATTACCAACTCACTCAATTTTCGGTACGATGTGACAACGCACGACCAAGGAGCAATGGCTCTCTTCGCAATTATTACCATGTATCAAGGTAACGTTTAAAAGAACGCATCCGGGTGTTCAACTGCCTCTATGCTCTGTACCTCCCCTCAATCACCATGACCATCGCTGTTGAAGGCGATATGTATGGTGATTGAGGACGGGCAGAGCAGGGCAGTTGATCTGAGAAATACCGGCGAACTTGATCTGGATAATACCAGCGAAAGGACATGCTTCTTGACATCCCCCCCTTTGCTCCGGGTGACTGGGAAACTAACCCCAGCAGTAAACCTCTTGATCTTTCATCATGTCGACTGATAAGATCACTTTCCTCACCAACTGGTATAACTGACTTGCTCTAGTACATGAACTTGTGTTGACTGTTGTTAGGCACGCTACGCCTTACCATGCGCCGCTGTACCTCGCCCAGGCCAAGGGATACTTCAAGGAGGAGGGAATCAAGGTTGCTCTTCTTGAGCCCAATGATCCTAGTGTAAGTGTCCGTTGGTTAATGGATGGTGACAAAGATACTGACTGTCGTAGGATGTCACCGAGATCATTGGTACTGGCAAGGTCGACCTTGGCTTCAAGGCCATGATCCACACTCTGGCTGCCAAGGCTCGAAACTTCCCCGTCCAGTCCATCGGTAGTCTTCTCGACGAGCCATTCACTGGCGTCGTCTACCTCAAGGACTCTGGCATCACCACCGACTTCCGCACCCTCAAGGGCAAGCGCATCGGCTATGTCGGTGAATTTGGCAAGATCCAGATTGACGAGCTTACCTCGCACTACGGCATGACTCCTGATGACTACACTGCCGTGCGTTGTGGTATGAACGTCTCCAAGGCCATCATCAAGGGCGAGATCGACGCCGGTATTGGTCTGGAGAACGTTCAGATGGTTGAGCTCGAGGAGTGGCTCTCTGCTCAGGGCCGTCCCAAGGACGATGTTCAGATGCTTCGCATCGATGAGCTCGCTGAGCTTGGCTGCTGCTGCTTCTGCACCATCCTCTACATCGGAAACGAGAAATTCCTCGCCGAGAACCCCGAGAAGGTCCGCTCATTCCTCCGCGCTGTTAAGAAGGCCACCGACTTTGTCCTCGCCGAGCCTGAGAAGGCCTGGGCCGAGTACGTCGACTTCAAGCCCGTCATGGGCACCCCTCTCAACCGCAAGATCTTTGAGCGCAGCTTTGCCTACTTCAGCAAGGACCTCAAGAACGTCAGGCGTGACTGGGAGAAGGTCACCAAGTACGGCAAGCGTCTTGGTGTTCTTGACGAGAGCTTCGAGCCCAACTACACCAACTCGTACCTCGAGTGGACTCTTTCCGGAGAGTCTAGCGACCCTACTGGGGACCAGAAGCGTATTGCTCAGCTTCAGAAAGATGTCGCTGCCTCTGGTGGCTTCCACCGTCTTCAGGCTGAGGTCAAGGCTTAATTGAAGCTTGGGACGATACGAAGGAATATGGTTTGACCTAGTACAGATTCATATCTGATACACTCTCTTATGGTCTGGAGGAACTACAAGGTCACTCGTTTAGCAGGTTCTGCCACACCAATATCAAGGAAACTTACTCTCGTATTCTCAGTCCAATTATGTGAAGTCTGTTGTCTCGTGACGATCCTGGCCTTGGACTGGAATGCTGACTGCCACCACGTTGGTGAACCGTTTCCGGCCAAACGGCTGGGTGAGCCGTTTCCTAAAATATGCATGTCTGCAAGCGCATTTCTTTCGTGCGGCTGAGATTTACCATGTTCATAGCTCCATCCGGATAGAGGATGAGCGAAGTTTTCTACAGCCCTATACGAACTGAGACATGCTGACCAGACAGCCGGGAAGCCACTTGACCCTAAGGCTAACCTGGCATTGTAAGGTCGATATGTCCTGGTCTTAGCGAATACAATGAACTCTCATGACAAGGATGAAATCACATAGAGATTTCTGAGTAAATAGTTCAAAGGAAGGTATTGAAATATTGGTGGCGTTGATGCCTGCTAAGTGTATATGCAAGATACCTATCTACATGTAACCCAAGAAGAAACATTACTGAACTTGCATTATCGTCTTTAAAACTCATTAAATTTATATCGTAGAGGGAATGCGTCTCATTATGGTGTGAACTCAAGAACGTGCTCTGGGTGTGGGTCGGCGAGGAAGTCTGGAGGCAGTGTACCAGGAGGAGGAGCCTGAATCAAAGTTGATTAGCATTCTGGTAAAAACTCAATTTGGAAGATGCTCACCTGAAGCTTCTCTGACCACTTCTTGATATCTTCGTAGTTCTTGCAAGTGTGCTTGGTGTTGAAGTCGGGGAACGCGCTGGGATTCTTCCTATCGTACCAGACTTGTCCAAGAACACCGGTGTCGACGTTGCACATGAGAACTTGGCGGATTGTGTCGAGGCAATGTGCTGAACAAGTTAGCTTCCAATGGTGCTGAAGAAGAGCAGCGGTGTGACTTACTGAGGTGCAGGCGGAAGACTTCACCGTCGTTCTTGAAAGCATGTCCACCCAGGGCCTTGTAATGATCATAGTTGAAGTAGAGAGACTTGCGGACAAGATTCTGCGAGGAAATTAGTCATGGTTTCCTTTACTCTTGCAATTGAGTTCATACCAGACAGTGAAGATGATGCATGCCCTCAACGTTGACGATGAATCCGCCACCATGCTCAGGACTGACTTGAACATGGGCATCAGTGAGACCACTGGCAATTCCATCCTCATATGAGATGACGCCAGGTCGATCTTTACAATGTTAGTCAATGTCCCATCAAGGGTGTAAGAGGTAAACACATACAGTCAACACCAAGTGACTCCCATGCCTCATCGACTTTGGCAGAGCCGTTCTTGCGGAAGTCATTCTCCTCCATGAAGTTTCCATCAAATGGTTGTTCGTGGTATTTTATCTCAACGTCCTTTAGAACCGGTGCTGTAATTGAGAGGTCAATGGATGGTCATAGCTGAGATGAGTGAGTTTAGGACTTACACCACGCTGATGTGTGCGCAGCACATGTCTGGTCAATGTTGAGATATGCCATTGAGATCCAAGCACCTGAAAGTGCTGAGATGAAGATGATTGAGAGCAAAGTGAAGATCCATCCGACGCATCTGCATGCAGAGCAACGCCGCCTTCGAGGAGGGGCATAATGGTAGGATTCTGAGTCTTCGTCTGATTCATGACCATCGACGAGAGGGTTCAAGAGGGCAGATTCTTGTTCTTGCTTGGGAGCCATGTTTGCAACAATTGAGAGGTGTGAGCAATGAGAGAGTCAATTGATGGAGGACTTGTGTTTAAAAGTGAAGATGAAACTTTGAGCAAGACAAGGTCAGAGTCAGAAATGAGAAGAAGGAAACGACCCAAAGCACTCGAGGTTCTGATAAAATTAGAACGGGAACTCTCGAGACCCTTAACATGACGATATTGAGCGGCTGACGACCATAGCGCCAACCCAATGCACGCTGCCGATTCAGCCGGCGCAGTCTAGCAAACTCTCACGGTCCCAGATGAGGCAATACGTGGTTATCACAGCCCTCGTAAAGGTTCTAGACATGGGCTTCGGAAGAGAAGGCTTTGGAGCTAGAGCAGTGAGATACGCAGAGTGAGATACACGACAGAACCAACTTAGACGAGGAAGAGGCGGGCACCAATCACCGAGACCCAGACAAGAAGCGATCATACCTACATCGACATAGCGCACCTCGTGAAGAAAGGCTGAGATGTCTTCAGGCAGGGCTGGATTCCGCCTCCGCATCCGACTTGGTATCGCGCTAATGTACCAAGACCAGAGAAGTTCGCTCTCCGTGACCAGACGGATCGAAAACTGTTGGAAGTATCTCGCCGCGGAGGGCGATTAACTTCCCACAACCGTGAGGCTGAGGTGAATCTGACCAACAATTCTCCCTTCAGAAAGCCACAATCGCTACTTCAACATTTTGGCTACACTTTTCTTTATTAAAGGTTGGCTTTGGTCTTGAGCTGTAATTGTTGGCGTTGACTAAGACGTGCTGGGAATGAGGCTTGCGGGGGGTTGGGCAGAACGTTTGTCTTGGTGGTTTAGCTATACGAAGTAGGTAGATCGCTTCTATCCCGTACTGCCGAAGGATTTTTTTAATTGACGACATTGGACCCCGTGATTTGCAATTGGGACGGGTAGATCATATCGTTTAGCAAGGGTTTAGATCAACCCGAGACATTTCCCCTCATCAACTACATCATAGCATCCCAAAATGGCCACCCAAAGATTGATCTTATGCACGTCTGACACGACATATAAACTTTCTTGTGCTATTTACAGTACACATGTCTTGAAAGAGTGTACGTCTCTAGACTCTCATCCAACGTGCATTAGCTCTCCCACTAGCACACATTGATCATCGTGCTAGTTGCCCAGATCGTGGCTGTCTCTCCCCAAAAAGGGAAATTCTGCTGGCTGCAAGCTTCGTTCTAAAGCTCCACAAGGCTTACACGAGAGCTTCCCGGGCATCTCTGCACCCAGCCACGCTGGACATCAAGCTGACAAGGCATCACGATTGCGAAGCTAAGGTAGGACTCGATGATGCAAAGCTGCTCAGAAACTGCGCGATCGTTACCGTGAGAGGGAAGACACGAGTGCTCAGCCTTGGCGTGGTCCAATGGAGAGCCTCGTCTGGGTGGTGATCCCCTCCACCCGCGAGCTTGAGTTGGCTGTGAGACTGATACGAGATTTTGCTTTTCTAGCTTAGACTTCACGAGTGTTAGTCTGAGCAGGCTGATGGGTTGTCTCATGCCGTAGGTTCCGACGCTATCGTCGAGTTTCGCTTGGCAGAACGAGTCTGGACTTGGAGAGGTAGACTTTCGGAGTTGAAAGCTTCCAGTGTGATTCTGCAAGCTAAGGTTTTGGATCAACATGATCATGAGATACTTTTCTGTACATCCAAGAGGCGTCCATCCTTGTCCATAAAACAGGAGTGCCCATCCCGAGCTGAAGTGTTTCTTCACCACCCTTCTCACCCTTCTCTTCAGCCTTAACTACCAAGCACCCACCATCTTCTCTGCTCATTCACTCTACCATCCTTCTGTCTTTCTTCAGACATCAAAAATGAAGTTCACCGCTGTCACACTCCTCACTCTCGCTGCGGGTGCCATGGCGGCCCCGGTTGCTGAAGCAGCTCCGGAAGCAGCACCAGGATATGCTACCTACGGCGATTACAAGGGAGCAGGTGAGAACCTGAAGTCTTATCCTAGCTACGGAAGCTATGGTGCAAAGCCAAAGCCTAAGCCTAAGCCTGCTCCGGCTCCTAAGAAATATACCAATTATGGTGAGAAGGCCTTCAAGCAAGATGAAGTTCACGCACTTACACCCTTCTAGGAAGCTACGACTATAAGAAATACGGAAGCTATGGCTCTTACAAGCGTGAGGCTGAACCTGAGGCTGCTCCCGAAGCTGCTCCCGAAGCTGCCCCTGAGGCTGAAGCCGCTCCTGGATATGCTACCTATGGAGATTATAAGGGCGCCGGCGAAGATTTGAAGTCCTATCCTAGCTACGGAAGCTACGGCGCAAAGCCTAAGCCTAAGCCCAAGCCTGCCCCAGCTCCTAAGAAGTACACAAATTACGGTTCGTTGTCCACCTCTACCAGTGAGATTCTTATACTAATTGTCCTCCAGGAAGCTACAACTATAAGAAATACTCGTCTTATGGCTCTTACAAGCGTGAAGCTGAGGCTGAGGCTGAGGCTGAACCTGAGGCTGCTCCTAAGAAATACACCAACTATGGTTCGTCAACTCCCTTCACCCCTGAGACTGTGATACTGACTGTCCTCTAGGAAGCTACACTTATAAGAAGTATTCAACCTACGGCTCTTACAAGCGAGCCAAGGACTTCATCAGCTCTCTCTTCTAAGCTGAAAAGTGAAATTGATATGGCGATGAAAGGGGTGTTGGAACTGGGACAGTACAGGATGGCACAACGCACATAACTGTTCTTATGAACGACTTACGATTCTCAACGAGAGAAATGTTTAATGTTTTATGTTTGGAATGAGTTTGGACATGAATTAATGGAGTGTTTTGGTATTGAAGGTGGTGCGGGTTTACTGTTAGATATATTCCTAGACTCTCTTTAATACTATTAGATCTTTGCTCCAACACCAAGCCCCCTTGCAAATAACTGTGCTATATTTAATCGACAAGAACTTTTAGGTTTAGTTACCTGGTTTCGGTCTGGTCGGCGGTTTGAGCTGGGCACTGCCGTGCAGTGGGAGCTCAGCTGTCATTGTATATGCAGCTATCCCAATTCACCATCTCGGGACATTCATTCACAGTGAGTTAGTCTTTTTGTTTCCATAACGGCCGGTCAATTCCCATCGACTGGACCTATTTATCTTCTGCAGGGTGCAAGAGGCGCACCATCAACTGTAGGAAGACATCGCACTCTTCAACCTTCAACCCTCACTCTTGTCTTCAACCTCAAAACCATATCGTCAAAAGTCTCACTATGCTCCTCCCAGAGCATCTTTCTCATTAAGATTGCATTTTTTTCACCGTCACGTTCTCGATCATCAAAATCCTGGCCCTTTTACGCCAACTCGTTCTCGCTCCCTTGCGCCGTCTCATTCTCACGCGTTGCCATTCTCGCAATTTACATTTCTGTAGTAAGCGTTGCCTTTTAACTTGCATCTCAATCAATGTCTATCATACGATTCGCCCTGTTCTCAAGTAGCCAGATAAGTAGAGACAACGAATACCGTCGTCTCTTCTCCGGACCACTCGCAAAGCCAGGCGGTACAATCTCCTACGAGGGCTATCTCAGCGCTATACAACTTTATGGCCGCGAGGACCAACTCATAAACACCCATAGGATCTACAGGTACGACAGATGGGTAGCGAGGTACCCAGATCTTCACGAGTCATACCGCCAACAAGCGATCCAAGACGGGTATAATTCAAGTGGTGGCTCATCAAACGCATTCACTGGAATATATTATCCGACTCCTCTGCTAGGCGGACCGTCGCAACAAGTTCAAGCTGATTCAGATATAATCTTCCCTCACACCCCAAAGCATTCCCGTCAAGCGACGCCACCGTCCCCAGGGTTTGAAGGGAGCCGGAAACCATGGCTCCCCCGTGACGCACTCCGCGAAACTCAAGTGGGCAGTTCGCTCCCGCCGAGGAGGCAATCGCGGACTATAAAGGGAACGTACAGGCAAAGGCCGGTCAAAGTGCCCGGAATGCAATTGGCGCGGCGGAAAATGCGCTTCTCTTGGCCGAGGTGGTCAAGAGGCTTATCAGCCCAGGCGTCACCCCAGAGCTTCTCCAGAAAGCCAACTCCATCCTCACAGCCATGGGAGGGAACAGAGGACTAGCCGCCAGCCTCAACACAATCGTAGCTGAGCATGCTCCCGAATCGAAGCCTAGCCAGCTTGGGTCGGCCAGTCGGGCGGTTCATGAGTCTGTCGGAAGTGCCAGAACAAGCTCCTGGGTTAATGACCACCCTATTCCTGTTGACCTTACCAACTCTTCATCCAGTCGAAAAAGACATGCGACCGGAACCCCAGAGCCCAACTCTGACGACGAACTTCTCGCAATGTTTGACAAACCGCTAGGCCCAGCTCGAGAGGACATCAAGATCACAGCCAGACCATGGCCCGCTACACCGTACATCATCGAAGACTCAATCACTACTGATAATAGCCGCAAGGCTATCTTTTCCCTTATCTCTGCGGATGAGGCCATGATCTTTCTAAACGAAACAGCTGCCCAGACTTTCTGCGTGCTTCTTCTTTCCCTTCGTAAGAAGATAGCTCCATCTCTCCCGCTGTCAGCAGCTGCGCGCATGGCAGGTATTCACAAGTCATTTGTCCTCTGCTTCGACATGCCCCTCTATCTCCCAAATCTGGACTCAACCGCCGTCGTTTCATACATCAGCTCCATCACTGGCGTCGACATCTTCGCTGCCGAGGCAGATACCCGCCGATTGGCGAGAGAGACGGTCTCCTCCATGATGGCCCAGGGTTGGCAGCCCTCTGCTGGGTTAGCCATTCAGTACCAGCGGCCTGTTACACCCGCAGAGGCATTTGTGCCAGTTCAAGTTGTCCCTGACAAGCTGACCCATTTGGGTCAGCCTTGGAAGCCGCTCACTATGATCAATGGACGCAAATGGCCCCAGGTCATTGCCGCTGACGACGTCCGCGGGCAACGCTGGGAAGACTATGATACAATTGGTGACCCCGTGGAGAGAATTGATGGGTAAACAGGAGAATTCAAACTACCAAGGTAGATATGAAGGCGAGTTACTTTAGGTAGTTCTCGGTAATGTTTCTCCAATGAAGAACAGACCTTCCCTGGCATGCCGTGATATTTACCAAGGTGACTTATTTGTCCAAGTCCTCTCTTGCCCTCCCAGTGATGTTGTTTTGCTGTAGAAAGTCAATTCTCCTGCCATGTCAATTGATACAGGAGATGCTACCTGGTCTTGAAGAAGTGGCTTGCACTTATGTCCCAGACTCACAACCATGGATATCTCTTTGACTGGTCGTCAGTCTCTTTCTTTTTCCCTTCATCACCTCCATCATCATGGCTGGCAAGATGACCCGAGGAATGTGGTTCAATCCCATTGTAATCAACGACGAACCAGGTATGACCAGTGATATCAACAACCCTCCAGTGCCTTTCACTAACAATTTAGATACTGTCAAACAAGAGGATCCCCCAATGCCACTCCGTCTACTGGCCAGCCACCGGTCCGTTTCTGGACAATGCGGACCAGGAATCAGCTTTGCCGACTGCTCCAGGATCTCTGGAACTAATGCAGAAAAACGGCAAACATGGGCTTTATTTCACATGTATGAGATAGACTTCTCGATTTTCCGCAATGCTACGCCTCGTGCGCAGCGCAAAGCGGTTTACATCCTGGTTAATCACACTCGAAACGAACTCCAAAAGCTACTAACTTGCGAAGCGGAAGTTTCACATCTATGCAACTGGAGACACTGTATCAATCCAGATCATGTCACACTCGAAAAACACTCTAAACCTATCACGATCCACTTGCTTCAAGCAAGCTACAGGGCACTTTAGTGCTAATCTACCAGTCAAAGAATACTGTGATATCCATGAAACCCCCTGCCTCCTTCAACTGGCAGTCCTCCCTACTATGGCATAGAAGCGCCTGGTATAATATGTTTAGGCATAATTTAGGATCGTAGTGTCTTAGGATTTATAATATCTCCTAAGTTTATGTATAATCTACTCTAAGTTTAGGAACAGGCACGCTAAGATGTAGAAGAGGATGTAGGAGACGAGGAGTGGACTATGAAGACCGCAATAAGATTGCCCAGATTGCCAATATCAAAGACCAGCGTGCCAGTGCTACTGAATTGATAATTTACCTGTTGACATTGTAAAGTTTCCTAATCTTATAAATCAATCAGCAAGTCTATTGGCGTTGAGCATGTGTCCAAGTGCTTACAAACAACGAAAGATGAACCAAAGCAGAGCCAGGGAATGTACAGTATGGTAAGTTTTCTAGTGGACTCCTCTCTTTTCTCACTTAATAATCTAAACTTCAATGAAACCCTCAGTGGTATCACGAGATTGACAGCTCTGGCGTGAATTGGCTGCTCTGCTACGGTTTGCCGTGGAGTTCCCATGGTTAGCTTCTTGACCATTCCCTCTCGAGATACCCCGAAACCCCGAAATATCATGTCAATCGATCGACTTCGGCGAAATAGAAAACGGCTCTCACCACCGGCTCCCATTAAGTTTTCATCCTATCCTTCTATTGGACCACAACTCTGGGGTAAACCGGATCCCTGGGCCATAACCCGCAAGGATCGACAAGGTCAGCACCATAAATCTTGGTCCGGGGGAATTCCAATAGCACGATGCCGTCACCGCTTCAACCCCACACAAGAGAGGAAATGTCTGTAAGTGGCAATCGGTACCGCGAGCTCATATGATTTCCCGTGTAAATCGGAGTATCCGTGGCATCGGTAGCTGAGAGCATGACCGTTACATCCCCACAAGTTCCCCGCGATTTCTTATAAAGAACAGGTTTGAATCGGTCCGAAAAGTCTGGGGATCGACTAACACGCGGAATTTCAGTTCTTTCGGTTCGGAATTGATGTTGAGTTTTCACGGCAAGGACGGATCACGATGTTGTGGAAGTAGGTAGTATGAGCATATATATCGTGGGATCGCGCGGGCTATTCTGCTCGTTAGTTCTGTGTCTCAGTCGCTCATCATGACACCCTCGCACGCTGTGATACAATTCCTCTTTGCGTCTCTGGCTGTTGGCCAGCAGATCTATCTTGATGCAAAGGGTCCAACTGAGCGTCCTCAATGCAAGACTACAAAGACACATGAGCCGAAGTACACGCACACACCGTTCAGTTATACACTCTCTGAGACTGTGAGATACGCTACTTCGGTGCCATCTCCTACTACAACAACTACATACGCCAATCCACCAGAGTCACTCATCTCTCTCGTGCCTTCACTGTCATTCACAACCTGGGGAAAATGGGACCCAAATGCTACCACAAAGGCCTCTGATACAGATGATCCTTATGGACGAGCCGCATGGACTGCTCTCTGGGAGCATGCAAACCCGCCCAACTTCACCGAGACGGGAATCTTCAGCACAACTGTATCTCCCACTCCCATTCCCAGCAGTGAACTAGTCCTCCCACCGCGTGACTACTTTGGTCCTTCAGATTGCTACAACTTCCCCAAGAACTTCAGCTTCGGAGTAGCCAGTTCTGCGAGTCAAATCGAGGGTGCCACTGCGGAAGAGGGCAAGGCGCCGTCTCTTATGGATATCCTCGTTCAAGATGGCCGTGTCAAGGATTATGTCACGAACGAGCATTACTACTACTACAAGCAAGACATTGAGCGCGTTGCTGCCATGGGTGCTAAGCACTTCTCGTTCAGTATTGCGTGGACGAGAATTCTGCCTTTTGCTCTGCCTGGAACTCCTGTTAATCAGGAGGGTATTGACCATTACAACGATGTGATCAATTTTATCCTCGAGAAGGGCATGACTCCTGAGGTGACCCTGCTTCACTTTGATACACCTCTTCAGTTCTTTGGCAGCAATCTCACCAAAGCTGCCGATAGACCAGAAATTGGCTACGTCAACGGCGGTTATCAGAACGAGACATTCCAAGATGCCTTTGTTCACTATGCAAAGGTCGCCATGGCGCACTATGCTGATCGCGTACCTGTTTGGTTCACCTTCAACGAGCCTCTTCTCTACTCTTACAATGCTCTCTCAATCAACAATGTGGTCAAGGCCCATGCGCGAGTTTATCACTGGTACAAGGAGGAGCTCGGTGGAAAGGGCAAGATTGCGCTCAAGTTCAACAACAACTTTGGCGTTCCCCGAGATCCCAAGAGTGAAGCTGATGTCTATGCTGCGGATCACTTCAACTCCATTCAACTGGGACCCTTCTGCAATCCGATTTACCTGGGCGAGGACTATCCTGAGTCATTCAAGCAGACTTTTGATGATTACGTTCCCCTGAGTGAGGATGATCTCAAGTACATTGGCGGTACAGCAGATTTCCTCGGTATCGATCCATACACTGCTACAGTCATCGCACCACCCGTCCCAGACGAGAAAGACAGCATCCTCGAATGCGCTTCAAACTCCTCCTCAACCTTCCGCCCCTACTGCGTTAACCAAACCACCACAACCGTCAACGGGTGGAACATCGGCTACCGCTCCCAAAGCTACGTGTACATAACACCCACCTACCTGCGCAGCTATCTCAACTACCTGCACAACACATGGAAGACCCCCGTCGCTCTCACAGAATTTGGTTTCCCCGTCTACGGCGAAGCTGACAAGGATCTCTCTGACCAACTGTTTGATACGCCGAGGAGTATTTACTACTTGAGTTTCCTGTCTGAGACGCTCAAGGCGATCTGGGAGGATGGCGTCGAGGTTGTTGGAGCGTATGCGTGGAGCTTCGCGGATAATTGGGAGTTTGGGGACTATGATCAACATTTTGGAATACAGACTGTTAATAGGACGACGCAGGAGAGGAGGTATAAGAAGAGTTTCTTCGATATGGTGGATTTTATGAAGGCGCGTGGTGTCGAGTGAACGGGCCGGGAAATTGTATCTAGCTGAATTATAAGTTAATTGCTCGATGCTGGCTTGAGTGTGAGATGTATCGATTGAGTGATGATTGACTTACAAATAGGTCTCATCACCGACCTTCATTCATGACTGCCCGCCCGTTGATAGCATGAGAGCCACTCAAACTACGATGGTGATACAAAGGGGAGTCTCTTGTCCACCAACTTCGTAGCTTATGGGAGTGAGATGTCTCAGCACATAGAATATAATGCCCTTCCGAGGCATACAAGATGGTTGAATGAGGAGTTGCCAGTTTCGTAAGATGCCTACCTCAAATGCCTAGGAACTGTACCTCCTGTCTCCTCGTACCCTTTGTAAAGCTTTGAAGAGTTGCCGTGAACCTCTTCTCGCCTTGCTGAACTCCGCGTGAGTCACAGCCACCCGGTAACAGTCTCTTTAGACTCCTTCATCCTGCTGCGGTGAGACCGAATCCAAGTTCTCTACCTTCACTGCCAAGGCGTTCTCGTGAACCGTCGTTTTACTCAACCCGACATTCGGCACTCACGGGCTCTTCATAACTCCTCACTCGCCACTACTCAATCCATCATGATCTATCCTCCCTCAAAGCATAGACCACACAAGCATTGGTCATATACCGTCCCCAAGCCCAACTTACGATAAATTCTCTAGCGTTACAGCGAATGCATGATCCGTGGATCTGCCCCAGACGGCTATAACGTAATATTTCCCCAGGATCAACTGGGGCCCCGGATTTCAGCCCAAGTCTTGGCTTTTGAGGGGCATTGGAGCATCGATGGTCTCAGTAGATTCGTTCAATTTGGTATGCAGTAGTGTTGAGGAGGCGCGCAAGTCCATTCACCTTGATATCTCTCGGTGTGGACAAGGATGCGCACTAGTTGACCTTCGCTTGGAGTTTTGAGACATATAAACTGGGCGGCAAGGTCAAAACGTTAGTCATAGTAAGGCATCTTTTGATGAGTTTAGTATAGTTCTTGTCTTTAGGTTTAGTTATTTGTTTGTTTAACGTACGATAGTCTTGACGAGGAGTCGCAGGCTGCGAGATATGGCCTCTAAATGCCTAAGGTGACCCGCAGGGCGCTCAAGATTGACGGTAGCTACAAGGATATTCGGATCCAATTTGGTTGACGTCGAATGAGCGGCTGTGGCACTGTCCTCTGTAAATGGTGCCAGCGCAAACATTTACTTTGAACAAGGTTGTGTTCAGCCACTTGTGCCCGATTAGCAGAGTGCCTATCCTACGCCTTACGATCACTTCAGCAGGTGTCAAGTCCTTATCTATGCTTATAATAAACCTTCAATATGTGCAGGATTCAGCCTAAGCTTGTCAGCTTCTGACAGAGCAAAAGTGGGTGTGATTGAGCGCCCGAGGCTGGCTTCAGGTTCCGGATCGACAGTGCATCGAGGCGTACACCAAGGCACGATTTTCATCTCTCGTGTGATGAAGCTCGCAGTAAATGTCTCAGCCTCTTCTGAAGCTGAATTTTCATGACACAAAAGTTTGTAATAGAAAGTTGGTCCTTACGAGCTAACTAGTCACGTCGATGCTCCCGAAAAGCCTCACGAATGTCCTTCCCCAAATCAACTGTGCAGCATTCATCATCACCATCTGTGCTTACTATTTATTCCCTGCCAAGCAAAACAAAACGTCTGGACCGTTCAGAAAAAGTGCGGAGAGAATCCCTGACGGCCACAACAGGAAAGTGATTCCCGCTGACGACGGGCTCTCCGCACTCTGAACTGGGGGGTCTGAGTTGGGGAATTAGCTAATAATAAGGTAAAAGATATTGATTGTCCTTCTCATTTAAGCATGCAGTTTAGAGTTGTTTTTTTCCTGCGTTGGAGTTCTCGTTAGGTCTAACTAAAAACACTGACTAAAGCCCGCTGAACTAACTTTTACTGGTATCTCTGTGTGCGGAGAATGAGCAAATCTGTATCCCTGCCCGGTACGAGATAAAGATCATGTGAACGTGATGGTATTATTCAAGGGGTGGACACCAAAAGTGCCCACTGAGAGAACAAGCTGCTCAATCACAGCCCAGAGTGGTCAGAGCCATCCCTGGCTATCTCTCTTTCACCCTTGTCCCCATTGTGTTTTCCCCGCAGAGAAATAGACGGCAGATACTGGTAGATAAACATTGGTGCCAAGACCGCAGTAAGACCGGGGGTGCTTTGGAGAGGAAGAGCCTATCTCTGAGGAGAAGAGCACACGAGAACTTTATTGACCTTCCTTAAGGGGCGTGGCTTGGTCTGATAGCAGTGGATACAACAGGAATCTCATTAACAAGATCCTCACTGTGACACTCCCGTAATATGGTACTAGTAAACTTAGGACCTATACAGGCAACCATTGGAGATGTCGTACAGGATCAAGTCTCGGAGCAGAGTGCCTAAGCTTATCTCTTCCCGGGCTTCTAGAAACCACACTACAGTGAGCCTTGACCTGCGCCCTTTTCGCCCCTCTCACTTGTTTTCTCTCTCTCCCCCTTCAGCCTCGGCGCCATGATCAAGTGCCGGGCCGATCTTTGCTAGTACGAGGTTGGCGTAACTGCAGCGATGAGACAAAACCAACGGCAGAGAAAGCCTGCAAATCTGCCCTGCGCCCGATCAGCTCGCAGTCCACGAGTGTTCTGAATTCTAGATGCAGTGCTGTGCAACAGCTGCAGAGGAATTTACAGCACAGATGCACAACTGAGGCGAGGCACACCAACTCGCCACAATGTTACATGCCAGAGATAGGATCTGACCCCATTGAGAGAGAACTGTTGGACCGATGATCTCTCAATTAAAGCCAGCACTAACCAAAGCAGCCCCGGTCTCCCAAGTTCCCACTCGCAGACAAACACCCCCGTTACGTGATTGATCTTCACAGGACGGGCGTGCGTGTGTCTGACTCTGTCTGTCCGTCTAGGGTTCCATCGAGAGCATTACATGGGCTGCCACTTTGAGCATCGGCTCGTCTTGGCATTTCCTACAATGATAAAATTTGATAGCAGCCTGGTTGTTCGTTTGTGGTTGAATCAGACAGAGTGAGAGTGAGTGAGACGTATTCGGTATATAGCTGTGCTCATCCCTCTCTTTCTCTTCTCTTCTTGTTCCGCCATCCTTTTTTTTTCGTGCAACGTTGGGGAATCTAGCACACACAGCATCGCCAAGGTCCTTGGCTTCAAGATCCCCCAAAGCTTGGTTCTTCTCTGGCAGCTTGGCCTCTTACACTTGGCAGCTTGGCCCTTTATCCCAATACTCTTGGCTTCCATTCACTCTCACCAATCATCACAATGAGCGGCGTCGAAAAGGGAAACGACGTCGAGAAGACGGATCTCGGCTACGATGCCTCTGCAGCTCCCACCAAGGACCTCGGCGTCGGTGAGGATCGTCACATTCGCGGTCTCGAGACCAGCGCTGAGACGTCGCTGCACCGTGGTCTCAAGGCCCGTCACATCACCATGATTGCCATCGGTGGTGCGATCGGCACTGGTCTTATCGTCGGCACTGGCAAGGCTCTGGCTCAAGCTGGCCCTGGCTCTGTCTTCATCTGTTATACGCTCGTTGGTTTCGTCGTCTTCCTCGTCATGGCTGCTCTTGGCGAGATGGCTGCTTGGCTCCCCATGTCTGCTGGTTTCACTGGTTATGCTTCTCGATTCTGTGACCCTTCTCTTGGTTTTGCGCTTGGTTGGACGTGAGTATTGCATTTCTGACAACTCAAGGTCACGCGAGCTAACAGGTTCAGTTACTGGTTCAAATACATCATCGTCACGCCTAATCAACTCACTGCTGCTGCGTTGGTCATTCAATACTGGGTTGATCGAGACACAGTCAATCCGGGTGTCTTTATCGCCATCTTTTTAGTCACCATCTGCGTCATCAACTATTTCGGCATTCGATTCTTTGGTGAACTCGAGTTCTGGCTTTCTTCGTTCAAGGTCATCGTCATCATTGGAATCATCCTCTTCTCCCTGGTTCTCGCTCTTGGCGGTGGTCCTGACCATGACCGAAAGGGTTTCCGATACTGGAGCAACCCTGGGTATGTTTCCCCAACTCTCTATCTCACTGAACCTCGCTAACAGAAACAGCGCCTTCAAGCCTTATATCATGACTGGCGACGCTGGACGATTCCTTGGTTTCTGGTCCTGCATGGTCAACGCTACCTTTGCCTACCTCGGAACTGAGCTCGTTGGTGTAACAGTCGCTGAGGCTCAGAACCCCCGCAAGACCGTTCCCCGCGCCATCAAGCTCACCTTCTACCGAATCCTCTTCTTCTACTGTCTCTCCGTGCTCCTCGTCGGAATGATTGTCCCCTACAACTCTGACGAGCTTGCCTTTGCCAACAAGGCCAAGACCGGTGCTTCTGCCTCTCCCTTCGTCGTCGCTGCTGATATCGCTGGTGTCAAGGTCCTCCCTCACATCGTCAACGGTTGTATTTGCGTCTTCGTCTTCTCCGCCTCCAACTCTGATCTTTACATTGCTAGCCGTACCCTCTACGGTCTTGCTTCTGACGGTTCGGCCCCTGCTATCTTCAAGAAGACTGACAAGCACGGTGTTCCCATCTACGCCCTTGCCATGTCTGCCTCGTTCTGTCTCCTGGCTTTCATGAACGTTGCCGACGACTCGACCAAGGTCTTCGGTTACTTCGTCAACCTCACCACCATCTTTGGTCTCATGTCCTGGATCTCTATCCTCACAACTCACATCTGGTGGTGCCGCGCCAAGAAGGCCCAAGGTCTTGCCAACGAAGCTCTTCCCTACGTCGCCCCCTTCGGCATGTGGGGATCCATCGCTGCTCTCTCCATGTGCATTCTCATCGCCCTCACCAAGAACTACGACGTTTTCGTCAGGGATGAAGAGTCCGGCAAGATCTTTGGTGGTGAGAAGTACAAGACCTTCATCACCGGTTACCTTGGTATTCCCGTGTACCTGATCCTCATCTTCGGTCACAAGTTCGTCACCAAGTCCCGCGGAGTCAAGCCCCATGAGGCCGATTTCTACACTGGAAAGGATGTCATTGATCGTGAGGAGGAGGAGTTCTTGGCTGCTCAGGCCGCTAAGCGTGAGGCTGAGGGCCCCAACCGTGGAGGATGGTTCTACAAGACCTTCGTCTCTTGGTTGTTCTAGATGCGTCCGTTATCGGATGTTTACTGTGTATATGAAGATGCCCGCTCGCGGGTGATGAGCGTATGTAGTCAAGATCAATATTATCTTCCACATTCAGCAATTCATGAACCATTTTTCAAGCCTAAAATTTAACTCCCAACGTGTGCTAAACTGACGTTCGACAATTGCACCATTTCGGTATATCTTCACTCTAGTCAATTGACCTCAAGTTGTAGGCGACTTCAGTCAGAAGACACTCCCCAAGGAGGCCAAAGTCCGCGAGATGCATCGAAGTCTCAACACCACCCGTATACCTAGTTAAAGCGTACACAGGCGAACCTATCGCTGGATTGTAGCCACTCTCGTCAGCCCATAGGCAAAGAGCTGGCCTGATGGAACTTGAGAGAACAGATAAAGGTCAGCCTGACTCTTGAGTCGCTGTCAATGTCGGTTGTCATCAGTCTTGACGAACATGCCGATATTATCAGCCAACTTCCCCAAGAGTCATAAAATTCTTCACATGTATGACATCCATATTTCGGCCTCACATGTGTGACTAGAGAGTTTACCGACAGTTCATTGTCACCAGAAGCACATGCTAAACTCACGGCTATAGACGAGATGATAGTATCATGGACTCGTTAAACGAGCCGAAATCGCATCATGAGATAGCGACATCAGGCCATTACTCGCCCGTCAGCAACGTAATTTCACCGAGCAATCTTACTGCATGTGCTTAACTCATAGACATATTTATTATCTAAAAGTCCAAAAAGTCCAGATATGACGGATTCCTATGATTCAACGGAAACTTGAGATCTCCTTCACTCGATCTCTTAGGGTGTCCTGGTCTGACACCCAACATGCCTCTCCCAAAGGGAACTTGTGTCGTCTGCCCTATTCGGAATATGATTCCCTTTGATGCAAAGGCATCCTCAAGTTCTTTGATCTGTTCTTTTGGTGGCGCTTCATAGGGATCTACTGCGACGACACTCAAATTCTGAAACCGATACACCTTCTTGGCCATACCAAGTAAGTCGCGGTGCATCTCTGGCCAAGCCAACACCATTCCTATATGAAGAATCTGCAATGATGAAGGGAGACTCGCCATGAAGATCTCAGGTCCACTGTCTTTCATCACTTCGAATCTTTGTCTACGCTCTTCTTCGTCGTCGAATACAGGTCCGTAAAGGAGAAGTTGTTCAATCTCGAGGATCTCAAGACGGGGAAAGTCGACGAAGCTGGCGTCGCCGCGGAGTGATGAGTCCCAGCGGAGAAACATGGATACTTGTTCGATGATATCTTGTGCGCCGCCGGATGTGTGCTCCCATGTTGTGCTGGTGTAGCACAGACGTCGTAATGATCGATTCACGGGAGTGAGGTGGTGATGTTGGAGGACGGTGTATTTGTCCATGTCGCAGAAGTATTCAAGGTCTTCGAGAACTGGACTTCGGCGAAGGATTTTGGCGAGATTATCGGGGTCTAGGCCGTGGAGTGATAGACGACGAAGACTTGCGAGGGCAGTGTCCCATGGTTCTGACCGGAAGCGCTCACGAAGGGGGATGTCCGTTCCGCAGTCTGCATCGCTGGCTGCCAACACCTCGAGATTCTGTGCTTTGGCTAGGACATCCTGCATCTGCTGAATGTGGCAGCAGTCGTCAGGATTCTTACCCTGGCCTGGTAACACCAAGTACTTGAGGTTTGGTAAGTAGAAAGGGGAGTCTCTTATGTACTGTAGCCCTTCTTGTGATGATCGGTAAATGAGTAGTTGCTCCACGAAAGGCGCAGCCATAATCGAAGCTTCTTGTAACCACTTTGAATCAACATGTTCATAAGACGCCAGAGCACGAAAACCAGCGCGCTCACCAGCTTGTCGAAATAGAGTCTGCGTTTCTTTAGTGATCACACGAGCGGTCACTTCTCTCAACGCAAAGAATGCCAAAGCACGAACATGTTTGGCCAAGTCAGGCCTCTCAAGAAGGGTACGAAGAAATCCCTCGAGAGTCTCAACTTCTCGTTTCCTTGCCTCAGTATCGCCCCACCACTCAGGACTACTCGGAGAATCCGACTGTCTTCCAGAGTGATAACAGTGATACAAGATAGGTTGAGCTGCATTTCGAAAACGCCGACACGTGCGGCTCAAGCGAGATAATGCCTGCTGAGCCTCAATGGCGTGGTCGATCTCATCTGGCGGGAGATCGACGACATGTGCATGTTGGCAATGCACACAGAGATTGCGACATATGGCGGTAAATATCTCGACGGGGAGATCGCCAATGGAAAGCTGCCTTCGCTTCCGCCAAAAGAAAGGAATCTCGGGCTGGAAGATTGGGCTGGGAGACCAGATATTTCCCCCGTGGAGGACATCCCGGTCCATCCTGGCAACGAGATGCATGGTATGATATGATGATCAAGTTAGGCTGTAAGTCCAGGGACGTGGGTATAAGGCGAGTGTAGGGATGATTGCTGTACAAGCTGAACAAGAAGGGTTCGAACAGCGAAAGTTGGACAGTGATATAAGAGCAGTGGAGGCCTTGAACAACGCATGTAGATAAGTACTACTCGCCCCCTCGAGCGGAGAAGGGGTCGAGTGATTGGGATAGGAGTTGGTTGCTTAGATGCGGATATTGAAAGCGGAGATGTGATCGCGGGAGCATCAACAAGGTATAATGGATCTTACGATGGCGTCGTCAAGGACCAGCCCTGGAGCAGCTGAATTACTAAATCGCAATTGGGGTCTTGTACTGTAAAAAGGATCGAAGCTAAAGTCCAAGCCAATCGTATCTTGTGTCGCAATCACTCATCCAGCACCCACGGGTCCGTGAGCTGCATGCTTTGCCAGGGATTGAACAGCTAGGATCATGACAGGAAACAGTGGTTTTTGAGCTCTTTTCTGACTTTTGCTTACTGTATGTGAGTCGACCAGGAAGGTAGTAGTCTCGGGCATACGGGACAAGCCAAATGAAGCATCTGATGATGTTGGTCGGGGCAGAGCATGGTCTGTGTGAAGAAGTTGAAGAAGGATGAAAAGAGGAGGAGAATTATGTGAGAGAAAACAAACAAAACAGCCACCGAGGACTGAAACATATAAAAAGCAAATCCATATCGATATCCCCTTGCATTGTGAGTACTGTACTGTACTGCCACGAAAGAAAAAGAAACGAAAGAAGAGATGGCTGTGCCACGTTGTTGTTGGGATCAGTGACAAGGTCGAGATCGCAAGTCTCAGGACGTACGCAGCAGGTGGACCAAAATCTCCACATCCCGCTGGTGACGATGATGAGAATGGCCTCATTCTTGATCAGCCAAGCTTTTTCAATTAACAACCGTGCATCTCGTAACTTGCTCCTATCAATATCCCTTACGATATAGGGACATGAAAGTGGAGGATTCGCTGGTTCGCGTATCGAAGGTCCAGAAACACAATGGTACAATGCAACGCCCGTTTCTCCAAGCGTTAAACTAAACGTGCAATGGTGACATCGCCCGTGGGAAGCTCCAGGCACAGGGACGGAGTCTAGTGCGGAACGAGACCGAGACCTTGATTAGTGCTGAGATGATGGGTCGAAACGTGGTCTGATGTTGGGCAAATAGTCTTTCACATGCGCAATCAATCAATCAATCAATGACTCGTGTACAACACCTGCTGCAAGATCCCGCTGCCATTCAACGGCTGGCGTCAGAGTTTAGAGCCCGCATTCTTTGCTTTTGCTTTTCTGGAAGACTTGATAGTGTCTTTGACAGCTTGGAAAAGATGAGCAATCACTTTTGGGATCAGGGCCATCCATTGTTAGTCAGGCCTGTGGAGGTGTAGAGCCGATGTGCACGTGACCTCGCATTGGGGCGCGTCACCCTCCCAGCTACTGCTCGCGTCTCACTGAAACAGCCCGCGTAAAGCACATTCATCCACCACGTCACAGCGATTGTGTCACACAAATCGTAAGCTGTACAAGATGTCCGAGTTCACCGGTGAGTCTCTATTTTACCCCTGGCACTACTGCTGTTCTTACTAACGACCGTAGAGGCGGATACCATTCGTATCCTCGTTGCGACCGACAATCATGTTGGTTACGAAGAGCGAGACCCGATCCGTAGGGATGACAGTTGGAGAACTTTCGATGAAATTTTGAACCTTGCCCGGACTGAAGATGTACGACCTGTCGCCCTTGATGTCAATCACGGCTTCTAACATGAATAGGTCGATATGGTTCTCCTCGCTGGCGATCTCTTTCACGACAACAAACCCTCCCGAAAGTCCCTTTACCAAGTCATGCGTACACTACGACAAAACTGCCTAGGCATGAAACCTTGTCCTCTCGAATTTCTCTCCGACGCTGCGTCTGTCTTTGAGGGTGCTTTCACGCATGTCAACTACGAGGATCCAGACATCAACATTTCCATCCCCGTCTTTTCGATCCATGGCAATCATGACGATCCTTCTGGTGAAGGCAACTTCTGTTCACTGGATCTTCTGCAAGCGAGCGGACTGCTCAATTACTACGGCCGTGTCCCCGAGGCAGACAACATCGAGGCCAAACCGATTCTGCTACAGAAGGGTCTTACGAAGCTTGCCCTGTTTGGGCTGAGCAACGTTCGAGATGAGCGCATGTTCCGTACCTTCCGGGATCATAAAGTCAAGTGGTTCCGACCTGAAACCCAGATGGCTGACTGGTTCAACTTGTTGGCTGTTCACCAAAATCACCATGCCCATACAGCCACGTCCTACCTCCCCGAGAATGTCTTGCCCGATTGGCTTGACCTTGTAGTCTGGGGTCACGAGCACGAATGTTTGATCGATCCTACGCAGAACCCCGAAACAGGCTTTCACGTCATGCAGCCCGGTTCATCCGTCGCAACTTCACTGGTGCCCGGTGAGGCGGTTCAGAAGCACGTTGCTATTGTGAGCGTAACCGGCAAGGACTTCAAGGTTGACAAGCTGCCACTGAAGAGTGTGCGTCCCTTTGTCACACGGGAAGTCATCCTTTCGCAAGACAAGCGCTTCAAAGGACTTGACAAGAAGAAGGACAATCGCCAAGAGGTGACCCGAAGACTGATGGAGGTGGTTGAGGAGATGATTGAGGAAGCCAATGTGGATTGGGAGGCCATTCAGACAGACGAAGAGGCTCTAGAAGAACGGCCTCTTCCACTGATTCGTCTGAAGGTGGAGTACACAGCCACGGAAGGTGGCCAATTCGAGGTTGAGAATCCCCAGAGGTTCTCAAATCGATTCGTCGGTAAGGTAGCCAACACGAATGATGTTGTCTACTTTTACCGCAAAAAGACTTCACAGCGTAAGTCAATATTGCTATCAGCTAGAGATGTCGCTAACAAGGCCAAGGCAAGGCAAACGCTGCCAACCCAACCGAAGCCCTCGAGGCACTCGATGGTGTTGATGACATGGTCAAGGTGGAGAATCTAGTGCAAGATTTTCTGTCGGCGCAATCACTCAAGGTCCTTCCTCAAGGACCTTTTGGTGATGCCGTGGCTCAGTTCGTGACAAAGGATGACAAGCACGCAATGGAGCTGTTTGTTTCAGAGCACCTAACGGGACAAGTCCGATCAATGCTGGGTCTAGAGTCAGATGATGAAGATCTCAACAGTGCCATGGATATCTATCGAACGAGGATTGAGCAGCAGCAAGCTAGCGGCATACAGACAGCACGGGCGGAGAGAAAGCGGGTTCTCAAGCCAAAGCCAGCGACCTGGGACAGCGACTTTGATGGTAGCTGGGAGAATGAGCCAGATGCCTGGACATATGAGGATGAACAGGCCGAGACCTCTTCACGCGCATCCGCACCCGCACCTGCGCCAGCACGCAAGCCTGCACGAGGAAGAGCCAAGGCAACACAGCAAGATGATGCCATGGACTTGATGGACGATGATGAGCCACTTCCTGCACCAGCCAAGAAACCAGCAGCTAAGCGAGCAACACGGGCCACAAAAGCAGCACCGGCTAAAAAGGCTCCCGCAAAAGGACGGGGCCGCAAGGCATTTGTCGACAGTGAAGACGATGAAGAAGACGTGGTCATGGAGTCGGAAGAGGAGCCCGCACCTCCTCCCCCAAAGACACGACGAACCGCTGCGAAGAGCACCGCCAAGGCACCGGCGACTCGGGGAGCGGGTAAGAGTACACGGCAGACAAAGTTGAACTTTTCACAGTCGCAGAAGGGCGGCACGCAGAGCAAGGCTGTCGAGATTAGCGATGATGAGATTTCGGATGATGATGCGTTTGAGCCGGCGCCAGCGACGACACGAAGTACGAGGAGGAGATAGAGCTGTGTGGAAGAATCAAGAATACCCAGGGCATGTAAGAAAAGTACAAAGAGTCATGATGAATTGAGCAAACTGTCACAGTTATAGCACACGATACTAGACGTCCCTATTCTGCAAAGTGGTTTTGACTTACAGGCGTGCGATATCCACCGTTCAACAGCCGTCTCTCAAGACGACAATCTTGACCTTGATGGCATTTACAAAGTTCCACTCCATGCCCCAGGTATGTCGCTTGTGCTTGACGAATGTCTCACAAACGATGCTCCTCTTTAGAGCACCATGATGAGTCTTAAGCTTCAACATCGACGGGACCAGTGACGAACTCCAATTTCCCCTATCAATTAGACTCATCACAGCAAGTTCTATCCACAGTTCACAAGTCGTATCTTATATCACATCACATCCGACATCGCCTCCCACTTCGGATCCGAAGCCCGAAGCCATGATGCCGCAGCGGGCCGCACATCTCAATGTCTATGCGGGGTAGCTTCGAAGAAGGCCTAGCTCCCCAGCTTCTCACTTGAACCTTTACAGACCCAGTGACTGTTCAATCTCAGCTTGGAAACGAAAAAGAGGCGCCGGGGCATCCGCTGGGTATAGATTGAAGCACTTAATACTGTGTAGAAATGGACTGGCCTGGTTTAGTTGCCCCGCTCGTTGCTGAGCATGCCATCCTCACCTGATCTACCTTATATAACCACTGCTCTACCCCAACTCCAACTGCATCTTCCTGTGTCTGTGTTTCTGTCCAAGTGATTCAAAATGGCTGCAGCTGGTCACATCCGTCTTGGAACCGCCTCCCCAGGCACCCAATCCTCAACCCCCGCTACCATCGCCCTCATCGACACCCTCGCCCAGCGCGCAGCCTCATCCCACATCGACATCCTCCTCCTCCCTGAGGCCTTCATCGGCGGGTACCCCCGCGGCAGTTCCTTTGGTTGCGAGATTGGCGGTCGCAGCGCAGAAGGACGCGATGAATACGCTCGGTACTTCGATTCGGCCATTGATCTCGGAGACACCGTTGGGCCTGGCGGTGGTGGCGCGGGGATCAAGTGGGTGAAGAGACAGCTTGGTGAGGAGGATGAGGTCCGTGGTGATGGCTCACGCGAGGAATTGGAGCGCATTGCGAGGGATACGGGTGTTTTTATCGTGGTGGGCTGTATTGAGAAAGCTGGAGGGAGCTTGTATTGCTCTGCTGTTTACGTCTGTCCCAAGGGTGGTATGCTTGGAAAGCGTCGTAAAGTCCTTCCTGTAAGTCCTCTCCCTCCATCTCTTTACTATGGTATGAGGTGAACTAACGGCTATAGACTGGCTCTGAACGCCTCATCTGGGCTCAGGGCTCACCCAGCACCCTCCGCGCCGTAACAACCACGATCCGCGGCATTCGCATCAATCTCGCCGCCGCAATCTGCTGGGAGAACTATATGCCGCTCCTGCGCCAATCGCTCTACGCGCAGAACATCAATCTCTACCTCGCGCCCACAGCCGACAACCGCGACGCATGGCTCGGTCTCATGCGGACAGTCGGTGTTGAGGGCCGTTGCTTCGTCGTCAGCAGCAACATGTGCATTCCCAAGACTTCCACCGCCGCTGAAACAAACGGTGTGAGGCAGCGTCGCGGGTCGTGTGTGACGGAGGAAGGGTTTGAGATTGCGCTGCCCAAGTCGCCGAGTCGAAGAAGACGCAAGTCGGTGTTTGACGAGGATGGGAATGAGATTGTTCTTGGGTGTGATGATGACGGCACGAGTATTCAACCTCCTCCTGCGAAGAGCGCTGGTTCTTCTGCAAAGACTGAGTTTCTATCTCGTGGTGGTTCATCGATTGTCTCGCCGTTTGGAGATGTCATTGCTGGACCGCAGTGGGAGGACCCAGACGGGTTGATCTTTGCGGATGTTGATTTCCGTGATTGTATCAGGGGTCGTCTTGATCTCGATGCTGCGGGGAGTTACTCGCGAAACGATTCGTTCAAGTTTAGCGTTGAGGGGTTGAACTTGGATCCTCTTCCTTATTGAGGGGAAGAATGTATGTAGATTGTGTATCAGATTGTAATGCTAACGCCTGCTTATGCTATGCTGTGCTATGCTGTGCCTTCTATGGGTATCCCTACGCCTCGCTGTCCGAAACGAAATGTCATTTAATTACTTGGATTCATCACCAGGTGGTGTTCTTTGTCTCTGCTCCTCCAAGACTTTGCGTTCAGAATCAACCTCCTTTCTCTGTCTTTCGAGCGCTGCTTGGGCGAGTACCTCTCGTCTGCTCATCCCAGCAGTAGAATTGTTCTTCACACCACCCAACACGAATTCACCTCCCGTCCAGCCTCCAAAGTCTTCAGGATAATCCTCCTCTTCCTCATCGCGCCCAGAAACAGTATATCGCGATGTTTCGCCAATTGTGTGTCCGCCTGATTTCCAATCCGCAGCGTCAACCTCTCTCTCGATCTGATGACACAAGTCCCAGAAGTTTCTATCATGCGGACCATGAACATTATGCGCCAGTTCGTGGCACAATGTCTTGCGGATGGTTTTGTAATCGCGATATCCATCGTGCGCATCTGTTCGTAGCCGTAGTTCGATGACCTCGCCTTGGTTACGATTCAGTCCCAGAAGGCGACTTGTTCCCTCGTGTGTTGTCTGCGTATTCGAAAGAGGTTCCATCTCTGTAAGCAGACCAACAGCGAATTTGTGCTTCGTCATGGCAGCGCGGATACCGGGGTCTTCCTTGAGTCGCAGAAGAAGTTTCTGGCTGCGGTCTGGGTTCGGAAGGCCTTGGAGTGGTCGAACTTGAAGAAATGTATATTGCGCGTCTTGTGGATTTCGGCGCGGCGTCGTAGTCGTCGCATGTCGTGCTTTGCTCCTCTGCGCCATCCTCGCGGCATTGCGCTTCGCAACGCGCTCGGCCATATCCTGGAGCTGCTGGATCTCGGCGGCGCCAGAGCCCATGAGGGTCAAATGTTTGCCCTTGAGGTCGAGGAGGGGCATGTCGGGGTTCTTGAAGGGCGCTTTGAGGAGGGGAGTCTTGGGGGCGATGATCTTTTGGTTTGCGACTGGAATATCGAGACTCGCTTCGATCTCGTTGAAGAGGTCTGTGATGGTCGCATCTTCAGGGAACGAGAGTTCGTAAGTGACTTTTCGGTGTGTGATTGATAGCGTGAGCCAGCACTGCTCGCTGCTGGACATGGGAGAGTCTGCCATGTTTGTACAGCAGCGGAGTGGCGATGGATTCGTTGGAGACGTTATTGTGACGGTTGTTGAAAGAAGTATCTAAATGTGAGTTTGAGTTTGCGTTTGCGATCGATACTAGTATGTAAGATGACGTGATGGTAGAGATAAGATGATATGGGGAGATATTTGTTTTATAGGTGCAGAGTTGGTAAGCAAGAGGGCGATGCTTTATGTCGCGTACGTAGAATGAGACTCAATGAGTGATGCGATCGTGTTCGGAGACTTTCGGCGTCTGCTTTGTAATACGTCACTTGCACTGCCTGGCGCCACCTCTAAGCTAAGCACGACTCGAGAATTTTACAGTGATGATTATGGGATCGGAAATAGTGATGGTGGGACTGTTGGCGACATGTACCGATAAGTCCGGCTTTATATACAATAATTAGAATTGAGTTTGTTAGCTCAAGGATTGGAAAGAGATTGATTGTGGCGGTGGTTCTCATTATGGTGATGATTGTGGGATGCCTCAATTGGTAATTAACTAACGGACGGAAATGTCTCTGAGGTTCTGCAGCACAACCAACATACAACCACTGTAGGTGAGTAGTCTGTCCAATGCCAATCAATGAATGTGTAACAAGACCAATAAAATCACTCAATTAAACTAAACACCCGTATTCGCATCTCAAAATCATTAAACAGATCACGTCGGCCACTTACCCTAAATCACCCGGCCCCGAGATACCCTCGTACGAGTGTCACCATATGATAACGACGATCTTATCACTCCATCACGAGATCCGTTGGTTCGCTTCAAAAAGCACGAACCCGACCGACCCAAAAGCTTGGATCCGTTCCCGAGTGTGCCACAGACGAGCCTCATCACCAGCCTCAGCCTCATCGCCATGATCCATTCATCGCTTGCGGTAGATCTCCCGCTTGCAACGACACTATCGACGAAAAAACCGTTTAGATCTTATCACGATCGACCTAAGACTTTAGCTTGTGGCTTATAACCGAGACGTGAACTATTACCGACTACATACTATTGGCAGCGATTAATGAGATATGATCTGTAGACCTGGATCATGTCCTCACCCGTCGAGTGTCACGTATCACATAATTTTGAGGAACATGTAACAAGATAAACCTAAATTCAACTCTTTATTTACTCCTACTATACAGAGTACATATAATGAACAAAACAAAATTGAACGAAGTCGTAAACTTTATGCCCCAAAACGCCGCTAGATATAAGACGTGAGAAAAACATCGTTCGTCGTTCGTTCGTCCGTCGTCGTCGCCGAATTAATAATAGCATTCTTGAGAGTTGTTGTTTTTTATACTTATGCTCCTTCCCTGCAAAATTACATGTCACTATTGGCTATGCACTGGTCAGATGAGAAAGGCGGACAAAAAGATAGAAAGGGTCCGCAGCATGGGGGGTATAAGTCCAAACTTACAGTAGTGCCAGTGTAAGATCACCGTGGATTCTAGCCTTGAGCTCGATTTCGATCTCGAGGTTCAGCTCGAGATGCAGGCTGAGGGCATCGCTCTTACCGCCGCCTCCTCCTTGCTGCTGCTGCTGCTGCATCTGTTGCTGTTGTTGTTGTTGCTGCTGCTGCTGTTGCATTTGCTGCTGTTTCTTCTGCTGCTGCAACTGCTGGTCTTGCTTCGAAAACTGTTTGTAGCCCTCCTCGTCAGATTCTTCGTCGAGCCATGCTGGGCGTCGACGTCTCATCTCGCCGGTCTTTGCGTTTGCGCGTCTTCCGCCCTTGCGCCCTGGCTCAGCCTGCTGGGGAGGTGTAGCGGGCTCGTTCTCCTCTTCGGACTCAGACTCTGACTCGTCGTCTTCGGAATCCTCCTCTGAGTCTTCCTCGGAATCATCTTCAGAGTCAAAGTCGTCGGAGTCGTCTTCAGAGTCGTCTTCGCCCTCGCTTTCTTCCTTGACGGGCTGGCGCTTCTGCTTGGGCTTGGGCTTGGCCTCTTGGGCAGTCTTTTGGGCCTCGGCCTTTACTTGCTCCGGCTTAGACTCGGCGTCGTCCTCCTCTTTCTTTACCTCCTCTGGCTTCTTGTCGTCTGCCTTGGCCTCTTCAGGCTTTGAGTCCTCGGGCTTAGACTCATCAGGCTTTGGCTCTCCACCCTTGGGCTCTTCGGGTTTGGCCTGGCTGGGTTGCTCAGGCTTATCCTCCTTGTCGCCGGGTGTCTCAGCCTTTGCGTTCTCGGTGTCGGGCTTAGGCTCGTCCTTAGCATCCTCAGGCTTGGACTCAGACTCTTGACCTGGCTGTTGCTGTTGAGTCTCTTGTCCCTGGCCCTGGCCCTGGCTCTGCTCCTCTTGCTGACCCTCGTTCTGGTTCTGGTTGAAAGGGTTACTGTCGTTACCCTGCTCCTGCTGGTTCTGGCCTTGACCAGGAGACTGGGGAGTCTGAGATTCGTCTCGCTTCTGCGAGTCCTAAAGGAATTTAATTCACGATCAGATGACACAAACACACAGTATAACTTACTTGCTGAGATGGAGAAGACATGGTTGTGTATGCTGGTGTTTACTTTGCTGAATGAACAATAGGTTTCAAGAAAACAAAGGCTTACTGCTTGCTGCTAACATGTAATAATTATGTTGAAGTGTTTCTATACTAAAGTTCCAAGCATGGTTTTTGAGATTAATACGTGTCGAGTCCGAAACCTGTTGAAGACACTTGACTGACGCAATAAGTGTCATTGTATCCGACCTCGAACCCTTGAAGAACCGGTTTCCATCGTCGCGACGGGATTAGAAACGAATTTCTACGTGACAGGTCAAAGTGACGTAAAAAATGGCATCCCAATCCTGGGCATATGACGTTACCGCCCTCCCCCAGCTTTGTGTGATGGGGGTGGGAGTGTAGAAGGGTTGCAGGGATCATGATTATGTATATGCGTGTGGCTAGTGTTGGGAAATGAAATGTATGGGTCAAGATCCTACAAAGTGGACTGGACGTCATGCAGTCAAGGTGAGAGAGTCTTGCTGCTGTCAAACATACCTACCTATCCCTTCACAATACGATACGCGGCAAAAAACAAGTCCAAAAGAACAAACAGATCAAGAAATTATGGTTATCGGATTACTTGCCATCGCGGCTATCCCGACCGTTACAGGCGTGGGGAACGCTGTGAGTGCTCAGAAGAGACAGAACGAGAGCATGAGCAAGGAACAAGAAAAGTTCCACCTCACATTCATGCTACAACAGAACGGCAAGATAGAAGAGGTTGGTCAAGGAGTTCTCGTCGACAAGAAGGTGAGTTCCCTTCCTCTCTCACTAGACACACAACTCACACAAACATTAGATGTATCTCAACCTCTCAGATGCCCCCGTGCAAGGCTACAGATTTCTAGGCTGGTATTTCAAGTACCCCAGCGATGAAGGGCACCTGGGGCTGGTGAGTATGGTATCCGACGACCCCCCAGCGCTGAACTGGATATTCGTGGACAAGGACACGCACATGGTGACCTTTGGGGGGAAGAAGGATACCATCGGGCACGTCATAGGACCCTGGGGCTGGACAGCAGATGAGCGCTTCCTGACGCTCCAGGGAGATCATGATTCGTTTGTGGCGGTGCGGGACGAGGATGAGAAATGGGCTGTATATTGGGACCCGGAGGGTGATATTGAGGAGGAGATTGACGATGAGGAGAGATGCCAGCCAGTGAGACTTAGGAGGAGACCACAGCTCGGCATGGAGAGCAGCTATGTCAAGAAATAGGTAGCATGATGTGACTTGACTGGGGTAGTCTAGTGAGTTGAGTGTCTGGGGCAGACCGTTAATGGCCGTTGGAGACTTGGAGTACTCCATAATCACATTGTGGTGTAGTGTACTGTGCCGTAGTGGAGGGGTCAAGTCACATAAAGTGGGTTGGGCTGAGCAAGGTATTTTACTGGATTCTCATCTCGATCATGACCTCATGAGGATATAAATCCTGTTATGAGGTTTTGCGTAGTTTCAAACTTATATCACGTCCGTTTCTTAAAGTGAAGTTAATTTCTCCAAACCCGTACTTTCTTAGTGAGATCTCAAACCATACTAATCCACTTACACCAACACTCATAATCACCAACTCATCTTTGAGCAAGCGACTCTTTTCAACTCATCATGTCTTCTATGGAAAAGGACCGCATCGAGTCTGATGACCAGACCATGTCCAGCGAGGAACCGCCCCGACGAGAGCGCCGCAGCAAGAAGAAGGGCAGCAAGCGTCGCCAGCAAGCACCACCCCAACAGCAGCAGCAGCAAGGCGGAGGATCAGGACCTCTCGACCAGCTGCCCCTCGCCGGAGACCTGGGCAACACAGTCGGCGGCGTCACAGACGGCGTTACCAACACCCTGGGCGGCGTGACGGGCGGCCTGGGCGGTCTCACAGGCGGTCAGCAGCAGCAGGGCGGCGGCGGCGGCGACGCTGGCAAGGACACCCTGCGTCTGCGCCTGGATCTCAACCTCGACATTGAGATCCAGCTCAAGGCTCGTATCCACGGTGACCTCGAGCTCTCTCTACTGTACGTGACAAGCCCCAATCTTTTCCTTAACCTCCCTGTGGCCGTCGTATCTTACTTGGCTTGCAAATCTCCAGAACGGGATAGACGCCGTCGTGTGTTTGACAAGCAGAGGCTAATTGCTTTGCGCTGTGCAGAAACTAGAAGAGACTGCCACTATTTTTCTCGGTTATGCTTATGTTTGGTTTTGTTCTGTTCGTGTCATGATGGGACCCATGTAATGTTACTGTTAGTACAACAGCACGACGATCTGTGGCGGCGCGACATGGCGTTTATTAATGATGGTTTACTGCTGTTTCTGGGAGGGATAAATACAACGCGACAACATTATATATCACATGAATCCAAAAGCATTCACTCTCTACTCTGCCTCAGTCTCTGACCTCTGTGAACACCGTATAATAATACTGGTCTGTACTCCTCACACTGAGTGACAAGAGAGTGACGAAAATAACATGACAGTTGAAATTCCCCGAGACTAAGCAAAACGTCAGATTGCATCAAATGACAGGGATGTAGTTGGCTACGAGCAAGCCACACACGATAATGCCACGCAAGCCACCTCAACACCATCCTCTTCAAGTCTAGCCCAACCGTTCCAGCCAGGAACCAGCTTCAGACAAAGCTTGGCCCGAGGTGGAAGCAGGGACTAGGTTTTGGAACAGCTCCCACCAATCAGCTCTCTCCTCTCGCTCAAAAAACCAGGGTTCGCCTGTTAACTGTCTTGTCTCATCTTGCTCACATCCCTGCTAGCCTCCTGTTCCCGGGTGGCCCGCGATCGTGATGAGCGCGGAGGATCAGAGAAACTCGACCAAGAATATTTTATTCCCAGAGTTACATCTTGTTTCTCTCATCTCACCTTTTTGGTGAAATGCGGCTCTCATCTGTTACAGCTAGTTAGACACAGGGGTTCAATCAGATACAATTTACACTAAGAAATAGGGGGCGTTTCCCTCTCTTTTCTCTGCTACTGTGACTCTCAAGCACTAACTGGAAGAATTCGAGGTTCCAAGTTTCATGCATGCAGAGCCTGTCGTCATGTCCCCGCACAAACCAAGCACTACCAGCCACACATCAAAGCAGCCCTTTTGGCACGGCGCTGGCATCAGGTCAGCACTCTCCTCTGCCATCTCCATATTCCAGCCTTCCACCTCGAGACCCAGCAGACCCCCAAAACAGGTCCAGGATCAGCAGCACCAGGAAAAACTCCAGCCTCACCACGAGGATCACCAGCCTCAGGAACAATCTGATCCCATCCCAATGCCCTCATCACCCACCCCTGATGGCGATCCCACGCACAGCACTTACGAGGTCAATGTTCCTGTCCGCAATGGACGAACATCTGAGCCAAAAGTCTCAAACCCTGAGATTCGCATACCAAGGATAAAGCCAGTATCAGAGAGCACAGACCAAACAGACTCAGACTCAGACTCAAAAGCAAAACCACAATCACCTGAAAAGTTGGCTTCTGGCCTAGACGGCAAATACGTCGATGAGTTTGGCAACATTCTAGACTGGGACGGTACTGTCCTCGGCCGTGTAGAAGGCGATCTCCCGTCCATGGTAGGACGACCAGTCATGCCGAATGGACAGGTCCTCGACGAGGACGGCGAAGTGGCTGGCCACGTCTGCGAGAACTACATCAAGCCTGCTCTCAAGCCACTCGCAGCAGGCGGACTCAAAGTCGATGATGAAGGAAACATCTATGATGACCAGGGGAACAGGATTGGCAAGCTCGACAAGCCGATGCCGTCCCACGACGGAACCGACAAACTTTCCGAGAACAAGGACAAGGAGAGGGAACAGGCCCAGGGTGCTGGGAGTGCCGGCACTGCTAACAATGCAAATGCCCCAAAGCCACCAGGTGCTCCAAGGCCCGACGAGCTGTTCCTGGACGTCAAGTCCACCTATGATGGCATTCAGCTCACCATCAAGATTCCTACAGTCTTCAATAGGAACCTTGTAGCCGAGACAAAGAGCAGCGGTAGTCAGACTGAGACAGATGGCGATAATCGATGATCTACTTGTTCTTTTTTTCTTGGTGTGTTTCACAATTATCCGACCTTCTCCATAAACACCCCCATGCAAAAATTGACTACACTCATGTAAGGCAAAGTAAGGTAAGGTAAGGTAAGGGTAAGCCAAGCCAACCAAGGCAAGCATATGCATCCCATTCGTATGAGTGAAAGTGGCTCTCGCTCACCACATAAACGCCCCTCCACACCTCGGAATAAGTAGACCTCATGGGGTAACCCCTCCCCGTCACGCTAGATTAGTTCATCATTCACTCACTCTTGTTACAAATTTGCCATCTCAAAGTTCCAGTTGGAAGTCTGCCTCTTGTCAAGAACCCGGTTGTCTTCTTTTTTTTTGAGGCTACTGCACACGCAACCCCTTCTTCCAGATCCCATCACTACCTAGACAGACCCAGTTTCTCATCTCGATCCATACCCTGAATATGCAAGCTCCGTCTCGTAGATGGTGTGCACCCTCCACCCCGCAAGCCTGTTTTCCAACCGCTGGAAATTCTCGTCGGGAAGGTAGAGCAGCCTCATCCTGGGCCTGGGGGCACTTACACGGCACCTCAGAGTTTAGAGCTCTTCCCCCCATTGCTCACTGTGTAACATATCCATGTTAGGAGAGCTCCTGATAACGTCATCCAACAGCTCTCGCCACACCCACCCCGCGCTTAGATCTTCATCATGACGTGTGGCTGTTGCAGCTCTCTCGTCCCATGGCAAGGTGCGGCGCAGTATCATGGCTAGAAAGTTGGGTTCACACTGACGTTGTGACTTTGAATTGACGTTATCGAAATCGAGAATGGCCTGGCCTGGCAGTAAAAACTTGTTTTGTATAAGCCGTGTGTCGGTATAAGTAGTTGAAGATGTGGTGGTGGTTGCGGTTTCGACAAAAGTATCAATTCATTCCATTCTTGGCCAACTTACGAAGCGATACCCAAAACAACAATCCCAATAACAATAACAATCCCCAACTAACACTTCGATACCCCGTTAATCCTCTATTATCTGAAAGATACCCTTTTCTCGATCTTGAAGGAGTTGAACCAGTCCAAAACCACCACATCATGGCAGACCTCTCCTCCCAAGTTCAAGACACAACAAAAGATACTGCCTCTTCCAAAGAGCAGGAATCCCCTGGTGCGTTTAATAGTCCTCCACCGAGTTTGGCGCTTATCGTCCCCATTGCAGTCAATCTTGAGTCAGTCCCCAGGAGCGGAGCTGGCGTCGTGAATGATGCAGGAGAAGTCCTAGATGACACCGGCAAGACCGTTGGCAAGATCGCCGACACCGACAACCTCCAGAGCCTCGTTGGCAACACCGTCAACCAAGCCGGTGATGTTGTCAGCTCTTCAGGCGATGTCCTCGGCAAGACCCTGCCCATAGGACAAGGCAAGCCTGAGGAGGAAGAGGACTCACACGACGAGGAGAAGAGCGAATACACAACCCAGTCCAAAGAAAAGAAGTCTGGTGGTCTGGGAAGCGCCGTCGGTAGCGTTACCGGCGCCGTTGGAAAGGCTGTTGGAGGAGCCACAGGAGCTGTTGGCGACACAGCAAAGGGAGCTACAGATACCGTTGGTGATACGGCGAAGGGTGCCACAGATACTGTTGGCGATACCGCAGAGGGAGCTACAGATACTGTTGGCGACACCGCAGAGGGCGCCACAGACACCGTTGGTGGTGCGACTGAGGGTATTGCCAACAAGTCAGAAGCCACCTCCCAAGTTACCGACACAAAGACACCCGCCGAGACACCCGGAGCCCCAGAGGTCAAGGACGAGACACCCGATGTCACGTCTGAGGACCAAGGTCAGAAGGACATCAGCCTCGAGGACCGCGAGGCTCCTGACGCTGGAGACAAGCTGAAGGAGATTCCCCCAGAGTCTGAAGAGGCTAAGGAGGCAACTGGCAAGGCAGAGGAGACTGCTGAGGGTGTTCCTGAACAAGCCAAGGATATCCCTGAGGAAGCCAAGGAGGACGTTACCTCCAAGGTTGACGAGCAAGATGTCCCTAAGCCTGAGGATGTCGAGGAGAAGCTTCAGGAGAAGACTGAGGGTGTCCAAGACGAGGTTCCCAAGTCCGAAGCTGCCGACGAACTCCCAGCCGGCGAAGCTCCTGGAGATGACCTAAAGTCTGTCGCTCCTGGTGAGGAGGCCGCTGGTGTCACCGATGAGGTACAAGATAAGGCTGCCGAAGGCGAGGACGCCGCTAAGGATCTTCCTGAAGACGCCCAAAGCAAGGCCGCCGAAGGTGAAGAGGTTGCCGAGGGGAAGGTTGCCGAGGGTGAGGAAGCTGCTGCTGACCTCCCCGAAGATGCCCAGAGCAAGGCCGCTGAAGGCGAGGAGACCGCTGAAGGCAAGGTTGCCGAGGGCGAGGAAGTCGCAGGTGATGCTACCGAGGAGGCCAAGGACAAGGTCGCCGAGGGTGAAGAGGTCGTTGAGGAGAAGGTTGCTGAGGGCGAGGAGGCTGCCAAGGAGCTCGACTTCTCTATCCTCAAGGGCACCACCGTCGACAAAGAGGGCAACCTCGTTAACGAGAAGGGCGAAAAGCTCGGCAAGGTTGTCGAGGGAGAGCTCAAGCAGCTCATCGGCCTTAGCAGTGACGACCAAGGTGTCATCTGGGACAGGACCGGCAAGCAGCTCGGAAAGGCTGAGCCCATCCCCGAGTGGGATCGCGAGCAGCTTGACTTTTCCGTCCTCAAGAATACCACCGTCGATAAGGAGGGTAACCTCGTCAACGACAAGGGTCACCTCATTGGCCGTGTCATCGAAGGCGAGATCAAGCAACTCATTGGTCTCACCGCTGATGAGCAGGGTACCATTTGGGACAAGACTGGCAAGAAGGTCGGAAAGGCTGAGCCTCTTCCTGAGTGGGAGCGTGGCGAGCAGAAGGATTACAGCATCCTGAAGGGCACCACTGTTGATAAGAACGGAAATCTCGTCAACGAGAAGGGTCACCTCTTCGGTAAGGTCGTCGAGGGCGAGATCAAGCAGCTCATCGGCTTGGCTTCTGATGACCAGGGCACTATCTGGGACAAGACCGGCAAGGCCGTTGGTAAAGCTGAGCCTCTTCCCGAATGGGAGCGTGGTGAGCAAAAGGACTTCTCCATCCTCAAGGGAGCTGTTGTCGACAAGGAGGGAGGTCTCACCAACGACAAGGGAGACACCATCGGCAAGGTCACCGAGGGTGAGGTCCGACAGCTCGTTGGCCTCAAGGCTGATGAGAATGGCAAGATCTGGAGAGACGGCAAGGTCGTTGGCCAGGCTGAGCCCCTCGCTGAGTGGGACCGCGTCCAGAAGAAGGACCGCTCCATCCTCAAGGGCACCAAGGTCAACAAGGTCGGCAAGCTCGTCGATGCTAACGGTACTGTCGTCGGCAAGGTTGTTGAGGGTGAATTGAAGGAGCTTGTTGGCAAGCGCGCCGATGAGAATGGTGACATCTGGAACGACTCCGGCGAGGTCATTGGCAAGGCCGAGCCCGTCTCTGTCTCCGAGCGTGAGGACAAGCCATCCGCTCCCTTCGAGAACTTCCCCGGCGCTACTGTCGAGTCTGACGGCCGTGTCATGTACCAGGGCGAGCAGGTTGGTGAAGTCATCGAGGGTGACCCTAAGCAACTCAAGGGCAGCGAGGTCGATGAGGATGGTGACATCCTCGACCGCCGTGGCAACACTATCGGTAAGGCCAAGCGCTGGGAAGCTCCTGAGGCTGAGGAGGAGAAGCCCGTGGACAACTCTGCTCTCGCTGGCAAGCGGGTCAACAAGGCCGGCAACCTCGTCAGCGAGTCTGGCGAGATCTATGGTCGTGTCATTGAGGGTGATGTTCAGAAGCTTGTCGGACGCATGTCTGACAAGGATGGAAACATCCGAAGCGAGTCTGGCGACATCATTGGCAAGGCCGAGCTCGTCTCTGAGGGTGAGCGTGGTGGCAAGAAAGAGGGTCCCTTTGCTCAGCTCAAGAACTGCACCGTCGGCAAGGATGGCAAAGTCGTCAACGGAGCTGGTGAGGTTGTTGGCCGACTTGTCATTGGTGATGCTAAGGCTCTTGCTGGACGTGCTGTCGATGATGACGGTGAGATCACTGACTCCAACGGTAATGTCATTGGTAAGGCTGAGCGCTGGGAGGAGCCTGAGAAGGAGAAGAAGCACAACCCTCTTGCTGGCCGAAAGGTGAACCGTGAGGGTAACGTCGTTGACGCTGATGGCAACATCATCGGTAAGCTTACTAGCGGTGAGCTCCTCGACTGTGCTGGCAAGGAGATTGACGAGGATGGTGATGTCTTCAACCAGAAGGGATCTGTCATTGGTCACGTCTCTTTGATCGAAGACATCCCCAAGGAGGAAGAACCTGAGCCCGAGGGTGAGACTGAGGAGGAGAGACTAAAGCGGGAGCAGGCTGAGGCAGACGAGGCCAAGCAGACCGAGGAGGCTGAGAAGAACAAGAAGCTTGCTCAACAGCTGGCCTACCAGATTGAGCAAACTCTTGAGAGGCTCCGACCCATCTGCAAGTCCATCAACGACAAGATCAGCGCTGCTGAGGCTCAGAAGCCTGAGGATCGTGATGAGGAGGAACTTGTCCGACAGGTCAAGCCCCTCATCGAGGATGGTGGTAAGATCCTGACTGAGACCAACGGCATCATCCGCGGTCTTGACCCCGATGGACGTATCGCTCGCAACGCCAAGCAGAAAGCTGCTGGTGGCGAGGCCACTCCCGAGGAAGCTCACCTTGCCAACTTGCTCAAGGAGGTTAGTATCACGTTCCCGTAGCCTGAAGCACTCGCTAACAAGACAAAAGCTTTCTACTGAGATCCAAACCACCATTGAGGAGGGCAAGCGCAAGCTCGAGGGTATGCCTCACGCCAAGAAGGAGATTAACCCTCTCTGGGGTCTCCTTGCCGAGCCTCTCTTCCAGATTGTCGCTGCTGTTGGTCTATTGCTCAGCGGTGTACTTGGCCTTGTTGGCAAGCTTCTCGGCCCCATCCTGGGTCCTTTGGTATGTCTTAACCATTCATCTTCACAATCAATTGACCATCTTGCTAACAATATCTTCAGCTCAATGGTCTTGGTCTAGGTGGTCTGCTCGATGGTCTTCTCGGAGGTCTTGGTCTCAAGAAGATTCTCGGCAGCCTCGGACTTGGTGACGTCGTCGGCACAGTCACCGGTAAGAAGTAAACATGTTTTAATGATTGGTTAATGGGTATCTCTTAATGAATTATATCTTGGGAATTTTGGGAACGGAATTTGTATGAATAGTTCGGAGTTTTGTATCTTTTAGCTTTACGAATTTCACGATTTAGTTGGCCAATAATGTTGCGCATTGAGATGAAGTGAAAATACCGAGCGCTGCTTGCTCAATTGGAGCTAGACTAACTGTAGCCTAGCTCCGAAAGCTGATGAGTCAGCACAGAATTTGCACTACAAATTTCTGACTTTTTTCTCCTTCAACTCTCTCAACCATCAACAATCACCATGCCCAGCTTGCTTCTGGCGTGGCCTTCCTGAACGATGCAACGATGCGTCTCTTCCTCGTACGCCATGGAGAGACAGTCGACAACGTCGCAAACCTCTATGCCGGGTCTCGCGACTCAGCCTTGACTGTCCACGGTGTCATGCAAGCTCAACGGCTAGCATCCCACCTCGCTGAGCACGTTGTCATTGATCGTCTCTTCTCGTCGAACCTCAGCCGCGCGGTGCATACAGCCCAGGCTATCCTCGATGCGCAGAAACGCGCGAAGGACCTGAAATTGATTCAGGTGCTGGAGCTGAGGGAGAAGGACTTTGGGACAGGCGAGGGCACCAAGTTTGGGGCTGCGACGAAGCATGAGGGCTCTGAGACACCGCAGGCGATGAGGAAGAGGGTCGATGTTTTCCTGGACGAGCACCTGCCTCGACTGGATGAAGACTCGACCGTCTGCATCGTCGCTCACGGTATCATTCTCGGTACTTTCTACAAAGCACTCCGGGACAGAACCTCGTCAACAGCTGGTCCAGATGCCGTACCGGAAGGTCAAGCATCTGCTTTTGTGCGCCCTTCATGGAGCAATACCGGCTACATCGAGGCCCTCATCACGCGCGACTCTTCCGGCAAGCATCTCCAGATGCGCGTCGTCAAGACCAACAGCGTCGACCACCTCAAAGGTCTGAGAAAGACTCGAGGCGGAATTGGCAGCGCCAAGTTCGACGCGAAACAAAAGACGATGGACTCATTCTTCAAGCCAACATCGCGAAAGCGCAAGCTCGAAGATGAGGACATCGTATCTCGCTAAATGGTATGTTCAAGATTTTCTCTTTCACTCACACAACACCCCAAGCTTTATGATGAAGAAGCAATTACACAGACCTGTACTGAAATACACAATGTGGAAACAATTTTGTCCAACCGCTGTCTGACAGCTTGTTCATAAATCATCTTTGTTGTCATCTCTATGGTAACACTAGCTAACGATGAACTCATAGGTCTCAATAGAACTGCATCGTATCATGATCGATGGTCTTCATAGAATCATTACATATAATACACACTATCCTAAACATCTGTGCTTGTCTCGTCCACTCCCGTGAAAACTTTGTACATGCGTCGACTTACTGCTTGGCCAACCATGCGATCTGTGAAAGCACCATCTTTGTTTGCGCTCTTCTTGACGCCTTCGAGAAGGGTTGGCCCGCGCTCTTCTAAGCCTCGAACCAGACTGCTGACGGTGCCAAATTCCGCCGCGATTCCATATGCGATGGGGGCCGTGACTCGGGCAATCTCTTGCAACATACGAACGTAGGTGTCTTTGGCGTCCTCGCCTGTCTTGACCTGTCCGCTCTCCATGCAAAACCCTGCTCCAAGTGTCGCAACGTCTCGTTGTTTTCGATATGGTATTGTCGAGATGTGCTGCGTGAATGTGAGGATCTGCTCGGCTGTTTCCATCGGTATCATAGTGTGATGGATCAAGGCCTCATGCATCACCTGCAATTGCAACAACGCATCTTCAATTAACTCCTCGGACACGTATTCCGGAGGGGGATTGTTTCGTCGACGTCCTGCTGTAGAAGCCGCAGCCTCCTGAGCGCGAACGTTCGATGTAAATTGACGATTACGAAGGTTTCTGTTCTTGCGCATCCAAGGCGTGAGACCCTCAATCAAGTAGACGAGAGAATGGTCGGCAAAATGTCTTTGCATCTTGCCAACGTGAGTTGAGATCTGGTCGTCCTGCGCCAACTTCACAAACTCATCAGCATGCATCACAACAAGAGCATGCTTCTCATCCTCAAGGCGAAGAGGTATTGGCTCCCAGAGACCAATCTCGTCATTGTATCGACTGCGAACCTTTCTTCGCCATTTGATCACATTGTCGACCGGGCTATCCCAAGTTGTGTACTGCACATCAAAGGGTTCTAGCATAGTCTGTAGCTCAGTTGTGACCGTGGCATTTAGACTCGAAGGGATATCGACCATCATTTCTGGTGTCGAGACCTTCTTGTCTGTACGCAGCTTGTTGACCTCTGCCAAAGCAGCAGTGCGTTCCTTTTCACGAAGTTTGGCTTCCTTTGCTTCTTGCTTCTCACGCCGCTTAGCCTCTTTTTCTACTTCTTTGGCTGCTGCCTTTGCTTCCTTTTCTCGAGCTCGCTCTGCTGCGGACTTTGTATTCGAAGCTGTGGGCTTTGTTCGAGATCTTGATGATACAACATCGCTTTGTGAGCGCTGAATTTGCGATCGACGTCGCATCTTGGCAACATCGAAAGAAGCGATATCTGGCAATTCGTCCTCGGACCCGTCCCCGCTATCAGAGTCGTCAATGTTGATAACGTTAGTGTTCTTCCGCGGCGGCGACGAATCGAAAGAGAAAACATCTGGCGCCGAACTGGAGATGGGATCCCATGTAGCATTCTTCTTTGGGGCCGGCTTTGGTGCAGGTTTTGGTGGAGGCGCAGGCGGTGATGTTATGATAGCCTCATGCGCCTTAGTCGTTACCGGCGCTTGATGGGGTGAACTTGCGAAGGGATCGGAAGATTCTATAGGTCTTGCGAGGGGCTTCGGTTTCGGGGGAGATCGTCGCACCGGTTGCGGTGAACTTGCGAAAGGATCAGAGTCTTCAGCGTCAAACGGTTGTATAGTGGGCTTGCTGATAGTATCTGTCGAGGGTTCCAGCTGGCTATGTGATTCAAACAATGGGGAACTGGTAAGTTCTATAGGTTCAGAAGCGACAGAAACCCGCCCATTCCCATTCGTTCGCACTGGCGGGAGAATTGTGTAAGGTTCTGGAGCTGGAGAAATGCGCTTGAGTGGAGGTGGTTGCGCTGGAGGAGAAATGCGTCGTCTCTTGTTCTGATTTGCATCAACCAATATTGGCTCGTCAAGATCTATAGTTGTATCGAAATCATCGGAGAGAAACAGTCCTGGTGATGCAGAATGTGTTGCGTTGATACTTGGCAGGTATCGCTTCTCTGTTTCAACGATGCAATCGGTCTCGGGTATTTGCGCAGAGGGAGGAATGGACTGGCTTGGTGGCGGGCTCGATGAGATGAGATCAATCACGTCGGGTGCCATTTTGTTGGAGTTATTTGGAGAAATGTCATTGATGATCGTTAATTTCAAGTTGAGGCTCTCTACAGTCAATGGCGGGGCGCGCTGTGACGCGACGACCTTGGTCTGGATGGCACACGAAAAACGCCAAAGTCACGTGCAACTGTAAGGAGCTTCCATACCTCTCACTACTACCTACCAAACGAATATGAGTTATGAGAGACAATATAGTCATGTTACACATGGCTTCAGGCACTTTGATTGAGTGGTAGCCATTGGGATCAGTGCAGTAATTTGCGTTGGTCCATCGCATATCTCGGCTGCGTGTATGTAGAGTAACCTATAGCTCTCGCGAGACCGGACAAGAACAATTCTTCTTGTTATCTTCCCCATACACTTTCTCTTCACAACTTGGTAGTCATCTTATGGCCTTCCAGCGGCTTGTTTCCGCATGAGGGCTTGTGCTTCCTTAATGAAATTGGTCCAAAAGATTAGTATAATGCCAAGTTCATGCCATTTTTCGGTTTAGCATAACATCAACAGAGTATAGTATCCACGATAGTCACCACTGATCTCCAAATTTATATCCCATAAGTATCAGATCTCCATACATAACTGCGACCTTCCATAAGTGGTGATAGAGCTCCATAGGTATGTAGTCCAGGTGATCCTCGCAAACCACAATCACTTGAGGCACGGAGGAGAAAAGATAAATTCTCAAAGGAGGCATCATCTCGAGTTTGATCCCAGGAAAATATGACGTATTCCTTAGCATAATGATAAGACTTTGTCGAAAATATAATAATACCGTCGATTATAACCTAAGATATAGACTATCCCCCGAAGCGAAGCCCCTTTGATGACGATCGCAACGGCGAGGATTGAAGCTTATGTGTAAGTCAGAATCCTGTCCTATATCACGACCCTTTATTGATGATACACCATATCTATACTGACTCAACTCTCAGTCTCCAACTACCATTTCTCCGTGATGCAAGCTTCAGCCTTCAGTGCTGTTCCTCAACAGGGTAAACTGTTTAGCGAACACAACATGCGTCAGTAACCAAGCTCTGCAACGTCACATCGTGACGTTGTAAGGACTCAATGAGGGCGGAAAACACCTTGGCGTTTGTCAAAAGAATGTCGAAGCAAGTGTCAGTATCTATAACTCATGGCATATGGATGGCTCAGGGTAGGGACAGGGATGAATATAGGGATAGTCTATCCTGCAAAGAAACAGTAGCATTGCGATAACAAAAGTTTCATGTTTGATCACAAAGCTCTGTGAATAGCTGCAGCCTCCATCAATATGCACTATTAGCATGGTATATAGTCTATATAGCAGTGTTTGGAGCTATCGTGGTGGTCAGCAATGTGTTTGGTAGATCCAACTCGCGAAGTGGAGGTATAGTGTGTTAACACAATCCACATCTTATATCCGTTACCATGGTGTCTGTCCACTCTAAGAGTTCAATTCTTGACTCGTATTCTCGTCAAGACATTCTCTCAGTGGTACCGCCTGAATCCCAGCGTTGTTTTGATAGTGGATAAGCCGGCCATTGACAGCTACTGTGACAACGAAGATCCCTGGCGATTTTATGTAAGTGGGCGTTGAAGCAACAAGCGAGGGCGAAATTCTTAAGGCTGACGAATAAGACAGGCTCAATCGCCGAGGTGTCCGGTAGTTCATGCTGGCAACATGCATGCATTCCGTTGACGAAGTGGCTTTCCTTTGGTGAGACGAACTGTCTCAGATAATTAGACATGCTGTGCCTGATATCTTGATGCAACAACGGCCTTGTCAGGTAGACAAGAGAATCTAACAAGGACCAGGCAGTTCATGACCCTCGATAATTACCGTTGAACACTTGTTAGGTCATGTAAGATTGTTCAAAAGAAGAAATGATAGTAACAGGTTCAAAGTATCAAGGTTTCATTGGGATCAGGAGTGGGGGCTTGGACCTGAAACATACCGTGGGCGTGGTGTGTTTGACCCCCGCGATTTGCTTCCGCAGTTGAATACGACTCAAAACGCGGACAGAAACCATGCCGGTCACAGTAACTGTTTCCACACTTTGCTTCTCAAGTCGCGAAATGATGCCATTCAATACTCCGTAACTAATGGACCAAGAAACCTCGCTTCAAACGGGGCGCCATGTGAGCTGCAGGGCGGGCTCAGCGGGACATGGGTAAAGGGCTGAAGAGAAAGTCTCAGGTTATGAACTACCATCTGCCAGATCATTTAGGAGACGATCGTCTGAGACCCTGGATCTTACTGTAACAGGAGATGGGACGAAAGTTAAAGGAGATGGTTGATGGATGGATAGGTTAGTTAGTTAGTTATCCGATGGATCTTGATAGTTGTCTCGGCCGCCAAAAGCAAAGAAACTGTTAAACGGGATGGTGTGCATGGGGCGGTTGCTGGTGCATTTCGTGTAGCATTGTCTGCAGAGTGATACGCGTCGATGTTCGTGATATCAAGGTACTTGCATGTGTATTTTGCTGCGTGACCGCCTTAACCGCAGTGTAAAAGTTTCGATATGGGTCAAGTTGACAACGCACCAAGAGGGGACGTTGAAAACTCTGTCGACGACACAAGACATCAAGTTCGCCCTTGAGTCAATATCTAACGGTATTCTTCTCTTCTTCTATGGAAACTTGGCGTGAAACCGGTACATCGGTTACCGTTCTTGCACTGGTTTGATGACATCCAGCCATATCCATCCAGCAAACGCGACGATTTGCCGCTAAGTTAGTTTGGACGCGTCGGATATTAGATTCAGCCCCTGAGCAGAAGGGACAGAGAAGATCGCCTGGGGGTGAAGAGGCATTTGAATTGGCCCGAGAGACTAATCAAGGTGGCTGGTTTGACTCTGTTGCTTGCAAAGACGATCTTAAATAAGGCCTGATTAAGCAGCTTAACCCTCAACATCCACGAGGATGCGTTGCCTGTTGCTCGGGTCGAGCTGGGATCGGCCAAGTAGTGCGAGAACAAATGGAGTCTTTTCTCAGGAATACGCTTCATGAATCAGCGCATAGAATATCACATTTTAAAGAAATGAGAACTGACTCTCAACAGCTTAATTGGTCTAGTAAAGTCCCAATCAGTCTCTCCAGCACTATCACCAAACATTATTCAGGTTATGTATGGTATGGCACTGGTGCTAAGGGTCCAAGCATACAAACCATTTGGAGGGTCCATGCCACAAAGGTACTGGCCTTAGGGGCATGGTTGCGCGGACCAGGTCTGTACCAGCGCCGGGGGGATCCAGTTAAAACGAAGCTGTCCAACCAGTAGGCGCCCTCTCCGCCATCACCTAACCTAAAGCGCCACTAGCCCGTCCCTAAGATTCAGGGGTCAGGCAATCACGTCCACAGACGCGAGGTACCTGACAACGTTGCCCGAGCCGGCCCAGCGCTAATGTACCCCCTAGTCCCCCAGGGGCGGACTTGACAGCCCTCCACCCCGCTGAGTGTGTTGGCTGGCACTGGCACAATCCCCTAAATGAATCGAAGGAAGCTGGAAGATACTGAGGTCTGAACCAAACTGTCCATTTTACCCCTGGTAGGCTTGATTCCACTTTGAGGCTGTCCCGTCCCTTTTTTTTTCTGTTGCTTTTTCTACTCCTGAACTGAAAAGTGATCAAACAGCCAACGGCCCGTTGAAGTTATTTCTTCTGCCTCCCGCTGCATCATCTACAACCTCATCTCCCACCGCTCTCTTCTCTCTTCCCTTCTCCTCCGCTCTTTTCTTTCACCTTTTACCAATTCCACCCCGACAAAAGCCCCTCCGCTAGCGACTTACGTCCCGCTCCACAACTGGAACGAGGAATCGCCAGCCCAGACCTAGACCTAGACCCAGCCCTCGACAACTCCGTCGCCCGATCGTCCGTGGTCGCTTGTTTAATTACATTTTCCCCCTACACCCCTGGTCTGAATAAACAATCGACATCCACCTCACGCTCACTCGTTGAAACTTCTACGAGTCCTCAAGGTCAACTGCCGCACGTGAGACCGTCTGGAACACTTCGCGATCCCCTCACCAACCGACGACTCTCGTGGCACTGGCAATCATCTATGACGTTCTGAAAGACGACCTCTTCTCCCTCCGAGGAAGACGATATACAAAGTAGCCCATTGTGGCCTTGATAGCCTTTGCGACATACATCGCTGTTGACGATTACGAGAACTGAGACACCGCGCACTTCTTTCGCAACTTAGCCATGGCGACCTCGCCCCCGGCGTCGCCGGGAGGAATCCCTCAAAGGCCCATGAGCGCCATCGCAAGAGCCCATCCTCGAAGCAGTAGCAGGTTGAGCATGACGAGCAAGACTGGAGGCGGGAGCAGAGCCTCGGACGACGAAAGTCGGACGGCGGTCAAAGTCGGTGAGTCGACTGTTGTCACCAAGCTTTCGGGATACTAATACTTATTCGTCGTCAGCCGTTCGAGTACGACCACCGTTGAACTCTAACGATCCTGGATACGATCTGATTCCGCAGCGATTTCAACGAGCTATGGTCCAAACGACCTCCGAAACTAGCCTTGCAATCGATTCCCCACAAGGTCGCAAACTGTTTGTTTTCGACCGAGTCTTCAGCTCAGATACACAACAGGAAGGCGTGTGGGATTATGTGTCGGACTGCATTGGCGCTTTCACTCAAGGTTACAATGTATCCTTAATGGCATATGGCCAGTCTGGTGCTGGCAAATCATACACCATGGGTACTTCAGGTCCAGGCGAACAGTATGACCAAGAGCTGATGGGTACGTCGAAGCGAATAAGCAGCAGCTGCGCTTGCTAACCAGTATTCAGGTGTCATCCCCAGGGCTGCCATAGCGCTCTTTGAAAAGCTCGATACTCCCGAGACCCCAAAGTCCAAAGCCAAGGCAAACCGCAGTTCTCTTTCCCATCTAAAAGGTCCACGAGGATTTAGCCAACAGAATACGCTTGGTGACCGCGAGTGGTCGCTGAAAGCTACATATGTCGAGATCTACAACGAACAGCTTCGCGATCTCCTCGTCCCCGAAACGACCCCACTGAACGAGCGCGTCAATGTGGCCATTCGCGAAGACACCAAGGGAAACATCATCTTGACAGGCCTTCGACAAGTCGACATCAACTCCGTGGACGACCTCATGAATGCGCTGAACTTTGGCTCCTCCATTCGCCAGACCGATGCCACAGCTATCAACGCCAAGTCGTCGCGATCCCATGCGGTTTTCTCGCTTAACCTTGTTCAACGCAAGAACAAGTCGTCAGGTGCCGAGAAGCGCTTCTCCGTACCACTTGAAGCGATGACGGGCCAGGATGTTACTGTGACAACCGACAGCAAGCTTCACTTTGTGGATTTGGCTGGAAGTGAAAGACTGAAGAATACTGGAGCTCAGGGTGATCGAGCAAAGGAGGGTATCTCTATTAATGCCGGCCTTGCCGCCCTTGGTAAAGTTATCAGCCAGCTTTCGTCAAGAAACCCTGGCTCCCACGTCTCGTACCGCGACTCTCGACTTACCCGACTGCTACAAGATTCGCTCGGTGGTAATGCCATCACTTACATGATTGCCTGTGTTACACCGGCTGAATTCCACTTGAGCGAAACACTGAACACTGTTCAGTATGCCCAACGAGCTCGAGCGATTCAATCGAAACCGCGCATTCAGCAAATCGAAGAGGGCGATAAGCAATCTGTGATTGACCGCCTCAAGGCCGAGGTTGCCTTCCTCCGTGAACAAATCCGCAGTGCCGAGCATGGCGGCAACAGCCCTCGACGTAACGCGCAAGGGATTACTGATCGCTCGGATCGCCAGAACGAGCGCGAGGCTGAGCTCCAGAACCAACTACTGGACACCCAAGAGAGCTATAACGCCTTGAGCCAGCGTCATGCTCGACTGATTGCTGAGTTGGCGCGCGCTCGTGAAAATGAATCTGGCGCGGACCACCATGAGGAATCGGGTGATACGGCAGATGACCGCCTCAATCGATCGAATTCGTTCGCGCAAGCTGTCGAGCAAGTCGTTATGGAATACGAGAAAACGATCCAGTCTCTCGAACAGTCCCTCTCTTCTACTCGCGGCACTCTCTCTAACACCGAGGCTAATCTTCTCGAGAAGGAGACGAAATGCGCTTATGTTGAAACCATCAACTCCCAGCTCCAGAGCCGTCTCCAGAAGCTCATGGACCGAGAGAATAACACTGAGAGTTACCTCCACGATCTTGAAGCCAAGTTGGATGGACATACCAACGGCGAAGAGAAGAACGCCACGATCATCATGGAACTTCGTAAGGAGATTTCCCGTGTTCGAGAGAATGAGGCGTCATGCGAAGACTATATCTCAACACTTGAAGAGCGTCTTGCCGAAGCGGACCAGGATGCTGAATTGATGCAGCGTGAAATTGACAGACTTGAGCAAGTGGTTGAGCGACAAAGAAGTCTCGGTAAGCTCGACTCGCTTCTCCACGAACTCGACCAGATCCAAGATGGCAAGGAACCCGGGACCGAGAACGGAACCGACCAGAATGCTGAGCAAACCAACGGTGTTGCGTCTCGTCGTGCTATGGCCGAACACTCTCGAAACCTCTCCCATGTAAGTCGCCACAGCCAAATGGAGGACCCGATCCCTGAGGGTGACGAGGAAGACCACCCTCATACCAAGATTGGCCCTGTCAAGGAAGTGGATGAGGATCTTCTGCGTCTCGAGAAACCAACCGAAGACGGCCCTCCTCCAAGCCCAGCTCAGTCAAAGTTTGTTGCCGACAAGCTTGAGAACGTGACCCAGGAGCTTATTGACTTGCGCGTGGAGCACGAGTCGACTCTTCATGACTACGACTCTCTCCACGCCAAGTACGAGGATGCTATGCGTAAGATTGCTGAGATGCAGGATGTTGTTGATGAGGCCCGTCATGTCAACCCCAAGCGGGAGTCGGTTATTTCTGTGGCCACACCAACCCATACCCGTCCTGAGTCTTTCCTTTCTGACTCTAGAACGAATGATCTGAAGGCTGGGCCGAGATCATCCTTCACGCGATCGCTCTCTTCGGAGTTATCCTCCGCCATGGATTCTCCTGCCACTGCCGCTTCATCGAACGGTGACATCTTGTCTGATGACGAAACCGCTACCACGAAGCCCGCAGCCGCATCGACGGAGAACTTGCCCCAGGACGATAATGTTGAGATCGCTGCAGAGCTCCAAAGACTCAAGTCGATGGCCCAGGAACGTGAAGTTGCTGAAAGAGAATTGGCTGAGAGATATGCCCAGCTTGAGTTCAAGCATAACGAGACCCTTGATATTGTCGAGGAGCTTAAGACTGACCTATCCCGTGCTCGTGTCATGGAAGCTACATCACCTCGTTCCAGCACGCCTGTCATTCGACGCAAGTCAAGTCAGAACCTGCTCGTCGTCGACCGTGCCCAGCGCTCATTTTCATCACTGCGAAACATTGCTTCTGAGCACTTTGGCGGTCAACCCGAGGCCATGCAGAGCTTTGAGCTCAACTTGAATGCCGCTATCCACGAACTGCACGTCAGGAGCGAACGCATTCAGGAACTAGAAGCAGACGTCGCAGCAGCGAAGAAGGAGATGGAAACCAAGATGACCATCATCTCGGGACTGACGAGAGAGCGATCCAGTCTCAAGGCTAGCCCTGTAGAGATGTCCATGGTGGCAACACTGCGGGATCAGCTCGAGCAGAACGAGAGACAACTTTCTGATACGAGGAACGCTCACATGGCTCGTGAGCAAGCACTCACAACAGAGCTCGAGTCTCTGCGACAAGCACTCGCTGCCAAGTCTAGTCTCCAGGAGCCTGACAACGCTGACTCCAAGCATGAGCAGCGTGTTGCCGAGCTCCAGACTGAGCTGGCCACCTGGGAGCAGAAACACAAGGAGGCCCTTGATTCCATGGCGACAACAGAAACCCAGATGCGGGGTACGATCGAGGAGCTTGAGGCCCGAGTTGTTTCCAGCCATGCTCAAATCTCTGCATCTCGATCCCAGAATGGCGATAAGGATGAGGCAAACAGCGATGCTGAGCAGCGACAACAGAACCTCATCAGCTTCCTTCGCAACGAGATTGACGAGTACAAGGCAATCATCAACAGCAACGCTACCAAGGTTGCGGACCTGGAGCAGGCTCATGCTGCTGCTCGCGCCGAGTTGGACGAGCTCCACAAGGCTCACAACGCAGTGCAGGAGGATAACTCCCGACACCTAGAGCTTATTGCCAAGCTTCAGGAGCAGATCGCAACCCATGATGAGGGCGCGAAGAGTAACGAGACATCACTCGAGGAGCTCAAGGCTGAGCACGCTAAGGCCCTGGCTGATCTTAAGATGACCGAGCAGAAGGGCTACGAAGAGCAGGTTGAAGTGTTGCTGTCCGAACATGCCGAGAGTGCTCACCAACTGGAGACTGAGCTTGCAGAGGTTCGCGATGAGCTCAACAAGGCAGCTTCTCATGTCGCAATGGCTCTTGGTCTCGACGCCGATGCTGAGAAGTTGGTGGAGCGTATCGATGAGCTTGCAGCCAGCAAGAAGGGTCTTGACGAGGAGCAGGCCAAGCGGACGGAGATTGAGTCACATGCCAACGAGCTCTCATCGATTAATGAGAAGATCATGAAGGATCTTGAAGACGCCAAGGTTGCATTGGCTGAGATGCTTGATGGAGGTGCTGGCTCTGGTCCCCTGGTCGAACAGATCAAGATCGCCAAGAGGAGGATGACAGATCTTGATGACCGAAGCAAGAAGAACAGCAGACTTGTGGAGGAGCTTGAGGAGCAGCTTCAGAATAACTTTGACGAGGTCCAAATCACCAACAACCGACTGAGCACCCTGCAGACTGAACGCAACAGTCAATTGGTTGAGGCCAATGCCGCTACTGCACGCCTCACTGCCGAATTACAGGTCTTGAAGGAAGATTATGCAGCTCTCCAGGTAAGCTTGTCTTTCTTTGCACAATGATTTGTGGACTTGACTAACACTTGATAGACTAAGATGGACGAGGTGGCGGCTGGCGTCCAGCGGTCAAACTCTAACTCGACCATTCGCAAGAGCACATCTCACGTCTCCCTGCCATCACCCCCACCAGCTATCCCTCTTCCTCCCCTGCCCAATGGTGCAGGATCTCCAGTCAATGGAGCTCCCAGCTCACCCACCAACGGACGTCCTATCAGCAAGGACAACATTAACATCTCTCATATCACCGAAGACCAGGAGGCGCGTATCCGAACCATCGAGAAGCACCTTAATGCGGAGCGTCAGCTTACCCAGACACTCGAGGAGGCTCTCACCGACCTGGAAAGGCAATCTAATAAAGTTAAGGCCGATTGTGATGCCTGGAAGAAGCGTGCTAGTGAGCTAGAGGTCGAGGTCAAGGAGCTCAAGGACCGCCCTCCTCCTGAGCCTGTTCAGGACAACAGATGGAGTCTCCAAGCTGTGGAGGAGGAGCGCAAGAAGCGACAGGCTGCCGAGGCCGCCCGCCGGCAGCTCGAGGAGCGTATGAATGCCATCAACAAGGGCAAGAAGAAGAAGGGAAGCTTGAACTGCTTTTAGAGGAGGCGAAGCTGTGACTAAGGTAGCCGGCTTTTGCGCGGCCCGTTCCGGAGTCTGATTACGGGACACACACATTCAGCATTGGGTGATTGATTGGGATGGGATTCTTTTTGCAACGCCTTTATGTGTCATCACGTTTCTGATTTGATGTTGTTCACTATATTCCCCCTCGAGTTTTATTGTCGGTCTGGCGATCTTTTCCGTCGTCGGGCATCCCAACCAAGTTTTCAGCACTGGCCAGGAGTTTGGAGGATTCCTTTTTTATTTTATTTCTTATTATCTACTTTTTGTTGTTTTTTCTACCCTGTGAAGAAGGGGGGATTTATCACATACACGAGCGGCTCGATGCATAAAGATGTCATTTTGGGTGTCGGTCTTTGTACATGTGTAATTTTTCTTCTTTTCGATCTCACCCCCTCTGATTTCAAGGGGAGACTTTTGGGTGGCGGACTTTGATTCAAGGAATGAAGCGGAAGATGGGATGATTCTTATGAGGGGGACCAATCGATATTGGGTTCCGCAATTACAAATTACATATAGGGAAACAAAACGTGGTTTTGTTGTTTCCGAAAGACGATAGTGGTAAATACTAGTTTCAAAGACCTTAAATCATTCGCCTTGATCGTTTTCTTCTGAGGGGAGTAGTTCTGGGAACCAGCCGTACTCGGAGAAGTCCACTGAGTGTTCACCCATTGCGTTTGTCTCGACTTGTACGCCTTCTGCTTGGAGGGCATCGGCTTGTGAGCGAGATCCTCCAGGTTGAGATCTATGCAGTCAGATATGAAGTGTACATGAGAGATTGATGGACGAACCTTGGTGATATCTGACCTTTGGAGTTTATGACTCTTTGCCATGGGACGTTGTCATGGTTGAAGGGCTCAGAAGGATCGGCGGGGAGATGTTTTAGACAGACACCTACTTGACGAGGTCTTTGAGCTGTGGCATGTCAGTGATTTGAGTTTTTGGGTGTGTGGAGGGTTTGTTACGGGTTCCAATGAGCATGGCGATGTGGCCGTATGTTGTGACTTTGCCGTAGGGGACCTCTTGGACGGCTGAGTATACGGCGTGGAAGAAGGCTTGTGCTTCGTCTGAACGGGGCATTATGAAGGTGCATGAGACATGAGCAGTTGATTGAGTAGTTGCAATGAAGGATAATGGTATAGGAGTAGATTGAGGCTTGTCGTAGTTCTGTGAGTTAAGTGCTGAATGGTGCAGAAGGGCGTGATGTAAATAGCGGGGTATGCCACTATCCAGTCAATCACCAAAGTCCAGTCAGGATTCTTGTTCAAGATTATTCTATTGTTCATTCAAGTCTATCTTATGTACAGTCTATCTCTATCATTAACGTCCCGCTAATTTATCTTAATCGATGTTCTTCTGGTTAACCAAAACATATCGGTATCGCGCTTTTCCACTCTCCATATCAACAACAGCCTGGTTCGCATCCTCCATCGGCCTCTTCTCTACCCAAGGCTTGACATTCTTCTCAACAGCAAGCTGCAGCATCTCCTCGATGTCCTTGGGCGACCCAATCAGGCTGCCACTCAGCTTGAACTGGCCCATGATGAGGTTGAACGCATTGATGGGGGGCAGCTCGCCAGAGTCAGGAGCACCGACCTGCACAAAGTCACCGCCGTGGCGCAGAAGCTTGAAGTAGTCGCTGTAGGGCATCTTGCTGCTCGAGACGGTGCAGACCATGAGATCGACCGTCTTGGCGTTCTTGTTGGCCCAGTCCTCATCGTCGTCGGTGGCGATGTAGGCGTCTGCGCCGAGAGCGAGGACTTCTTCCTTCTTGGAGGCCTTGCGGGAGATACCAATGACCTTGTCGGCGCCGAGGGCCTTGGCGAAGAGGACGCCAAAGTGGCCTAGACCACCTACACCGACGATGCCAACAGTCTTTCCAGGACCGCAGCCGTTGTTGCGGAGGGGAGCGTAGACGGTGACACCGCCGCAGAGCATGGGGGCAGCGTACTCCGAGGGGAGACTCTCGGGGATCTTGACGACGAAGCGAGAGTCAGTGCGGTTGTAGTCGGCGTATCCACCATAGGACTTTCCGATGTCGTCGGGGTAGATGGAGCCGTAGGTGCTGACCATCTTGGGGCAGTAGTTGAGGCGGCCGGCGGAGCACTCGGAGCAATCGTCGCGGAGACAGCTGCGGGCCTGGGCGCCTACACCGACTCTGTCGCCGACCTTGATGTTTGTTACGTTAGAGCCGACGCGGACAGCCTTGCCGACGATTTCGTGGCCGACACAGCAGGCTGCTTCTTGTCAGTAACTGTTGTCATGGGGGGTGAGTGACTGTGTGAGGACTTACGGAAAGGTGTCTCGCCCCAGCCTGAGCGAAGGATGTGAAGGTCAGAACCGCAGATACCGCAGTGTGTGATCTTGATGTCGACGTCGTTCTCCTCCCACTTCTTGGGCTCAAAGGTATCCCACTCCATCTTTCCATTGATGGAGCTGGAATCACGGCCAAGCCAGCCCTTGAATTCGTAATCGGTAGACATTTTTGTGTATTGGTTTGTTTCTGTGAAGATGAGAAGCAAACAAGATTGTATTGATCAGATTCTCTATCTAACTAAGTGAGCGCAAGCTATATATATCACTTCACCTCCAAGATTCTACAGCCATCGAAGGCAAGGAAAAAATAGCTCGGACTCCACAACGTCATCGAAGGCCCGAGAATTCATCAGCATCTCTGAACGATGTAATGCTGTGGAATGGAGATGGATATAGTCGGAGTTAAAGTTTCGATTTGGAACTGGACGCAAAAAGGAAGCCATCGCCGTTAGCCCACTGATCAATGTCCGCATTATGAGAAAAGGCCCGTAAGGAGGGTGACGTCTCCAGAGATTGAGGCGGGTCTGCCACGAGGGAGATGCATCGGCAGTTGGTGATTCCATGGAGATGCTAGACTCGATGGAGTCTTACTATGTATCTATGGAGATGTCACTGATCTTGAGAAGTCGGTGTTTCTTTTGATCCGAGTGTTGGTTGGGTTGGATTAAAGGTCTGACATCACCTACATCCGCTAATTCCGCCCGGGTCTTGATGTCAGCAGGTTGCATTAGCGCCATTAAGTGCTATCTCTGTAACAAATCAGAGCCCATCATCAAAGATTCGATCCAACTAATCAACCTTCCAAGCAGTTCAGAAGCAGTGAGAAAAACATCAATTGTAAGCAATAGACAGTCAAGGCCTACGTAGTCTTTATCCCTCCCGCTCAGTAATAAAATTCTCCTTCTTTTTTCTTCTCCTCGGAGTTTACAATTCCTCGTCAGCCAAGTACATAAAAGAACAATCGCCTTGGACGGAGAGGGTCCAGTCCCAGTCTTCGCACTCTTCACGTAAGAATCCCGATGGCAGAGCTTACTCACCCTCCGGCTCCGAAACGTTTCGGCCAGCTGCCCCAGTTAACGGAGCTCAAAGACCCAGGCGATGATTGGACGGGTATCACTGAGGCGAGGGACAGACGGAGGCGGCAGAACCGCCTGAACCAGAGAGCTTACCGTCAGTCCTCCTACTAGTAGTACTTTGCTATAGTTACTGTGCATTGAAGAAAACTGACTCCTGTAGGCAAACGAAAGGCTCGGAATGAGGAATATGCCAATGTCACACCCGAACAGGTCCACACGAATGGGATCCTCATATTCACCACTGCTAGAGAACGTGCTGTCGCATATGCATTCATGCAACTAGTGCACATGCAACATAGTCTAAAGAACCATCGCCCGGCACTTCTACCCTCGCTCATCCGCCTCAACGCCGTTAACGCCGTGTCAAGCAATGCAGTCCACATCGGTATCCCGCTGCAAGGATTATGCTGTGACGATGTGATATCGCCCTGGAACTTCCTAGGCCCCTCGTCCGCAGAAGGTACCTTGGTGAAATCCTCATGTCCCGAATCGCTACGTCCTACAAAGCTACAGATCGAGATTGAGCATCATCCTTGGGTCGATTTACTGCCATTCCCCCAATTGAGAGATAACATGCTCAAGGGATACACCAGCGGCGTAATTGACGAAGATGAGTTGTGTATCGACATACTGGGACTGATGAGTAGCCAAGGTTTGGATGATGCTTATCTGATTGTCTGGGGAGAGGCACACGACGGGCGTAGCTGGGAGGTTAGTGTGGGATTTCTGAAGAAATGGGGATGGTTATTGAAGGGTTGTCCTGAGTTGGTTGAATCAACGAATCGATGGCGACAACAAAGAGGAGAAGCAAAACTAAATATTCAGGTCTAATAAATAACGAAGCCATGCGAAACTAATCATGACAAAAACGAAGCTTTGCGAATGAATGTGAAGAAGGATGCAAACAGAACGAATGCGAGGAAGAGAAGAAGCCAGCAACAATCGTCAACATGCTGAAGAGCGAGAAATCTTGATACAAGCTCATCACTTGGAATCGAGAAAGGGATCATGCGATGGCCTTCCACTGCAATAATCGAGGATTCCCAAACTCCCATGACAGGTCAAATACCCATCAACCGCGCCAACAGCAACATCTTTCACACATATTAGCAACACAACACCAAGCACACAGAGGAGAAAACATACTCAAATCGATACTCGTTCGGTGAACCCGGTTCCCGAAATCATTCTTGCCCTTCTTCAAGCCACTCCAGCAGCCGCAGTTCAAGTTACTCCCACTCAACTTACACGCCGTACACGACCCGTGAAAATCCCCACTACCACCATCGTCAGCCGTCACCCAAACACGACTCTCAGCAAGAACCAGTGACAATACTTACTTTGCACCACGATACAGCTCTCCCTCCGAGTTAAGCAAGCACTTGCTCAGCGCCAACCACGTGCAGAGATACTTGCCGTTCTTATCAGGGCACTTGGCCACAAGCCACGGCGAAGACTTGTAGCCGTTGAAGCTGCTCTTGCGGGGATGTGTGTCGTCTGCCTTGGCGAGGTAGAAGCGCACGTCTTTGCACTTGTCGTAGAAACCGCCCGATATGAAGCGTGGTGCGACGCGGGAGGGATGTTGGGTGAGGTTGGTTGTGTTGAGGTAGGGGGGAGGGGAGGTAGCGAGAGCGCTGAGGGTGAGGATTAGGAGGAGGAGAGGTGAAAACATTTTGATAGTATTGTATAATAAATTTGATAAGTTTGTTTGATCTTTGATCCATGGGTTGGAAATGGGATTGGTGGTTGTTAGGGAACTATATACTATATCTGCTTCGAAGGCCTCGAGAATAGGAACTTGGGATTCCCAATTGTCAAGTCCATGAAAATCTTGACATGACGATAACATTCGTATCTATTCTTTGGCTAAGACATCAGACCCGGCCAAGGCCCTATTGTCGTGACCTCAAGCTGCTATTTCGAGTGTAGAACAAAGAGGCGAAACGCAGTCATTACCCAGTAAGTAACCTCTGTTCACGAACATTGCGACTCGACCACAAAGGAATACAAAGACCGGGTAAAGTAGATACATATTGAAGAATGCTGATCATCTTGTTGGAATATGGCCTCTCCAACTTTGGAAGGAATTGAGTCATGGGACGCATGCTACATGGGACCGAAGGCATTGATACGGACGATGCTTTCTCCTGCGCCCAACACCCTCAAAGAGAGAGGGTGTCCTTTCAAGGCGTCATCACTGTTGGTATTGGCATGTCGTTAAGATAGCTATAAAAGATATGCCCTGGCGCCAAGGTCCTTGCAACCCACCGTCAAAGTTCCAATTCGACTAGTGAGATAAAACTTTCAGTACGATGATAGCTATGGATTAGATTGCTGCCTTCAAGGTTAAACTATAGGCTCCTAACTCGGGTAACGAGGACACGATATTCTTTTTCACAATATAACCAATCCTATTTATGTGAACCCACTCCCTCTTTATTTGTTATATTTATGCACTGCATTTACAATTTACCGTCATTCTTGTTAACTTACTGGTTCGTAAAAATTTCATGCAATCCGCTTGTGACACCCAGAAAAACACTTGGAGCGATCAGGAAATAATAGACTCTGTTGCAGCCGACTTTCTGTTACTCTAGTGTCAAATAACTCATACATGGCATGTACTCTCTGCCCATTACTATCGTATTCCAGCTTTCATATAGGATTCGTCGTCGGCTCTTGGGTTTCCATCCATCTCGTATATATCCGCCCTCTGCAGCTCCTCATGCGCAGGGTAAAAATAGTATGTATCTGATAACCTCAGTCAGTAACATCACAGCAGCAAAACACAGCAATTTACTTACCAGCTTTTCGTTTCCTCTTGAATAGGAAGTAAGTAAGTCCCAGACCTATCAATACTGCTCCAGCTACAGCTCCAACAACGGCGCCGCCAATCGCCGCCCCAGATAGTGAAGGTGACTCTGGACCAATCCCTCTATCTGGTCTCGAACTCTCAGAAGCAGAGCCCGTGTAAGATGCAGAAGGCTGTATAACGCCCGTAGTATTCTCGCATTTCCTCCCCGTCTCCTCATCGAATACCCTCACGAGGCTTCTTTCCCGTGTGGCATTTGCCTGCCAGAGCGTAAACGTTCCAGCATCGTGATTGACCATCAGATACGCTGCCGTGAGGAAATATCTGCCGAGTATTGGTGGCTCATCTTCGACGTCTGTTATGAGAACGTCGCGTTTGGAAGTATCGATGACTCGCGAGCCGTTGGAGGCGATGTCGACCGAGGGAATCATGTATTGGTTGTTCGGGACGCGGATCCTGAGACCGGAGTCAAGATGGAAGGTTAGATCTGCCAAAAACCTGGTACTGTCAGTGATTTAAGGTGAAACGGAAACCAAGGGGGAGCATACTGCTTGTCGAGACCTGCCTGAAGGGCATTCCAATGCAGTCCACTCGATGAGTAATTCGTCTTCAAGCCGCTGATAGACTCAAAATTCCGTATATACGGCGTCGGTGCCTCCAGCAGCAAAGGATTCGCCGGGTCGATACAACACTGGAGCGTTGTACCTTTAGGGAAAATGCTAACATTCGTTCCACCAAGGTAATTGATCTGGATGTCAGTCAGAGTCACCTTCATACCAGTCCAGCACCCATCCGAGCCATCAAAATCGCCATATAAAAGCGGTGCAGTGTAATTAGCACCAGAGACTTTCTTCTCATCATAACCACCCAGAATCAAGGATCCGTCGAGAGGTTCTTTGATCCACATGCGTCCCCAGAATATCGACCATACTCTCGAGCCAATCTCTCCAGCCTTGCGTAGGGCGTTGAGATATGTTGAGTTGCGGCCTAAGCCGAGGGGACTTAGAGTGCTGTATGTGTCGTCCCATTTACTTGTCGGTATACCAAAAGGAAAGCTGTCGAGATCGGCTGAACCTTCGAGGTTGAAAGTGTCGATTGCGCCGTTTGCGCTTTTGACAAGGTTATGAACACCGTATTGGCCGCCTTTGAAGAATGTCTCGTTTGGTGCACCGCCTGCTTTGACAATGTCCCTAGCTCCTGTGAAACTCGTTGACTTTTCTTCGTTGAATATTCCTCCTCTTCGGACTTTACATGACTCGTCGTTTGGGATACCCGAGTCCTTGCAGAATGGATCGGTGTATATCCAGGTGTTGTTCAGGTCACTGTTCGTGTTAGTCATAGATAGTGGTGATTGAAGCGGCAACGTACGCCCAAGGGAGAAGAACGATATTCTGAGGTGGTGTTCCGATCTCGGCTGGAATGCCTTTCATGAAAGAGTCGGCGACGTCTGGAAGGACTTGTATGTCTTGAAGGGGGAGAACTAGAGGCTCTGCATCGCAAGATGATGCAAAGGCCGTTCGCACCAAGAGAAGCGTAAACAGAAATCGATACATTGCGAATTATGGTATCACAAAAGAAATAAAACAAATAGAAATTTCAATAGATGTTCTTGAAGTGAGTGAGCAGAAAGCGCATATTGTTATTTGCCGTCCATGAGGACTCGTGCCCATCCTAACCAAGACCAACATGACGACCTCCCAACACTTACACAAGCCAAGTCTATTCAAAGAACACCACCTCCTCGCCAACCAAATGACTTATTTTCCTGGGACTCGGGCAAGGCGAAAGAAACACTTATACCATGTATAGCATCAAAGCCAGTTTCCACAAACGGAAATGATCTCGTTTTAGGCTCCCGGAACCCCAACCCCCATCGAGTAAGACACCACCCTCACAGTAAGACGCCATCCTCACAGGGGTATAGATAGGCTGTCTCATCACTAACTCAAGCCGCAAACTGCAACAAAGAAGCCATTTCAACGCTGCTTACGCCTTTTGTTTTTGTTTTCTTTGTCTCAGCACACCATGTTTCGTCGCCGTGCTTCAAGACGCCTGCCTTCACGCGTCGTGCTAATCGCCGCCTTTCTCACAACGCTCTTTCTATGGCGTCAATTATCGCATCAGAGCGGCGTGGTGTTTGTCAAGAGCTCTTTTGACTGGTCGACAGTAGGACTTGTTCATCCGCCGGCGGATATCAAGCCTTTACCCATTGGCCACGCAAAGCGCATGCCCAAGATTCAAGCTGAGAAGGGCAAGTTTGTAAAGACGAGCGAGGTCAAGAAGAGGAGAGATGCTGTGAGGAGGGAGTTCAGGAGAGGTTGGGAGGCGTATAGGCTGAAGGCTTGGGGGAGGGATGAGTTGATGCCGCTGACGGGACAGGCGAAAGATCCGTTTGGGGGTTGGGCTGCTACGTTGGTTGATGCGCTGGACACCCTTTGGATAATGGATCTCAAAGCGGAATTCAATGAAGCTGCGAGTGCGGCAGCGGCGATAGATTGGGGAAACACACACGAGAAAGCAGTGAATCTCTTTGAGACGACGATTCGACATCTCGGCGGTCTTCTCAGCTCATATGAACTAAGTCGCGAATTTGCATTGCTGCAAAAAGCCACAGAGCTCGGAGAAATGCTATACCTCGCCTTTGACACGCCGAACCGTCTTCCGGGTTTCTGGCTTAATTTCGACGATGCGTTAAAGGGCAAGCAAGTGGCTGGTATTCATGACCCATCAGCTTCACCGAGTTCGCTGGTCATGGAGTTTACCAAGCTCTCACAACTAACCAACGATCCCAAATTCTACGACGCAACAGATCGTGTGACGCGGTTCTTACTCAGGATCCAGAATAGCACTCTGCTGCCGGGGATGTGGCCAATGTGTCTTGACTTTCAGAACGAAGCTGTGCACGATAATACGTTTTCGCTCGGTGCGTTGGCAGATTCTCTTTATGAGTATTTACCAAAGATGCATGCCCTGCTCGGTGGTCTGGACGAGAACTACGAGACCATGTATCGCACGGCGGCAGATGCTATTATAAGGCACTTGCTCTATAGACCCATGCTGCCGAAACAAGAGGACGTGCTGTTTCTAGGTGATGCTAGGGTCGGAGCGAAGATCGAGTTGGACACAGAGTCCCAGCATCTTAGCTGTTTCGCAGGAGGAATGTTTGCACTCGCCGGGAAACTCTTCAACGTCGAACGACACGTCGATATCGGAGAAAGGCTCGCAAGGGGGTGTGGATGGGCGTACAGCGCTTTTCCAACGGGTATAATGCCCGAGATCTTCGACCTGGTAGCCTGCCCGACCCTCGAGCCCTGCGAGTGGAACGAAACGCTCTGGAGGCCGCAGAACAAGCAGAAACTCCCTCCTGGCTTCCGCCACGCGCGCGATCCGCGGTACATCCTCCGGCCGGAAGCTATCGAGAGCGTGTTCATCATGTATCGCCTCACGGCTGATGCGAAGTGGCAGGATATGGCGTGGGATATGTTTCAGGCGGTTGTGAAGTATACGAGCACCGAGCTTGCGAATGCGGCCGTTGATGATGTCACGAGTACAGAGACGTCCAAGACTGATTCTATGGAGGCGAGTTATTAAACAAGTGTCATATTTTTGGTGCGTGCTAACGAGTCTGTAGAGCTTTTGGTTCTCGGAGACGTTGAAGTATTTCTTCTTGATCTTCTCAGAGCCGGATTTGATCAGTTTGGACGAGTTTGTGCTGAACACGGAGGCGCATCCTTTTAGAAGACTTTTGGGCCGGGATTAAGGAATAGCGAAATCATGATCAAGGTATGTCCTTCATATCTGTGAAGTGCAAGTGTCATGAAGGCGAGGAGACAAACCAGAACAATTACAAAAAGAAAAGGTTTAGGACCTAAGGAAAAAGATTTAGGTAAGCTTAGTATACGCTTAGAGAGACTTTAGATTAGCTTTATTTGAACAATGACAAACAGAATATTTACACATATCAGGCTAACCCAGGAATTGGCCTCGGCCAAGCAGAAGGGCCACGAGGGCGGTGCGGGCGGCGTTCTCCTGGAGCGCTGATATTGGTGCAGCCAGATATGACCAGCCAGGTAGTTCTGGACCGCAACGAAGGTTACGTGCTCGGCTCGAGCGACGGCTCTCTGGGCGTTCTTATGTTTATATTGCTGAACTGGTCGTTGTTTGCGACTTGGAATTCCATGCCCTGGAAATTGGTCGTCGCGTTCGGCGGACTTGTCCAAGTGCGTTGTATCATGTTCATCTGCGCGAGGTTGGCGTTGGATTGGGAGCGTCTCGGCCTATTCAAATCAAGTCAGTGACTACGAAAAGGAGGCATAAGAATAAATTTGTGAGGAAATGGGCAATGTTGCTTACATCTTTGCCTGCGTGTGTGCTGAACAGGGTTGGACTGAACTGGACTTTGACTGGGAGATGAGAGATGAGAGACGTGGATGTGATGAGGAGAAGAAGAGAATAAGACTGGTATTCATCAGTTAATTCACTGACTGTAATAATAGAAGAAAAATCTCAGGTATGGCTCTTGAGAAGGGGTATTTCTCCATCTGCTACTGCCTAGGTAGTCCCAGAAACAAATGCTAGGGAGGTCTTGGGATGTAAGGTCATATAAAGGTAGCCTGGTATGGACTTCGACAAGGAGCTTCATGTTTCTTTCACCCCCCTCGGCGCCTCTTTACTTTGTTCTTTTATCCAATTTTCAGAATTTACACAACAAGTTACTAAGTTATGCTTACAAGTTTTGGACGGGACAGAAAACCTATCAAGTGTCTAAATAGCTGAAGCAGTCTCAGATAGCACGATGAGCAAGCTCACTGTAACGCCGCCAATTCCAACTACACCACCTCAACCACCCTTACCATAGTCCCTAACGCTGTGCCGAAGCCCACATCAGTCATTCCTTTCTCTTTTGAGGTTTACGTTTTAGGCGTATTTCAACCCCATTATATTGCCTTGCGTAGACCGTGTCTTGTTTACTCCCGGGCTTTTCTTGCTTCTTTTCGGCACTTCGTAAAGAATATCCTTCCTCTTTGCGAGCAGTGACGTCGTTATCAAGAGGCTTGCTGGATCTCTTGGAAAGGTATTGAGCAACTCCGCTACCCACATTGTCGCCATCAACGAAAGAGATAAGTGGTAAGTCATCGTGTTGACAGTTTGGCGCAAAGCTGGCTTGACCAATACTCCATCTGTTGTATGTGGACTGAGATGCGTCCTTCAATGTGCGAGCGAATTCTTTGTAGTAATCCGGTAATTCATCGGGCTCTTCCAGAGATCCCGCTTCCCTTGGTGGAAATACAAGCTGGAACTGCTGCGTTACTGAATCATCTCTGTGCAGATCAATGATATCCTTTGTGGCAGTAACATCAATTGTTGGACAGGCATCATCAAGATTGTGCTTATTATATGGTTCCACTTCCTTGGGTTCAATCTTTAAAGACGGCTCGAGTGGCATATGAGTATAAGGGGATGTGCTTGCCATAGTATCAGCAATATATCCGAGTTCGTTGATATAAGCCACGAGGAGATCCTGCTCCATGTCAACATTGTTTCACAGCCTCGAATACTGTACATAACTTACTTTATTTTTGCTCAAGACCTGAGATGAGAACCCCTCCTTCTCAAGTAGTCCCTGGAAATGTTGCCATATACCATCATTCCCCCCCGAGAAGGACCTGGCATTCCAGTTGGCGAAAAGGTGAGCAGCAATTTGGTCGACCTTATCCTTGATTTCTTCAAGGCCAGACCGATGTCTATCATAAATCTGAGGCTTTTGTAACTGAATCGAGTCTAACAGAAGCTCAATAGCCATCCTTTTGCCAGCTAAGACAGGTTCTATGGGCTTCAAATCACCGCTCACGGAAGCCTGTTCCCCTGCAAAACTTATATCAGGACATGTATCAAGTAGAGAATCTACTCGCTTCATGGCAAAATTCCAGTCCTCGACTAGTGAGTGGAGATGGCTCGTGTAGTATTGTTGGATATGCACAGGCAACTCTTCTTGTTCCTCGGCCACTTCATCTCGCAACCGCCTGAGAGTCATTTCAAGTTTGTACAACTTAGCAGCCGCATTGGCGAAATCTGGGCCATATGTACCAATGCGGCGGTACGAGGCTTGAACCAACTCCCGAATGGCGTCAATCTGATCGAGATCGCTGCTGTCAGTCTTGGTAGACTCTGAAGTGTCTATCGATAGTGATCCCCAGTATCTCTTTCGAGCAGCGATGGCCATTTCATCGCCGGTAAAGCGGTGCTGGAAGAAATTGAAGACGGCAAACTCATCTCTCGTCATTACATATGAGTCAGGCTGATCCTGTACCTTGGTCCATATTTCTTCCAGTGCCGATTCGAGTATCTGTCTGATAGAAGGATAAGACGCCCCGTCAAGGCTCTCACGTGCGATCTCAAGGCTTTTTGTGACGAAATCTTGTTGAGATACTGCTCGCTTAGCTGAGGACTTGCCAGAGGCCCCCATAGAAGGTGGCGGTCCCCAACACGTGTCTCCCGTCATATCTTCCGAGTGGGTCGCTAGTGTTATCTCCTGCTGTTCAGGTGCCTTGGTGATCGACGATGCTTTCAGGCTGGCAGGCACAGGGATCACTGATGTCTCCCCAAGCAGTTGGATATCATCACTATAGGGCAGGAATACTCGCGTGGCATTCATCTGCACCTTGATACTGTCGAGAGTCGAACGAATAGGCATCACTTGGGCCTCTCCAAAGGCATCCGTCGAAACAACATGGCCATATAATACGAAAGACTTTGCATCGACTACCCATGAGCCGGAGTCACCGGGACTTAACGCTGGGGCCTATTAGTCAGTTTTCTATAGTAGAGTATATAAATTCACCTACAAGAGCCATGCTTCATGGCAAGATCGTAGACCTCAACGAACGATGATCCAGGGGATATCAGCACAGAGGAAGTGTCAAGAGACATCTCTCCAACCGGCTTGGCACCTTGCTTCAGTACCAGGACTTGCCTAGACCCTGATATACAGGGATCCCCAAATGGAAACAAGATGGATTCAAGGTCGCTTTCTTCCCCAAAATCTGGCGAGTCAGGCTGTACATCTAGGACAACTCTATTAGGTAATGTCGCTTGTTGGTTCAAATCAATAATAGCCCAGTCATAGTTCTGTGTCATCGGGGCATTGAATGTATTGCAAAGGATGGTGCCGATTTCCAAGGTATTTTGAGATGCAGTTGTATCCAGTCCCTTGTCATTCAAGTGCTCCAGATGCCGGACTGAGCTTTCAGCCGTGATTGTTGACTCGCAGTCAGAGTCACTTTCGCTCTCGGAAGCACCCGAAGACGAGGACGAGAAGGGGACTTCTGTATCATTTGTTAAGAGGTGATTGGATAGGGGACTATGTAATTTCTTCAGAGAATGGGCAGCCGTCAAGCCAACTAGGCGCTTGTGAGAGGGAGAGGTTTCAACGGCAATCACACCACCAAACGTCGCCATGACAGACACATCGCCTCGCATGAGTCTGATTGGTGTTCCACACCACGTTATCTTGGCATAGAATCTGTCAGAACGTCTATTGCCTCGTCATCTGTCAGTCGCAAGAGTGCCTTCTCCAGCACAAAGACCCGAAAGTCAGGCAAAAGCTCTTCTTCGACATGACCTTGTGCGAAGAATTTCCTCACTCTCTTGGCGACTTTCCTTTCGCATTGAATGACGATATGGAGCTGGGTGCTTAGAGAGCTTAGTCCCAGGTATTTCAGCTTCATAGAAATGTCTCCCGGATCTTTCTTCCTCTTGAGGATGTAGTCCAGTAGTGGTTGGGTGTACAGAACTTTGATGTCGAAGAACCGTGCTTTCAGCCGGTCAGAAACAGGCCTGTCGAAATATTTAAGCTCTGTTCCGGGTAGTTTCAAACCGGGAGGCTCGTTTGGATGATCTTGAGATGATGGCGTGGTGATGCCGATGGCCGAATCAGACTCCTCATACTGAGGTATCATGGGATATACCCGTTCTGCAGGTTTCGATGCGATGTTTGGAGAGGAACGAAAAGGAACAGAAGCTCGCCAGTTTGACAACTTGTGCCTCAAGCCTTCAGGGCATTCAACGCCAGGACTTTCTTGTGTAGTTACCTGGGTTGAGCTTCCCTCCCGACCCCCAAGACGAGATAGTAGTTGCCCCTGCCATCCTTCAACGGTCGTCATTTCGGCATAAGTCTTATACAATTGAATCTCTAGATATTACCTTAATAAAAGTTTGGAGTGGCTACTTTAAGTGTCCAAGTCGCTGAGGATAGCAGCAAATGTAAGACGTGACATGTGTGCCTGGGGCTCAGCTTCGAGGGTGGTGGCTAAGCACCAATAGTGCATAAGTAGCTGCATGAATATCACATATCAGGCCAATCACTACGCAACAGCCAATCCGAGGTTGATTTTCAACCCTCGATCAACAATCAGGCTCTACACGAGGCTGTCTTCAAAATTGCAATAATATCGAGGCTCTGCCCTCTGACATTCTAACTCGATGCCGAATCCAGGTCTTGAAACTCGTCACAGTTTCTAATCGTTTACGTACAATGGCAGCGAGGATCAGTTGTGACTTTAATCAAGATGTGTATCTGGATATAGTGGTGGCTTTGTGGTCTTGGGATCTGTCTCAGCCCTGCAAAGAACGACGGCCTCATAGCTGTATCCATCAACGCTGTATCGGTGGTCGCATTCCTCAGCTTGAGCGATATTTCACGTACTACAGAGCGATTGTCTCGACTTACATGGACGCAACTTCTGCGGATGCAAAGCGAATAGAAACACACGGGGATCTGTTCCAGGTCGTTTCCGTCTTGAAGTCAAATCCAGATGCGACTCTATCAGAGCTGTGTCGCTTGACTGGCCCAAGCACAAGCTCACAGACAATTGACGAAAGGAGACAAGTCGATGCAGTGGCACTTGGCGTGAAGGCACTTCTAATGATCGACCCTTCAGCCCTACATCATTCTTCTGACAGACTCGAGAAAGGGACTTATCGCATTCACTGGAAAGAAGACGTACCTCTCAGCAAATACATCCAAGACTCTTTTCCACTTGGTAATCACAATGTACTTAGCTACAACAACAGCGAGCTGTTTGCGGAGGTCAAGAAGCAGCTTAAAGCTGTCAGTCTGAAGAAGCGACTGTGTATCACTATCAGAGCGACATCAGATATTCGAAACCACCTACACTTTGACAGAAAAAACAACTATCTAGAGGTTTATCACTACACTTCTTTTCTCAAAGAACAGTTGAGGGTGACTCGGGATGTTGGAGATTGCTCTAGTCCGTCTTCTTCACTCAAGAGGTAAGATCCGAGCGAATAGGAATGGCTTGGGTTACTGACATTGCGCAGAGGAGTATTACCACGCCAACTCGTCCTCGAAGTATTGGACTCTCTCCAAGGAACTCTATTCCCGCTCTCTGATCCAAGATCCAAGAAACTTCTCCGCTCACTCATCTCGAAGTGCTCATTCGATCCAGACATTCTCAACTTCGAAGTCAGTTCCGTCAGACGAGTAGGAGAAGAGAGCGTTCCGTATGTCTATCTAGCCGATCGGCTGGCAGACTTATACAACGAGCTCCAAACTCCTCGACCTCGTGGTTGGCTCCAGCAGTCCATGCAGAGAAGGAGTGGCGCGAGGCATGTAATGATGGCCACACTGATCGGAGTCATCTTTGCTGTGCTTTTGGGGATAGCGTCACTTGCTGTTAGTTCATATCAAGCTTGGATAGCATATCAGGCGTGGAAGCATCCTGTTCCACCATCCTAGCTCAGCAAAAGGCATCCTAAACTTATGCTAAGTTTACCTAATCCTTTTTATCACTTAGGATTAAGGACCTGAGTTTTCTTGCCTCCCCTTGGGACATAATGCCCGAGCGGACTTGAAAAAGAAAACATTGAAACTGCCACAAATCTAGACACCCGTGGGCTTCTTTCTCGCCTATGGCCCTTACACGTAGGTGTGCATTGGAAGTGCCATATCGTGACTACTTAACACTTAACACGAAGATAGGCCAATAGGAAATTGCACTGTAGCTTTGGATGCGATTGTGGCTGTGGCTATGCTTAACAATCCGCCTTGGGCGGTGTCTTAGGCTCTCACGACCAGGCAGCATTTCCTTGTTTCCCAGCCTTGATTTATAGACCGGACAGTTAACTTGGATTACTTCTCTGCTCTTTCTTCATTTCCTCAAAACTACACTTCTTTGTGCAAAAGACAATGACGACAAGTTCAGGCTACAGACAGTTGGAGCCATGGTTATCACAAATCCGCTTACTTCACCTACAGCCTCTGCGAATCCAGGATCGCCAATCATCAGCACCATGGTATCAATGTGTCAGCATTGAATGCACCTTCAAGACAGTACATTTAGCCAGCGCTCCACCCTATGAAGCCCTATCATACACATGGGGCGAGGAAGCTGCCTCGGTTCGCATTCTTTTGAACGGCGAGGAATGTCTAGTACGGCCTAACCTAGCCTATGCCTTGGCTGCCCTGCGTATCTCGGAGCCTCGCGTGCTCTGGGTTGACGCACTATGTATAAACCAACAAGACACCACAGAGCGGAATCATCAAGTTGGGATGATGGGAGACATCTTCCGTCGAGCAGAGCGAGTGTTGGTCTGGCTTGGACGACCTAGCTCTGGCTGGGACTCATCAGTTGCAGGCGCCCTCGAAATGGCAAAGAAACTTGGTGAAAATCCCCCGACCTCGAAACTTCCACCGCCGCCGCCTCGACCAAACCCCCATCACGAATACCAATTTGACCAATGGATCAATCTATTCCCACAAGACATCGAAGAACGAAAGAAGGAGAAACAGGCGAAAGGTCCATCCGAGTCGCGAATATCACACTGGATGACATGCCTAGACCGAGAATGTGGATGCTGGCACGAAACGAGGGAGGAACATGGTAAAAGTTCAAGCGAGTCGAGTACATCTCCATGGCAAGATCGCCTCGACCAGCAACGACAACGATGGGAGCAAATGAGAAATGAGCATGCGCGATACAAACAGAGAGGGGAAAGACTCCCAGATATGATGCAAGACACACAAAAAGACCTACCATTCTTGGCGCAAATGGAACAGAAACTGCATGAGCTCCAAGCTGAGGAGCTCAAACAACAAAAGTTGCTCAACGACCTAAGGCTCTCGGAATCTCAGCAACTCGCCCTACTACATACACCCCAGCAGCGACTGTTACAAGACTTTCAAGATAGTCAAACGCGAGACTACCAAGAATTTAGCATTCCAAGCCTTCGAAAGCTGCCAGAAGCTTTGGATGTCCAACAAGGGGCTACTTCTGAACTTGGAGAACAAGCTCGTCCGATCGTCCATGTTTCTGGCAAAGATGGCCAAGAGCAAGGAAAGATAGACAGGTTATTCCACGAAATACTGGCTGATCTGGGGCAATTCCAGCGGTCAATTTATGACCTTCGTGAACAGCTGCGGGGAGAGAGGGCATCGCCACTGCTCAGAGAGAGGATTTGCCGACTCGAGAAGATGCAACAACTGGATATGGATCAGCGGCGTGGCCTTGCAAAGTTACGGGATCAGTTACAAGCATGGCAACAACCAACAGATAGACAATACGGAGCAGGCCTGGAACTACTTCAGTTACAAGTCGAGGAGTTTGGCCGACGAGCCAAAGACTGGGAAGATCTTCAAAACGATCAAATCAAAAAGTTAAGGGACCTGCCCAAGTTCATCACTATGAAACATGAATCATTACAGAGCTTCATCAAACCACAACATCAAGATCTCGAGGATATGAAATCGAGCCTGGGGACAGGTGTACTGTTGCTAAGCCCCAGCTCGGACGCGTTTTTAAACGAAGAGGAAATTACCATCTCAGAGAGAGTTAAGAGTATCAAACTGGAAATTCTCAAACGACACTTCGTCTTGCGGAGTACGGAGCTGAGGAGATGGGGAATCGAATTGGTTCTTGAGCAATGTAGCAGATGGCGCTCAAGCATATATGAGATGAAAAGGCAGCACCAGATCAAGCGGGGGATCCGAGAAGAATCCATCAATGTTCAGCTTGAATGGATACAACTATGGCGGGACATGGTAGCTTGGCAAGCCAAGGAATGGCATGATCTTGTCTTTACTCAGACCGATACACCTCTCGGGTTTCCAGATATCGATCTGCTCAGCCTAGAAGGAATTTGCCGCTTACCATACTGGAGACGACTTTGGATAGTTCAAGAGGTACTATTGGCGAAAGAGTTGGTCTTGTGTTTCGGAGACAACGCCAAGACTACTACACCTTGGGATCTATTCACTAGAACCCGAGACTCCTTGGAGCAGATGCCCAGCTTCTGGCAATTTAGTCCAGCTATCAGCGCATCTATAAAGGAGATTAGGAATGCTTTCCCGCTTCGGTTGGACAAACTACGAAAGGACAACGGACGATCCTGGCCATTACACAAGCTTGTGGATATTACTAGGAACTCCTTGTGTCGCGATCCGAGAGACAAGGTCTACGGTCTTCTTGGCATTACCAGCGGTTTTCAATTTGGAGATTTCGACGTCAGGTACCAGGAACGGGTGGAAGATGTTTACCGGAACGCGATCCTATGGTATCATTCAAAGTATGGCGAGGACGTAAGCTCTCCCAACATTGTGAGTTTCAGCCAGCTTTTGCAACTGTCGCTCAAAAATGCCAATTCCTCCCCGCAGTCGCTTGACGGGAATCGATTATCGGGATTCACGGAAAAGCTCTGCATGAAGAGAATGCTAAGTAGCCCTATTCTGCCCATTGAGAAATTGATAGGGGATGAAGACTTATGGCAAACACGACGCCGGGACTGGATCAGTACTTTGGTTGAGTACCTCGACGATTCAGGGTTTCGGGGGCCAAGGACAGCCATAGAGGAGGAACTATTGTATCTCGACTCGGTCAGTACGACTTTGTCCATGCCGACTTCTTCAGCGTACGCAGTTACAAAGGAATGCGTGTCCAGCGGAGCCAGCTCAGCGATATGTCCCTCCCACGATAGACCAGGACAAGGGCAAGAACCTCTTTTCTTCGTCACTGCCGACGGCGAATTCGGTATCTCGTCATCTTGCATTAGAGAAGATGACCTCTTATGCAGATTTCCGGGCTCAAATCTGGGTGTAATTCTTCGCCGAGGAGTAGGTCAGTACAACTTGGCCAGTAAAGCAATCATGTCGTCCATCACGAAAACGAGCATGCCAAATATTGATGAAGAAACCTCACTCGACCGCCTAACAGATCGCTCGATTGAACCGACTCGGAGACGATCAGTGGCCAATGAGAGTTCTGTGGATTTGATGCTTGACATCACATCAGTCCTGTCCCTTACAATTCCTTTGGATATCGTCAGCAAACACGAAAGACGAGAGCCTCTGTTTATTCAAGAAACTTCATTCGAGTGGTTCGAGTTCGCCACTTGGGGACTTGACCTAGCTCCCGGCCAGAAGCAAGAGGTCCAGGCACCAGATGTCCCGCGAGAGACTGAGCAGGAACCAAAGCCCGCGATCGCTACAGAGTTTAAGGTGAGGACAAGTGTCTTCTCCCCTAAGCAGACTTGGGTGACCGACGATATGTCGAAACTCATGTCGGTCACACCCATGGTCAGCCTGGATATTGACGAGTCGTACCCGGCATTGCACTATCCCGACCCTAGAGTGACAACTCCCAGCTCGCCAGTCCATGTCCCCGCCACGATAGTAAGCCCATACAATGAGCCTCATAGAACTGAACTCAAGCATGAAAGGCCGTGGGCGGTGAAATCGCTATATAGATTAAGGTCAGCAGTGTTGAAGGCAACATAGCTTTCAGGATCAGGGGCAAGCTTAGACTATTCCTAATGAGTGGTGATGTTTGGTAATAGTTATTTCAAATTGGAACCTACACGACATTTAGAGTAAGAGATCAGAGTGACTGTGTGTAAAAACGACCACAGGTTATGTGTCTGACCGTCTGGATTCACAAAGCTCGTATCATACTGACAGCGTTGTCAGAACAGCTAAATTGCGGCGCTGGCTTCTCCCAGAAGAGAACCACTGTAGATTATAGCCAAATGAGTGATGGCCACTGGTAAATACAACCGTACTACTAAATGCGAAATAGCGGACCATACTAAACAATCCGTTAAAAGAGAATCTCTGCCGGAGAGAAGAAAACAAAGAAAGAGAGAATAAAAAAAGGAAACATTAAAAGAAAGAAAGAAAGGCCCTGGCGACTATGCTGATGTGTATAGGATTGTTCTTAGCTTAGTACATAGCAGCTGTGGACTACTTTAATTGCCCTTTTCGGTACCGATACCACCAGGAAAAGTCTTTGATAGAAAAACGGCCGAGTCTCGTCTCTTTCTCTGTGTAGGGCTGGATCCGCCGTTCTGTCTTGCGTTCTTCCTCGCATTCCTACGTGACATTTCGGTCTCTGCTTCTCTGCCTTGTGAACGTGTAATGACATGCCCTCTGTGGACAAGTTCCGGGGCTTGATCACCAATGTCATCCTCTTGTTGAGAAGGTGGAGCACAAAATGCTGGCCAAACAACTTGCATGATGTCGTCAATCTCTATCGACTGAGACTCAGCACTCGGCTGTTGTGTTTGCTGACCCTGGTTTACTACCCGTGTCGCCAAAGGTTCGCGAGCGACGGCGGATGGCCCAGCCTTGCTGTTGCGTTGGGGTACTGACGACGGTAATGGCACCCAGTCCTCGGGCATATGCAAAGAGAAGACTGGACGGACTGGCTCCAGTAGTTGCTGAATAACTAACCACGCATTGCATGCCTCTAATGCGACCTGGTATAGGCGCGCCTTCAGAGTTTCTTTCTGAGAAGGGACCAAGTCGGCGATGGCGTCAGAAACTTGATCAGCAACCATCTTGGCACGGGCTTCTCTATTCCGAGCTTGCCTTGCTGGTTGGATCTTCAGCAGGACCGCACGCGTGAAAGCTTCATGCATTGGGTCCTCTGTCTCCAAATCCCGTAGAACATCTTCGAAATCGCTGTTTTGAGTGAGATACGTTGATCTGAAGACATGATCGGCGAGAGCCATGCTATAGATCCTGAGGCCGGCGGCAACCCTCATTTGCTTAGCGGCTGGAGAGTTTGAAGCGGGTAGAGGGATGGTGCGCTGGATGGAAGCGTGGTTTCGAAGCTTTCCCCATGCTGATATGTCGGTCAGGCATGCTTCGTCCAGAGCGATGCCAATGGAGGATTCCATGAAGCTGAGCGCGTTTCTCAATATACTATCCAAAGCATCTCCACTACTCAAGCATATTAGAAATTGGCCATGGTAGTACTCTGGCTCCAACATACACTTCAGTTCTTCTGGCTTCAAAGTTGTCAAGCTTGACCACGAAAGAATGAAACGTTGTCAATCTGCCGCGCGTTTCGTCCAAGCTCGTAGTCAGACCATCTACTCGCTTTTGCATAGACTCATGTACATTTCGTAACGTTGCCGACTCCTTCTCTGCTTTCTTCAAACCTTCTTTCTGCGAAGCGTTAGTAGCTTCGAGGGCATTGATCATGGACTCCTTCTTCTTGATCTCATTCATCAACTTGTTGGCAGACGATGATTGGATCTCGAGCTTCTCCTGCAGTGCCGTCAATTCAGCTTGGCGTTTCTTGATGCTTTCGTCGGCTGCTTGTTTTGCTTTGAGTATTGCTTCGTTCTGTGCCTTTTGAGAGCCTAGTTGCTTCTCAAAATCGACCTTCTGTCTTTCAAACTCAGTTTGATGACGAGATAGCGTTTCAATGTTCGTATCGTATGCGGTTAAGAGCCTCGCTTTGTCTCGCTTGAGTCCTTCGTTCTCTCCGATGACCCCCTTCAAGGTATCGAAACCGCCCTCGGAACAGTACTGGTGAAGCAAGGTCACCAATTGGTTGATGGCATCTGACGTGTCCTGGTGAGGCGACAGGTTCTCGACTCCCTGCACTCGTTTTTCGTTATGCGACGGCATTGTGGTTTAGGATAAAGCTTGTAGGAGGTTGCCGGAACGTCGAATTAGTCTTGAGTATGTAGGAACCGGAGGAGTATGGTATTAAACATTAGAAGCGTGAAAGAAGATGGCAGCCTGGTCGGTTGAGAACTTGATCTTTGGGTAATCTGGCCATTTGGTGGGCCTCCCGCCACATCGTAGATGCGTGCATATGTGAAGAAGTGTTGGTTGTGTTGATCACAGCCTATTCAACAACAAAGCCCGCCAAAGGCATTTAATGCATTTCAAATGGCTACCAAAACCGCTCACGATATAAGCAGAACCTATTTTTATATGTATTCTTTTATATCCTAAGTTAGGCAATAGGCTCAGAGATCAAGTCATTAATATATATGATAAATCAAGAAACCTTTGGGACATCTGATAGCAGATCTATGAAACGGTGCACCATCTTCCTCGTGAGGCACACACACACGTCTGCCAGGTGTCATACCACCCGCATTTCAGCAAAGAGGAAACGCCTGGGTGTAATTGGAGGATGCCGTGGGGGTAACGCATACGAGTCCAATGCGGTATAAAGAAGGACTTCGGTCTTTATCAGGATGCTGCGCCGGTATTGACAAGGATTTCTTCGACTGGCAGGTAGCTAAGCTTACCTCGAAATCATCGCTTAGCGGTCACTATCTTGTATAGCACAGTTCCTTAGGTAGGTTTGATGGAAGAAGATGAATCTGCACTACAGCACCCTATCACTGTACTCCGAAAATCTGCTAAACCCATTTTTAGTCATCTGTGGTAGGGTAGTCCTTATCCCCCACTGAACGCCATTTCACGCCCAGTCGATCATGCTAGATTCTCAAAATCGGTTCGAAGCATGCCGTGCTTGCTTCTGTCTACGTCCGATAGGCGGTGCATATACTCACCCTGAAGCAATGATTAGCAATCTGGACTGAGAAGAGTCCAGCCCTACTCGCTAACTAGCAAGCCCAATCACAGTGGGAACGGCCGTAATATGGGGAATTCGGCAAAGGGCCAATTATAACGATCTGGCCAGTACATTGGGGAATTCGGCAAAGGACCAATTATAACGATCTGACCACTACGATGCGGACATGAAGGGCATATAAGAGATGAGAAATCTCTCTCTACTGCAACAGAACTTTCCCTATCGGTTTCTACGAACTAGAGTGCAACCAAACCGACGAACTGGAGACGAAAGCAAGAACATTAGTGTTTATGCTATAAGCGTAGCGTTAGTACGCGAAGTCGTGCAGACTTGTCGGGTTTCGTGATCACAAAAGCGCGACGAGGCGCTTGGAAGCGGCCTCTGGTACACACAAGGTAACTTTGAAACATCGACCGTGGGTAGAGATTTATTTGCTAACATGATGCTGAGAACGTATTGAATTAGTATCGAGCCGATAGTGTATAGGTTTTATGCCAATTTTCAGTCTTAGCACCTAGTCAAGCATTATTATGACTACACCAGTCGCTGAAATAACACCTACATTGGGGGTTTTCAAAGCAGAACATGATGAAATGAAGGGGGTTGACTCGGGAATCAATACGGAAGATGGCATGGATACCGACTCCGATGGTGAGATGGAATACAACGATGAGGTACCTGCCCAGGATGATTCTCGCGACCTTGCTGTTGCTACAAATGGACAGAGGCTTTATGTTGCCATGCTTAAGATGCCTGGAAGTGAGAGTACTATTCTCCAAGTCAACGCTAGGTGCACCTTACAGAATATGCTTGAGATAGAAGCCTACATAATGATTGAAGGGCACGGCAAAAGAATGATAGGCCAAACTAGTCGACCACTAGCGAGAGAGACCGATCAAGGTAATTCTCTTGAGGTAACACTTCTGATCCCCGGCCATCAAGACCGTGTCCTTCGGGCTGAAGCTTACTGGGATTCCCGATACGGAGTCGAGATGATGTGCGGAATCTCGAATGCTGCAGCGTATCTCAAATTTCAAGGTAAAGGTGTGTATGATCCGTACAGTGAGGGTGCTATGAATGTTGATGGTAGCGAGCATTCGTAAGTTCCTAGTTCTGAGACGATCAAAGAGCGAGAGAAGCTCTGTCGCGATTATAGCTCGCTCAATTGAAAAGACGTAGAAAGGGACAAGTCAATCTTTATTGCCACTCCAGGTTCACGTATGGCATGGCTGAAGCAAAGTGATGCGAGAGGAAACTGTTGTTGTGTTCGTACTTAGAGTTTAGATAGCTGGTAATAGATCCTGTTGATGGTATAATACCCCATGATGTCTGTAACTTAAGCTTTGGGCTGCTACAAAACACATCCTACTCGTGTGTACCGAATATGAACATTTACATTTAAAAGTCCTAGTGACTGGACAGACTAGGACAGCAAAACCAGTTCAGTCACCGGGATCAACAAGTAGCTCCAGCAGAGGACGGAGGTGGATGCATCAGGTTGGCCACGAAAGTAGGTTTAGACGGGGCATCGATCGGTATCTGAGTGACGCGAAGGAAGGAAGGAAGGTTGAAGCCAATCGCTACAAAGTCGAAAAGGATAATAATCAAACTACCCTACCTAAGTTGAAGGAACTAAACCTGACGGCCACGGTCGTAACTCTGACTTAATAAAAGCGCTTCTCCTCCACCGTCCTTGGTGGGTTCTGTCTGTGTAGTAAAGAGCCCAGTGCTGCGGACACTTGTCTCACAGAACTAAGGAGTTCAAGCCTACCGTAGTAGAGAAAGACGATAAATAATACCAGCGCCAAACACTATAAAAAAGTAGAAAGACCGTGATACAATGGCGCTATGTAGCGAGCTCTGCCATGCCAGCAGGCTCGAAGTCGATATGTCACGGCCATGTTAGGGTTTATTGTAGCAACTGATGAGAGAGAAGAAGCAGAAAAGGCTAGTCAAAGGGCTACTGAAACATGTAAGCGTATGTGCACCGACAGAGAGTCTAATACTGTAATAAGTCACGATGCCCCAAGCAAACAGGGCGAGAAAGACAGTGTAAAAGATTTGGCAAAGAGGGTCTCCGTGGCGGAATGAAAGTCCGGACTGGCCGCTGTAAGGATGATCGGCTCTACCAGTAGCAGGATGCTTCGAGCAATACCCCAAGAAAAGAGATGATGCAATGATTCCATGCGCCATGCGCGAAACTTCGCACCTTGCCCCCAACCCATGTCTAGACTGTGATCGGATCCCTCCCCGGAATGGAGTTCGATGCTTCACGCTAGGACTCTACTGATGGATGACATTGCTGATGTTGGCTCTCACGACATGTTTGTTCGACGAACCTCGGTTAGACGAGCAATCGAGTTTGCTTTGATATCCTAACCATGAAGAGCAAGAATGCTGATTGAATCTGTGCTAGTCAGCGGCCCTGCATGTCGCTGTTCCAGTTCATTGTCATAAATGGTTCGTCCGTGGGCCAATAAGGAAGCCTGAGTACGAGAGCTTTGGAGGCTTCCGAAGGTACCTAAGGTCCTAGAGGGTCAATCAATATTTTTAACCAGTCGCAGACATCAGTGGAGGGAGAATCATCACACAGCTAGAGCCCCCCAAAGCAATTGTTTAATTACTGCCACGGAAACAGCTTCTTCGCCTCGTGTCGCTATTTTACTGCATCTCAATTTGTTTCTTCGATCTGTTGCTTCGGGACTGCGGGTATTGGAAATGGGGTAGATTTCGAGGACGGTCAGCACTACAAAGGTGATCGCCCTGGTGAGACATATGGAGCGAGGCTTGTGTCTGAAGTTCACAGACGAACCGCAAACTGTGCAAACAAACCACAAAGAAAGCCAACACGACCGGTATGATGGCCAAATGAATGGTACAGCGTCGCAAATGGAACTGACTGCTATGCCAGTATCGCAAGATGTGAAGAGGACTTGGCGGAACTTGAAGTTTCGATTCAGGGGCTGGACAAGCATTTCAGAGATGCGCGCGATGAGGCCAACATCGCGTTTCCGGTCCGGGAATGCATCTAAACCATACACAAACATTGCCTATTCAACTACTCTACACGCGAGCTGGTAATTCTGGGTTCAGTCGTAATTTTGACTTGGTGGATAGATGCGTTTTGCGTGTTGAGTCTGCCTGGGGAAACCATGTATTGAGCCCACTTCCTGCTAATACCCTCCGCCCGAGCAGACAGAGTGATGGCAGACATTTCAAACACCTCCTGGGGTCCCGATATCATCAACATTGAGATGTTCCCTGACAGAACCGGTAGTGCAGTGCTCATTGATGGCTGCTTTGGGCGATCAATTTGCGTGAACGGATCCAGGGTTCACCCCTGTTGTTCTTTATATGCCTGATAGTTTGAAAGGCAATCTAGCTCTACAATATGCCTTGATTACAACATAAATGGAGCTAAGTTGAGGGGGGCGGCATCCTTAACAGTCGACTAGCGAGTCCGGAGGCTGTGACTCAGTGTTGCAAGGGCTAAGTCCGATACGCCGTGTGGCCAGAAACGAGAATCAATCGAGTTGGTGCCATCTAGGAAGAAATACAAACGGTTCTGTATCTTTCACTAAAATGGACGCCGGTAATAGCTTGAGCCACTTTTCTCTGGGTCTTCTCGATGACTTTGACTATTTGACAATCAGGGTCAATACTGCATTCAGCAGGCACGAGACATTCTGAGTAGTTGTAGAACATCCACAGCATGTCGATAGCCATCTATTCCTCGTGGTGGGATGGCCTGATCAGTTCCCTACGTGACAAACTCTTAGGCTGATAGTGTCAAGATTTACTTGGCGGCTTTTGCTTCTCCTATGCCCCCAATGTTGGTCCGATGCAAATTCGATGTTGACATGGATGCCAGGGTATCGACTGGATGAATTGCTTTGATCTCGATACGCCAGTGTCCCATCTTAGGGAGGTTGAGGTCGACGGTGGCGTCAAGCTCAGGTTTGCTATTTTCCATCTGTCCTAGCTCATCTCATGACGGATGCACTACTGGAAGCGACGGATCCGCCGCGTGATCGACCAGAATACATGCTTGTTGAGGAAAGACGTCACAAAGCCAGTGTCTGGGCACATTCGGGCGCCTTCATAGATATTGCTACCTTCCGAAATCATGTTAGGCCCGGTGACTGCGTGTTGCGGGCTTCGGCGCTTCTGGGCTGTCCAGTGGTGAAGCAATGGCCACAGAGAGACTCTTGCGCACCGCTCATCTACCCTCGAAAAAGCGAAACCAGTTAGCATTGTTGTGTCGAATATAGTGGAAAAGATGTAACCTAGCGATCTAACATGCCATTGACGTGGGAGATATGTCCTGAGCAAGGCTGATCTGGAGGCTACCACCTCCCACAGGATTTGCAAAATTCACTCAATTTGATCCTAGCTACTAATGACTAGAATGTTCATACAAAAATAATATTCTGAGGCCAAAGACTGATACCTGCTCAAGTCTCGGCACTGCTGAAAATACCCTCTTATCTTCAATGCTGTCGTAGTCTTCATCCCACTCTCAAGCCTTTGTTGTCTTTGCGATCTCGCGGCATATCTTGTAGAGAAGCCTCCAAGATTGCTGTATATTCTTGAAGCGGCGTATGGATTTCGTGTAGTTTAATCTCCGAGGGCCTAAGTAGTTGCAACTCGGGAGGCCCATATTGGTTCTCGTGTCTGGGCTTCTGATCCGGATTCGTACTGTTATGCGAGCTGTAAATCACGACAACACAATATCTTCGGCCGTTCACCACGAGTGTTATAGATTTCCGCTTGAGATTGACTCCAGCGTCGCTCTGGATATCTGTGATGCAAAATCTGGGTTCGGATGCCTCAGACCATTCGGGTGGGCCGGACACTTGGTCCAGAACTTCAAAGACAAAGACTGCGTTCTGGCTTATGAATTGAGCAGCTTCTCGATTGCTTGGACCGCGAGGAACTAGCTTTAGAGTTCCATTAATACACTGAGTGACAACTGCCCGGGCATCTGCGACGGTCTCGATTGGCATATAGCCGGTGGGATCTAAGGCAGTGGCTGGAGGAACCATATCGCCTATGAACTCAGGGGGGGCGAAAGAGTGAGCAGGAAGGGGTTAATCAGTACACAAGGTAAGTTGGCAAGTGTATGTCTTGTCTCTTCGCTGAGAAGCGGATTCCCTGGTTTTAAAGCGCCCGAGATATGTTATCTCATACTCATTGTCCAGCCGCATCACATTGTTGGTTCCTCTTCCGTAAATGATGAACCAACCCGTATTCTAGCATTACGAAACCATGTCAGGGAAGGGTCTCACACAGATGAACTCACATCACATCAGAGTGGATATCGCCAGCTAAGCTAAAGTTAGAAGTCAGCCTCAAAATACAACCCAAGAGCCTCAATAATTACTTCATGATTTGGAGCTCTCTATCTTGACGCTCATCGGCTGCAGTGACCGCAATGCTCTTCGAATAGAACCAGCGAGCCTCTTTGCCTATATTCCAGGACAAGCACTTTCTATCAGATGATCCTGAACCAATTTCTTGCGATGGCTTGAATTGCTGAAGTTCTACTATTGTGACATGGAGTTTCAGAGTCGGGGAATACGGGTTGAACGAAAACGGCTGCACGTGGATGCAAGGCCCTGGCATGTTTAGTGCTTTATCATTACCCTACCCAGAGAGTGCTAAACAGATCAGCATCGCCTGACAGCTAATGGTCGGAAATGTATCCTTGCAAGTGAACAAAGTTGCAGCCTTTTCGACGAATGCGGCCCAATGGGCTTTGTCCTTTTGTTGAGGTGGTGCGTGAAGTTCGATCTAGGACGCTCGGCCTTCAACTTGTTTGTCAAAGTTTATGGTACGACGAGCTGTGGCGTTAGAGTTGGGAGGCCCATCAATAGACTCTAGAGCGTTTGAGGATTATGGCCACTGAAAGTTGGACAATAAGAGGATAAACCCCTGCTCAACATGATGTAAGAACCAACAACGCCTCCGCTATCAGGTCGGGCACGGCTGAATCAACACATGAGAGCCCACCTGAAGCAGAAGTAGACAAGTTTAGCGTCGCACTAGGAAGCCAAGACAATTGATCGACAGCGGGGATCACGCTGAGCCGAGAGATTCTGGCGATACGGAAAATGAGATTATTAACATCGAGGTTGGAGAGGGCGCACATTTGCACGCCGTCTTGACGCGTTCATTGATTGCCTAGAGAAATGCTTTAAAATGAGGTCGTTCCTCAAACCAAACGATAAAAATGGCAGGCCTGGAGAGGCTGAGAGGCTGAGGCGTTGCTAGTGCTACTGTAGGCTCTTACAGCCTGATGCAAACGGTGTATTGCCGCATTCCACCCTCGCGCAAACCTGGTAATCCCGTAGCGATATCACCGCGAGGGTGGCGCTCGGGACAAATAGGGCCAATCACTACGCTGCCTAAGGCTCCCCTGGTCGTATAAGCGAGCATCATTCTTTTCGGCAATCGACGTTTTTCTAGCCCCGCATGCTGCACTCTACAGGCCTGTTTGGGGGGGGCAACCTAATCTTCAACGTCTGACAGGCAGTAAGAAGATCAGAAGCCACAATCGATTCCATAGCTACTTAATCATATATCTTCTAGTTATCGTGAAACTGAGTGCTGATAACTTCAGAAACTCAAAGACTTGTAGTAACTCTGCACTGGGGCCCTTCGTGCTGAAGAAAAATAAAATAAATAAATAAAAAGCAGTGTGATAGCGCTAGAGTTCAATGGGATGGGCGACCAGTAGACTTTATCAGTGGGCTCGCTACCCGAGGTGTGACGGGGTCGTCGATCCTGCAGGGGCGCCGATCCATTTGACATCTGCTTGCTAATCTACTTAGAGTAGCATCTCATGTGATAGTCTGTCAGATAATACGACCAGATGCTATGGAGTACTGCTGGGTCATACGCGCACGGCTCTAGTGATCTCATATTATCTAATTATGCAGGCCGCTATGACATCGGGCCACGCCGATAAATGTAAAATTCTCTTTGTGTATTGATACATACGTCGTGTCGACGGCCTCAACCTTCCTCATATTTTGAGCGCTAGGAACCTTTTCCAGACGGATACATCGATCTGCTTGCTCCGCACATGCCAGATTTATTGCGGTTAGGAGATCTTTGCGATGCTTGAGCTGGTGGAGTCTAGGGAAGCCGGTGGGCATGTCATGGAGCTAAGTGGGACGGGGAGGAAGTATATCTTATAGCGTAACGGGCTGGAGCTGGAGAAAAGAGAAGCAGGGCAGAGAGACAGAATAGGAAAGGGTTGATCTGGCGGAAGAGGCTGAAGCCTTCAGGGGCGAGTGTCAACCACCTTTAGACGCACCAAGAGTACATTCTACTACTGCGTGAGAGGAGCACACAAATGAACCACGCGTTACCGCCCTATCGAAGCTACATGGCTCGCATCTATCCAAACGCCCTGCCCTCTAGAGCTTTAGGTCTTGGGCGAGCGTACGACACCTATCATTCTCCCTAACATTGTCTCAGGGATGAGTTGAGTTTGTGCTTCAGCTGTCACATACGACCATAGCTCGTGGAGAACACGGGATCCCGTCTGCTCTCCCTTAGTTAAGCCACGAAGCGCTGGATCAGTAGTTGGGTCGGTGACGACCAGCGAATCCCCGGTGTTGTATGTTTCTTTTGCCTTTTTTGTTGTTTTGTCAGTTAGGTATGTTGTTGCGGCACTCTTGTGTCAAACGGCTTGGGACACTTTTGACGGGGTTAGACGGACGACGCGGGGCACCGTCTCTCCCTTTGGACAACTACCCGTTCCAACTGATAAATCCACTCGAAAGTGACTTTATTGTTGCTCTCTTGGCTTTTAGCGAAGGAGAATCATTGGCCATGTCTAACCAAGTATCAGGTCAACGTCTTCCACATCTTGCTCGTCCCAAAGCTTCTTTTGCACATATCCACAGCCTCGCCTATAAGCCACCCCATTGAGCCATTTCACCCATAATACTCCGTAAAACTCTTCCAATCGTACCTTGTCGTCGGCTTCGATTCCAGGATGCTTACACATACAGATCGCTACTAATTCAAGTCGCTTCTTGCGTTTCGGAAATTGGTTGAGGAACGTATCCTGGACACCTAGAGGACGTGGCGTGTCTAGGGGGATACCAGGACTTACGTGAACCGGAGGGAATCCTAGAGCATATTCATGGCTTAGCAATTGAAGCCAGCCGCATAGTCTTCTTTGCCGGTCAAACAGACATAGGTGCATATCTTGCCAAACTGTAAAATTGACTTCTTGTTCCTGAAGAGCTCCAAACCATGTACGCCTTGTGTGGCAGGAGATAAAGGGGTTTTGCTCAACCTTGGCTCTTGTTTCAGATTTTACTCTACTGCTTTTCGGTAGGGGCCATAGGAAAAATACTCCTGGGCGTTCGACGTGTTCGTATAGGCGCTGACCCCCTGCTTCCACCGGTATCGACTGATCCTTAATTCCGTCTCTCACTGTCCACAAAGCTGTATCATACGGAATATCTGACTGCTCCTTATAGACTGTCGGGCTACATGGTATGAGCTGTTTGCCGGCTCCATCAGCGGACGGTTGGCTGTACCATTGCGTGATAGGAGTAGTGATAACTGATCCCAGAATCAGGTTGGCGTGTTCTTTATGAGAATTGATCATGATGCCGGAACGAAGGAATTGGGCCTCCCTCTCTAGCATCTGAATGCCATCTCCTCGCCAGCCAATCCAGGACCACGACGGTAAGTATGTATTGGGTAGAACGGAGTGGCGTCCATCAGACGGTTTCCTTCGACGTAGGCCTGGTCGCATAGGAGCACTCAATGTGCTCATATCGAAGTCGCAGGACCACATCAAAGAAGCGTCAAAAAAAGCCCTTGGCAGGCCGAATAGAAACCCTTTCTCGAACGAGCAATTCTCAAGATATGTGAGAAGGCCATTGACAGCAGGAAATGCATCCTCGGGATATGTCAATTCCCGACTGTTATACTCGTTCATCAAGGTAAAAAACTCAGCGAAATCCGGCCACCCGTCCTTGATATTTGGGAACTCGAGCGAATATAACTTTTTATCGCCACTGACATCTTGAAGGTGAGGAAGGTCTTCGTGCCAAGTCGCACAGGAGCACTGCCAATGAATTTGCTTATTGCCAAAAATGAGTCGCCGTCGAGACAATACATATTCTTGGTACGTCCATCCACGTTTGAAGTACCTCGATGCCTCTGCATCCCTCGCTGACAGTGCGGGTAGATGGCGTACCATGAACATTTTTCCATCTTTCCAGGGGAAGATGTTGGACAGACTTCGCGGTGACGACTGAGACTCAAGCCCTTCAAGTCCAATGTTTGCATCGCCGTCGAGTGCAACAATTGTAAGTTTAGCAGAAGCATAGATGGAGCCCATAACCTGTAGTTGCTCAGCCAATTCCTTCTCATTATCTGGCGCAATGCATATCGCGTCCACCCATAGATAACGTTCACCTATTGCACGAACGGTGTGGATTGCGTCTCGAACAGTAGGTGTAAGAAATGCATTGTCCTGCAGCAATGAGCCGGGACTTGCTAATTGTTTGAAAGTGTCCTTATCAATTTGGAGACTTGTTGAAGAACCCCATGTATAACTCAGGGCTACAAATGGAGGATTGTTTTTACCTGGCACCAAACAGTCGTCCTTAGTGTCTATCAGCCATGCGGGAGAAACATATTTCTCTCGAGAGCTCTGACATTCAGTAGCGTGTTCAGCGACACACTTATTAATCCATGATTTTGCTATGTTCAGGTCGATCCACTCTGGGTCCAGCGTATAGAGGGGAGCATTGTCGTTTCTCTGTCCCGGAGAGTTCTTTGACAGGAGAAGAATTTCGTAAGACAGGCCTCTGTTGCGCTTGTAATTATATACGTGGATAGTAGGAAAGTCGCCATTGTCACGGCGGAAGGATATGGTCGAAAGATCGCAACTCGCCCCGTCACTAATCAGTCGGGCTTCCTTCATACTGTCAAAAAAACCCCGGTATCTTGTCTCGATCCAGTTGAAGAATGGGCTATGTTCCGCACAGAAATAGCCGTAAACTTGCCTCCGGTCGAGAGAAAGCCCGACATCGTTCTCAGTCAAAAGCGCCCCCAGAGTGGCACATGCCTCGCATGATTTTCTGGCCGGTTGCAACGAAGGCATGGAGGTGATAGTGGCTGTAGCAGCAGAATGATCTGTGGCCATTTCGAGCTATATAACTGGTTGTTTTTAATATCATGCGAAGGGTTGGTTTGGAAAAGTATAAAGGCAGTAAAGTACTAAAGCAATGATAAGGGATGAGAATGTCGAGACTTTGTGAGCTCTGCTAAAAGGATACTCGGCTCGTATCAATACATCTGAGATCTGATCAATCCATATCAGCTCCATGAACAATAAACCCCTCACCTTCAGTACGGCGAATTGGTTTCTTTACGAAAGCTGCTATGTAAGCGTTGTCGTCTTGGCATCTTAGCCCCAATCTTCATCTGATGTTGGGATTGGGTGGCTTGAAATTGAGGCCATCCCTGTAGCTCAGCTCGGACATCAGATCAGGAACAGGACGACACACTTTCGCCCAAAACGACAGTTCCAGACTTTGATGAAGATGATTATACAGTCTAGGGGAGATGGATCTGAAATTATTGCTTTGCAACACAGGATATCATCTGCAAACAGGCCAGTTTGGCTCTCTTCGGTGTATGTAATCTTGGTGTAAAGTCCGCTCGGACATCTATCAGCATCCCCGTGATCCATAAATCCTCCCTTGAGCACAAAGAAAGGAACTCTATAATAAAATAAACAAAGTCTAGTTCGGCAGCTTGATTCCTGCGTTCTTTGCCAACTTCAAAATTTCCGTTGTCACAGCGTCGACATCATGGCTCTTGATTGGTATGCGATGCCCGCCATCCCACTCAACCAAAGTCGTCGTGCCAGTCGCGCAGTACGTCTTCAACAGAATCTGGTGCTGCTCAAGCCCAGGGTCTCGAAGTCCGTGAACATGTAGTGTAGGTATGGTCAAAACATGGTCGCCAACATTCGACTCCGGGAAGTCCTTGAACTCGGAGCTCAGCAAAGCCGCATCAACAACGGCTGGAGGATGTTGCAGCCGAGAATCCAGCGTGATCAAAGGCGCTCTCCCAGCCATGAGAACACCAAACTTGAACTGCGTCAGCGCCTCCTCCGCACCAAACTGCTCCGTGACCTTCTGCTGCGTCCACAATAAGCTCGCCGCAATCTTGGCGCCCTGCGAGAACCCCAGAATGCCGATCCACTCTCCGGTTCCGGGGTCGGCGTCCATAGCCCTGCGGGTCTGGTTCCGAAGTAGCTCGGCGGCGGCCTCTGCTTCAATCTCGGGATGGTCGGGCTGCCAGCGGAGCCAGCGCCGAAAAGGGCCGTATTCACCGTAGACGCTGACAATGTCGGGGTGAGGCGCTGAGATGAAGGGCGCTTGCATGAAGACTAGACGCAGGGAGGAGGCGAGACTTCTGATGAGAGCGCGGCACTGTAGTTCGAAGACTTGCGCATTGACGCCGCCGCCGTGAAGGCAGAGAATGCGGGGGAGATGAAGGGTCTCTGGATCGATGGAGCTTTGTATTTGTGTCATTTTGCTGTGCTAGCGGGAAAAAGCCACACTCAAGAACTGAAGAGAATGTGCGATTATCACGAATGCTGAAATGATGTTTACAAGACAACGTTTCGGTCCTTGTGTAAGCTCAAACCGAGGATCACAGGCTTCGGGTAAGCTTCCCTAGCATTCCCCGAACGACACCCGTTTCGGGCTCCGAAAAACAGCGATGATCTCCGTACGCCAACGCATCATAGAATAGGCAATAACTATCTACAAAACTTCTAGATAAGCTCCCATCGCCTCCATTTCAATATTTCCACAATTTCCCCAATTTCACATGCTCCCCAACAATTTCCCTCTGTTTTACGGTGGCAGAGCTCGCATTGGTTGACATCGTGGCTGTGTAGGACCCTGAACTTCAGCCACGCAAGCACCTTATCGCCAAGCCACCATGATGACATCAATCCCCGTGCGGCTTGTCACAGAATGGTTCCTTGCAGTCATGGAACCGGTTTCGAATTGTCTCGTACGCCACTCTTGAGTTTAGAAGTGACGAGGCCTCTCATATCAGTGAATCATCCCTAATAAATACCTTTTCGTCTATTAAAGACATCTCCCACCCAGAACCTAAGATTCAGTCCATTTTCTTTCCCTGTTCCTAGCTCTTAACCTGACGCGAAGCTACCCCGCCATTGACTCTCAACCTTAACCTTGCAACTACAACACCTACAGTTCACATACCTACATACTTCTAATCCGATGTCGAATCCTGAGAAGGCTCCCCAGTATTCCGCTGGCGACCAGCATGGAAGTGGTCTGCTTCCTACCGCCAACCCTACCCAAAATCAACCTCAAGACTCTTCTCTGCCTCCTGCGTACGAGCAGGGATCAGCCGAGCTTCCTGGAGACGAGAAGCCCCGCGCACCCCAAAATCCCGATCAGCATGTCCAGTTCGCAGGATCTCAGAGCCAGCAGCCTCCTCAGTTTGCGCCCACCGCCGGAAACGAGCAATATCCAAGTGCTGCAGAAGAGAAGCGCCAGCTAGAGCAGCAGTACTTCCCTCCCCCTCCTCCAGGCCCTCCTCCTGCTCAAGACCAACACCAAGCCTCCGCTGCCCACCCAAACCCTCTCCAGGGCAACCCAGTCACCGCGCCTCAGCAGCATCAGGAGACTCACCAGCCCTTTGACGCCCAGCAGTCTCAGCAGGCCCAGCAAAACTACGCTATCCCGCAGTACGACCCTGCTCATCCCACTTTTGCGCCTCCTCCTACGAACCAGCCAGCCCAGGACCAAGCTCAACCTCAACCAAGTCCAACAGCTCCTACCCATGGCCATGGCTTCGGCTATGGTTCGGAGACAGCCGCAGCCCAGGCCTCGACTTCTGCGCATCCTGAGACACACAAGAAGCCCGGCTGGAGCGAAAAGTTCAGCCAGCTTGGTATCAAGGCCGCTGCACCTATTAACAGCTTGGCGCACAAGTTTGGTAGCCAGAGTTTCCTCCCCGAGACTATCGACAAGGAGTGTGACAAGGCAGCTTCTATTCTAAAGTCCTTCTGCAGTAAGTTACTCATACAGTTTGATCAGAACGTCAGCTAACATACTCTAGAAAACGGCGTCTACGCCGATCCTAGCTCTAACCAAGTTCCCACATCGACAGATCCCAAGGCACAGGAGACCAACGACGAGATCATTGATCCCACCAAGGAGAAGCCCAAGAAGAGAGTTCTTGTCAACATCCCCCCCAAGGTCATTGCCAAGGCCCAGGGCCTCGCTATCTTCACAACCCTTCGTGCTGGCTACGCTTTCTCCGGTGCCACGGGCTCAGGTATCTTGATCTCTCGTCTCCCCGATGGATCGTGGGGTCCTCCTTCAGGTATCCAAGTCCACTCCGTTGGCGCTGGTTTCATGATCGGTCTTGATATTTACGACTGTGTCTGTGTCATCAACAGCCGGGAGGCTCTCAACGCCTTCGCCAAGACCCGCGTTGCTCTGGGTAGTGACCTTGCTGTTGTCGCTGGTCCATATGGCGCCGGTGGTGCCGTGGAGATCGGCGCTGCCATGGATGGAAAGAAGAAGGACAAGGAGAACAAGGAGGAGGAGGCTCCACCCAAGCCTCCCCGCCCTACCGAGGATAACCAAGGGCTGAAGCCAGAGACCGATGCCGACAAGAAGAAGAAACGCCGCAGCCTTAGCACCGGCGCATTCAAGCCTGTCTTTTCCTATGTCAAGTCTCGCGGTTTCTATGCAGGCATTCAAGTCGACGGCACCGTCGTCGTCGAGCGCAAGGATGCCAATGCCGCCTTCTACGGCGAGCGTGTCTCGGTCGAGCAGATCATCCGAGGAGAGGTTCCCCGCCAGAGCGGCATGTGGCCCGCTGGTGCGCGCAACCTTCTTGAAACTCTGAAGGGTGCTGAGGTCGGATCCCTCAAGGTCAACTCCGTGTCTCCGACCGATCGGGACCCCACTTCCACTGGACCCTCCGATCCTTCGGCACCGGTGGCGTCGGGAGCTAATGCGGGGCAGACACAGCCTCCGGGATATGTCGATGATGGAGTTCACCGACCTGAAGTTGGAGATGTGAAGTATCGTTAGATACGATCATGGATATTAATAAGATACCACGAGTGAGGGAAGTAATATTTTGATCGATCCCTAGCTATGAATTTGTAGTATTTTTAGCCAAAATCACTTGCATTATTTAAACATGCATGCTTATGAACATTCTCTACTGTGACCTGGAATCATCACTCATAGAAACATGCTTTATAGAATATTTCTTCCTACTTTGGTAGTCTGCCACGAAAACTGGGAGACCAGGGTCCGGGCCTGATTAGTTAGCACTGCCACTCTTGCTCAGGCTTTGATCACGAGCATCACCCTAAATCACCTTTACCTCCCCTCCCCCGCGACGGGCTGCACGTGAACCTGTTAACTCTTACCAACACGACTTTAACTTTGCACTTTACTTCACCTAATTCATCCACTTTATGCGACCTTTGCCATGGTTCAGGATCCGGCCACACGCGCTAGGGGCTTCGGGTTTAATCAAAATTATATAGCACTATGTTCTTAGGGGGCCTTAGAAAAGGTCCGCGAACATGTTGGCGATGCATTATCTCGCGGAGCTAAAGGTCTCATCTGGGGGAAGCCTATACCCCATCTCGGTGCGAACTTCTTTGAACCTACGGTGCTCACAGAAGTGACTACCTACTGAGATGAAAATTGCCCACGATGAGACCTTCGGACCTGTGGCAGCATTGTTCAGGTTTAGCAGTGAAAAGGAGGTGATTGAGATCGCAAATGATACGGAGATGGGTCTTGCTGGTTGCTTTTACAGCAGTGATATTCAGAGAATCTGGCGAGTGGCTAGGGCGCTCCAAGTTGGCATGGTTGGGGTCAACTCTGCTATCATCAGCGATCCCGCTGCACCGTGAGTTGAACTCATATAACTCAAGGACCGATGCTAAAACTGTTTCAGGTTTGGAGGCGTCAAGTCAAGTGGCTTTGGTCGAGAAGGCAGCATGTATGGAGTTCAAGAGTACCAAACAATCAAAACCATAACTCTTGGAGGCCTCGATACGCAGGCCCAAGGCCATCTGTAGCTCGGGCGTATACGTCTGACATCTCACGAGAGTCAAATAGTTGGGATTCATTTATGCCTGGCGCGAGCGAATTGAAAGTTTGGGAGGTCAAGCAGCTGTTGACTGCCTTGTAACGAACCAAATAGTCTGTATGCAGTCGAAGCACACAGATATTGAGATAGCATTCCAAACATCAACATATGTGCACCCTCTCATAATCGCTCATTCTACACCATGCATACAACGCAACTCTCTTGAATCAGACTTGGCATCTACACACTACTTCTGCGAGCCACTCTTCTTGTCAACTACAGTGATTAGCGTGAGAGAATAGTCCGACATTTCCAGATCAACTATGATGAGAGTGATTGAATTGTGATAATATTCAGAGAGGGAGAGAAACTTATTCGGACGACGGGATATAAGGGAAAGAAGCATATACAGCCCATGTTATACATCACGCGTATGTCAATAGTGAGTACAGCAACCTCTCAACTAATACTTCAGTCAGGACCTATCTAGTGATAGTAACATAGTACGCCCCGTTGACCACCTGTTGACCCCCGGCTACGGTGTTGTCTGCCCGCCAACACTGGTCCATAATCTGGCCAGACGTAATAGCAGCGTTGGCACTAGATAAATGTCAGCAAAAATATCCTGAACGACCAGATGACACACTAGGTTCTCTCATTTTGGCTAATTAGGGTTCCAGTCACATACCAGCTATCGGTTCTAGCAATTCCACCCAGATTACCAGCTTTTGTAGCATAGATGGCTGCCCTGCCGCAGCGGCGAAATAATTGGGTGAATTGGTTGGCAGTGACTGTACAGGATCGACTACCAATGCTGGCAAGATAATTGATGCATGTGACCGCATCCGGAGCCTGGAGAAGAATAGACTGATGATTAGCGTCTGAGCCCATCATGATAAAAAAGGACTTAAGGGGTCCTTTGATGCTCAAAGACTTCATTGCCTCGGTACGTACCCATGCAGGTGTGGTGGTAGGGGTGCACTGCGCGCGCTTGTCAAGGCTTCGCGAGCCAAGCTCCTGGCTGTCATCCGCCTTAGCAGCGTAAGCAGCATCAAGTGCCTCGGCTGGTGAGAGATGCTGCCCGTCCGGGTTCGCAGCGATATCTCTAGCCCATTGCTCAAAGGAAAAGCTTGGTGCCCTCGCCTCGACACTTACACCAGGCTTAACCGCAGCGGCTGAGGTTGTTGCTAGAATAGCGGCAAGAGGTGGTAAGAGTTTCATGGTTGTTGGGTTTGTCTTTCCTATTAAGCTTTTAGGCAGATTTAGCAAGAGATGGTGTGCTCGACTGTATGTTTTCTGTGATCATCAAGCCTCTGGTTAGAGCGAAGCAAGACACTTTATACTTGGTACCATAGGACGGCAACCAAAGAAAATCCCCCACCTCTCCCTGCCTTTCATACCAATAATGAAAGATAAGAATACAAAACCGCTCATTGCCGTTTCTTTTTCCCTCCTACGTCGGTACGGCCATGTGCCCTTGTTGGCTGACGTGTCTCCGTAAACCTGGTCATATTACAGGCAGCCGATATGAAGAATTGCCATTTATAGCACGATTTGTAAACTGCTCCGATACTCTGCGGCTCGGAATAGCACCTGAGACCTGCTTCGAGGTTAAGCCAAGGTTTGCTTTACTGAAATCGTCTAGGCTCTCACGTCAGTTCCGCCCCACGCCGCTCCGCGGCTTCGTCCGCGGAGGGGGGAGTGGAGTTTATGGAAGCAAACAGTGAACCATTTTCAGCACCAAGGTACCTTTCATTGGTCCAAGACCAGACGCATGTAAATAAGCTTACATACTCTGTGGAGAAATTCCTTAGAGTTGTACTATTCGTACTAACAACTATCTCTATTTGCACTAACAACTATACCTACCTACTTAATTAGGCACACTAAGCGAAGAAAGTACTTAAAGAATACTTTATATAATTACAGGGCCTGTACGCAGTATGCTCTCATAATGCCGCACTGTGGTGTGACTTAGACTTGTGTGCAGATTACACCAAAATGCAGGTATTTGTTGGTGCAAATAGTAGAACTCATCCCTTATCGCCGGTGCAGTGCTTTTCCCGAGCGAAAGAAATACTTGAAAGTTCGAAGAGTAGGACTTGCGCTTCATTCAGGAGAATGAGTATAAGAGAGCACAATTCCTAGCGGGGACAAAGAAGGAACGAAGACTTCTCTTCATCACATCACCGATATCCTCCACGACTCACCTCTTACCACTTCAATATGCTTCTCAGCGTCGTTTTACCCAGCATTTTGCTTGCTGCCACAGCTGCGAATGGCAACCCTCTTCGATTTGCAAGAGGCGACAAGGCTCTGGAAGGACGTGATGATGGCAGCCTGTACGGCGAGATGGTTCGCTTCAAGCGCGATGCAATCCCGGAGCCCGGTGATCTCGAGCTGGCCGAGCGGCACCAAATCAACTTGACCGAAAGTAAGTTCCCATGCTTGGCCTTTGTGACTAGAAACATATGCTAAATGTTTATTCTTTTTTTTTTCGCAGTGTATAAGCACTCGGTCATTAAGCGTGACGACGGAGACCACGTTACGCTTTGGGTGCATAATGCATATGTTGAGGCTGATGGCCCTGAAGAGAAGCAACCACTTACAAAACGACAACGCGTTCGCCTCGCGGGAGGTTCTCGCTATTGGGCCCGTAGGAGCGGCGACATATGCAAAAACCACGATAGAAAAGATTGGACCTCTGACAATTCGCCCACCACGGGCGGTATCATTGCTATGCGTGAATGGGGTCGGAACAATTATGGCTTTTTCCCGTACGGAACCTTCTCGAGCGATGATAATCCTGAAGGCTGGGGATGGAGGACATTGCTCGTTGCAGGCTCCAATGCCGGAACTAATGTTCAGTACAGAGCCCAGTTCATTGATGGTAGAGATTGGTATAGCGGGATTGGTACCTATGATCTTGCGGCTGACTCGGACTGGACACTGAGCAACGCGAAGAATTTCGATGGCAAGTGGAGGGCTGCCTCGTTCGGATGGGAGTCTTGTTATCGCGGTGTCACCGGGTATTATTCTCGCGCAAACTACGAGGTGGCACGATTCAACGGGCAGGTATAAGAACCCTGCTTCAGACCTCGGGTCCCTCCCCTTGCCAGAAAGCCCTACTGTAGTAGAGTCTCACCCGTTGTCGATTCATGTGTGTCACTGAGCCTAGCTTAAGAAGCTGCTATAACCATAAGACATGTTTAGCAACTGTTATCCGTCCTTCTTCATAATGCAACACGGATTGAACAACCGTTAATGATTGCAGTCCTCGTGGTGTCGGTGAGAAAACAGCGGTCTGGGAGAGAAAGGAAGAGCGTTAAGTGGACATGATAGCATTTTTCGATAAACGACCTTTAGAAGCTTTCTTTCGACAGCACAGCATGCAACGGTCACATTGGCATTAGCATGCTTCTTTTAGATACTATTAGGTGTTAGGGGCGCGGATCCAAACCAGTCGCCTAACTACTAGTCCCATGAGTTGAGACGTAGACCAACACTCCACTGCCTCCAGGGCACCATAGATGCCAAGGGCCAGGAGCTAGGAGCTGACTCGTGCCAGGGTCCTGGCATATAGTATCGCAGTCCATATTAGTAACTGTATATAAGGGCCTAGAATAGGAGCTAGGCACTTAGCTCAGGCTTTAATCACCTACCTAATCATCTCTGCTTAAAGTAAAGCAGCAATAGCTCAGGCTTGCCGCTGAATACGGATTAGGAAGGCAAGATCTGTCGGGGGTGACTATAGAGGTTAACCTCGCTTCCCTTACTCTTAGCTCGCCATCAACACACCTCAGGGCAACATAAATATGATTTGCTGAACTGAGAGCATTATAAGTGAAGACTAAAATGCAATAATCTATTAAAATGTTGGCCCTGATAAAGAAACAGATCTTGATGGACTGCTGGCAGCATGTACACTTCCAAGAGTCTAGGTGGTCTGGAAACTCTAGGGTAGCAGTTGCTGCGCCACATCGTTGGAGGGGCACTAGGGAGCAAGAAAACCTCGAACGCTAAGCCACGGTGCTAAAATAAATTGGTCTAAAGACCTACTAAGATGTGCTAACCCTACCTAAATATTTTTCTCACCCTGAATGAAAGTCCCAGGTTTTCTTGGGGCAATGACATACGTGGCGCCTCCACTGGTCTGATGAAGTCATTGCAACTCTAGCAGCCCAGCGACCTTTGCAAAGAAGCTAACTCTACAGAGTACAAAGGCTCAGGAACCCGCAAGACAGGTTCGCAAACGAAGCCATGTCGTCGTAAGAAGACCCGGCTATACTGGAGATCCCTGGTCTTATCAGCTAACATTTCCCCAGAAACATCCTTTCCATCCCCTTTCGCAAGTCGGCCCAGCTCTCGCTTGCTTCGACGATACGGCAGTACATCAACACCAAATATGATCAGCACCCGGATATGTTTAAGCATGACCTCGAGGTCATTGATGCTCTTCGACGCGATGCGGTGAACGTTAGGGAGCCACATCCGAGTGGCATCAAGAAACTACAAGCATACGCGGGGCAACTTGTTTGGGTTGGGGGCAAGTTTCCCATAGATGTGAGTGTCACGCGATGCTAGCTAACCGCGCGAACTGACCATGCCGAAAGATTGGTGCCGAGTTCTCGTGGTATCCTGCGCTCGGATACAACACCGAGCGGCCTATGGTGCGAAATAACCTCAAGTACGAGCTTATGAATATTCTCTACAACCTCGCCTCCCTCTACTCCCAGCTCGCCATCAACACGCCGCGGGGCAACACCGAAGGCCTCAAGTCAGCAGCAAACTACTTCTCCCTCGCGGCCGGCGTCTTATCGCATATGCAAAAAGAGATCCTCCCCGAACTACGAATGTCCGATCCTCCCGAAGACATGGACCACGATACACTCGAGTCCTTGATCCAACTACTCCTCGCCCAGAGTCAAGAATGCTTCTGGCAGAAGGCCGTTATGGACGGCTACAAGGACGCGTCAATTGCCAAGCTCGCCGCTCGAGTGTCCGACTTGTATAACTTTGCTGGCGAAGCTGCTATGAAGAGCGAAGCCATAAGCAGTGCCTGGATCCACCACATGAGCGCCAAGCATCATCATTTTGCCGCTGCTGCGCAATACCGAGCTGCATGCGATTGCCTGGAGAAGCGGAAGTATGGAGAAGAGGTCGCACGACTCAAGGATGCTGTTTCTTGTGCGACAGAGGGCATCAAGGAGGCCCGAAGTGGTTATCTTGGCAAGACCGTGGCTGATGACCTCAATGGGTTGAAGCGCAAGGTTGAGGAGGATTTGAAGCGAGCAGAGAAGGACAACGATGTTATCTACCTGAGTATGTGCGCTGCGACCCTTGCTTGGCAGAGTATTAACATTTGCAGTTGCTGTACCACCAAAGTCGGAGCTCAAGATTCTCGACCGTGCAAACATGGCTGTAGCTCGGGTGCCACCACAAGTTGCCAACCCCTACGATTACTTTGGCGACCACGCCGAATTCGGACCAGCTTTGTTCTCTCGACTTGTCCCCTTCTCGGTACACGTTGCCACATCGATTTACGAGGAACGACGCGATCGCATGGTTAGCCAGAATATCATTCCGGAACTCGAAGCGCTTACAGACAAGATTCACGAAATTCTCACATCGCTTGGGCTGCCTGGATCTTTACAGGCTCTCGAGAAACCTCTGGGTCTACCGCCTAGCCTCGTTCAACATGCTGAGGAGATCAGGCAAGCAGATGCCATTGGAAGAGTACAAAAGGGCTTTGCGGATATCGACAAGTTGCGGTCTGGAGATATGGCGATCTTCGAAGAAGGCAAGGCGGCTCTAGCGTCGGAAGAAGAGGAAGATCAGCGATTACGGATGAGATACGGAACAGAACGATGGGTGCGACCCGAGAGTCGGCAAGATGCACAAGGCGGGAAGCTTTGGCAGCACGCTTCTGAGATCGAGAGCTACTTCCAAAGCAGTATCAGTAGCGACGCGGTCGTTAGGGAAAAGTTCGGCGCGATCCAGGATCTGCTTGCTATCCTTTCGGGACCGGACCGAGATCTAATGGACTCTGTGCCGTCGAGCCGACGGGTTGACATACCCGAGACTTTGAAGCCTGTTATAGGAAGATTGCGCGGTGCATACAACGACGTTCTTCGTCTTGAGAGCCGCCGTCGCAAGAAGGTTGAAAGTTTGCGAGAAAACGCCCGACGCGACGACATCAAGCCGGACATTTTGAAGGAAGCTGCCCGATTGGAGCGAGCGTACCCTAACACGGCACTCGTCCCGGCTCACTTTGAGGAGTTCTTCGACAAACGACTTGATAAGTTGTATGAGCCTGAGGTTGAAGCGATCGACAAGGAAGCCAAAGATCAAGAGCGTCTGTTGGCGGATGTTCAACGGATCAACCGTGAGTTTGAGTCGCAGAAGCGACAGATGGGTGAGCGCGGCAACCGAGAACGCGAGGTGGCTTTGCAGAAGCTGGATACTGCCTATTTTAAGTACAAGGAGATTATCAACAACCTCGAAGTTGGACGCAAGTTCTACAATGACCTTAACAAGATCGTTGGGCAGGGTTTCCGTGATGTTATTCGCGGCTGGGTCGCTCAGCGTCGCATGGAGGCGCGAGCATTGGAAGAGTATGTCCCCTACACTTCAGAAACAAAGCATTTACTAACCGGTATTACAGAGAAATCAACATGCCGACGTTGTCAAACCTCAACATCTCTCACCAACAACCTCCCGCCCAAAGCCCAATGCCGTCGCACCAAGACCCCTCACACTCATATGCACCACCGCAACAACCCCCTCAACCTGTGCAGAGTCCAGCTCAGGCAAGTATACAGTCTTGGGGAGAGGCGGTACAGCAGCCAAAGCCAGTACAGCCAACACCGGTTGGTGCAATGTGGACTCCTGGTATGGGTATCAAGTTTGGCCAACCGTCTGGTGGTTCAGGCCAATCTCCTGCACCAGGGACGTGGAATCCCAACTCTGGAATCAAGTTTGGTTGAGGAGGAGAACTGTATAGATACCCTGGTTTTTAGAGGGCTGTTGTTTATTAGATATGGCATACATGGCGAATACGAGTTTGTTTACATCCAGTATCATAAGTGTCAATTGTGTCTCTTGTTCTAAACCCATCGTGAAGCTATTCGCTGTATCACCTCCATTCTCGGGCTGCGAATTCATCGCACAGTGTAAACACCATGACTGACAGCATGATATCCTCTCTTCCCAACCTTCTCCGTCAACTCACTCTTCCACTCCTTGCCCTCCCCAACCAGCTCAACGACCTTGTTGAACGTAAACTCAGGCTTCCAGCCCAACTCCTCCACCGCCTTACTAGAATCATAAACACGGTCGATCCTCTTCAAGTGCTTCCACCCCTTCTCCTTGAAGATCTGCACACACGCCGGCGCAACAGTCTCAAACACCTGCTTAGGGTCTTTGTCCAGCATCGCCAGCGTGTCAGCGTCATTGGGGAAAGGCGGCGGTGCGCTGATGATGTACTTCCGGAACTGTATCTCCCGCGCTTTCTTCATCGCGCAGACTGCCGCGCGGACTATGTCTTCGATGTCGCAGCGGCGATACGCTAGTTCAAGCACTTTGAGGTTGTCGTCCGAGACAGCTGCTCTGCGATCTTCATCGTCATCCTGCTCTGGGAAGAAACGGCTCGTGCGGAGGATCAGAACCGGCATGCCTGTCTGTTTCTGGACGAGGAAGCATAGATCTTCCGCTGCAACCTTTGTCGCGCCGTAGATGTTTTTGGGGATGGGAACGACGGCCTCGTCGATCCACGCCGCGGGCTGGCCGGGCTTGGGGCTCAGTGCTGCGCCGAAGGTGCTTGTTGTGCTGAAGAAGATGAAGCTTTCGATTTGGGCGCCGAGTTTAGCGGCTTCCTCGAGAAGAACGAGGGTGCCGGTGATGTTGGTGTCGATGAAGTCTTGCTTGGAGTGACTCTCGACATGAGGTTTATGCAGAGTCGCAGCGTGAAGGACGTGCTGGATAGGGTGTTTCTGAAGAAGAGATGCGACAAAGGCGCGGTCAGAGATTGATCCAACGTGCGCTGTGTTCTCAGAGGGCAAGATGTCAATCCCGAGAGGCGTGAAGCCGAATGCGGAGAGGGAGAGCATAAGGGCTGTGCCGAGATGGCCGGATGAGCCCGTTACGAGGACGTTGCAAGCCATGGTGCTTGGTTTGACGTTAGAGTGGTATTGAAGGATGAAGGGGAGGTTTAGAGGCTGTTTCGAGGAGGTGATGGGTGAAGTGAGGGTTTTGTAGATAAGGTGGGGTTTAGTCGGCGAGTGAGTCAGGCACTAAGACGAAGAGAGGTGAATCACGAACGAGGACGAAAAACAGGAGGTTGATGGTGATGATGGATGCTGTGAGAGGGGATACAGTGGTAGTGGGATGTTGTTGTGAAATGTTATTGTGAGATTAGGCAGGGTGAGTATCACGACATGGTGTGAGGCCGAATTGAGTTGTTGACAGGTTCCGTTCCACCGAGGATCAGGTCCTTATTTATATTCATCTTGAAGAAGTGAGTCTAGTCGGGTATGATGGAGCCTCTGAGCGTGTTTGTTTCTTTGTTGGTGATAGCCTCAGGAGTGTGCTGTCAGCATTCAGTCACCTTTTGGTGAGAGTGAAGAAATGGCTCGACCAGACACTCACTGTATTACATGCCGCGCGCCAATGCACAGCAAAGACCCCGAGATGATACAATGTGTCACTGAGTGATATCGGCTAGAGAAGACTGTTTTCTGTCAAATTCTGCTGTTGAACTTGAAGTGCCTTGATAGAACAAGACATTTGCCAGTCTGATGCAGTGAGGAGTGAGGAAGCACTTAGACCTCCGAATCACACCCGCAATTGAACTTGACAAACAGCTGGCTGGTAGAGAATGTTCTCTGGTGATGTTCAAGGCTTTGTTGACCAATTGACTCTATGTATATCCTGTGTTCACAATGCCTTCATTCTCAGCCCATGTCCAACAGCACCATCACTGCCGTAACTTGACCCTGACCACCAAGCCCCATCCTGTCTTACCTTCCCAAATGCCCATATCGTTCTCCCTCCGAAACGTAACCTCCTCAGCCTTGACCGTCATAGTAACCGGTTCCTCTTCGTGTGCCTTGACCACTGGGGCCGGTGGAGTCGATGGCTCGGATTTCTTGAACAGGCCCCATCTTGATGCCTTCTTTGCCTGTTCGACGTGTGCCTTGACAACCTGGCGGTCTACTCGCTCTGGGGATATGTACCTTGCTAGACGGACTGCCATGTCGTGGTCTGACCACCAGAGGACGTCGTCTGGGGCAGATTCTTGGGTGCTGTCTTCCCATCGGCCCCATTCGTCAAAGGCTCTGCTTTTGGGAGGTTCGCTTTGTTGGACAGGCTTCTTTTGATCGCCAACCAATTTGCGATCTTCCCGAACGCGCAAAACGGTTCGGGATTGATCTTGATCGCTGAAGAACCAGCCCTCGCCGACTGCTTCTTCTGGCACCATGGTCATCTCGACGACTCGTGGTGGCGGGTCCATGGCTGCTATTGACGAGAGCATGTCCTCGATGTGAGGTACCAGAAGGGTGAGTATTTCACTGTCTCGTTCATCACGGGCTGAGTTCCGAACTGCTTGGACGGATTGAATGCGCAAGGGAAGATTGTTCAAATGTGAGGAAAAGATAGTCGTGACTGACTGTCGTGGCTGCGATGAAGGTAGTGATGCTGAAGCTGAAGTTGAAGGGCCGGATTCAGTGTATGGGGGAGGAAGATCCCCGTCGTCGAAGGAGTCTTGCTTAGACATGATGTTGCAATGAGAAGAAGCCAAGTCTGGAGATTCTGCAAGACGTTTAGTCAATGCCACAACAAATGCCAAACGCCCGATACAGGTGCATATACATACATAAACCTGATACGTGACAAAAGTCAGCCCACGATCAATAGCGCTTGGTGACCACCAACTCAGCCTTGTATCGCCCCGTCTCAAAGAGTAGTATCGAAAGCGTCTAACTAGCAATCGCCGAAACCACAAAAGAGGAGGGGACACCATCACAGCCTTGGGCTGCACATTGTCTCTGCCTGAAGAAGTGCCTGCGGTGTTAATTGGATACTCATCGTGGCGCAGCAGAACTGGTGGTTGTTCGGTCATGCAATTTGGGGCTTGGCGGTGTTAGGACATTCCAGGTACAGGATCATCGAATCATTAATTACTGCACGTGAGATATCGCATTGCGGCCGGGCGTTTAGCCAAGATGCTCGATTCGGATACCGGCAGCCAGGAAATGCTGGAGTGATAGAATTCCGCGAGTTGCGCGGAAATTAGAGATGATCCATTCGCAGGGCTGTGCTTGATAGTGCTTTGCGGCTGAACGTAAGTTTGGTTGAGGAGATGAGCAATAGAATGGAAAGCGTGACATTCATCGCTGAGAGTCAATTGCCAATAGCCGCAGTGGAAAATGTCATGTGTTGAGAGGAAGCCAACTTAGACGAGAGTTCAGAGTTGAAGCTTCGGTGATGCTTTAGAGGCATGCCACACTGTAGATCACCCGAGAACGCCCAACCAACAAGACAACCTCACCAAACCCGGGCATTCCCCAAGTGGCGATCGATATTACCGCAAGCTCAGTTCATTAATCTTAATTATCAACCCAATTTGATCACGGGACCGCATTCCTGCATCCTGCATACCCGTTGTGGACATGGAATTCTTCCAGAAGGATGGGATTTGATAAGACAGGGGTACTCCAGACTCCGCCACCACCGCATCTTGGAAGCTTGAGCGCGAGGCACATTCATGATGGAAATGATCCTGGTAAGTTTTGAGACATGCATGTTTGTGTTCCTGTGTCATGATCGAAGCATATAAGAGAGTGGTTGTCCGCTTTGTGAGACATTTTTTTAATCATACTATACAAATAAATCTCTACTAACATTGGTTCTAGAGATATACAACACTCGTTGCAGATAACTACCTACTTACACCTGGTCACACATATACCACTTCTATACTTCAATACCCGATTACAATATCCTATCCTTAAACATCCAATCACTTCAACACTTCAACAACACCATCCAACATGTCTTACAGAATCTCTGCCCCCGATGAGTACCTTGCCATCACTGGCATGGGCATCAAGACCGTCAAGATCACAAAAGCAACATGGGTCTGGCCTCTCCAACGATGCACACGCTTCAGGTACGTTTCCTCCTCTAATTGGCCAACACCCACTAACCCCCACCCAGCATCCGCCCTCACGACTATGCCATGGACCTTCAGGCCATGACAAAGGAGAAGTTGCAGTTCTCTCTCCCCGTCGTCTTCACAGTGGGTCCCGATCTCAACCAGCGCGGGGCCAACCGCTCCGATGCAGACAGTGAAGCCGATGGCCTTGACCGTGAGGACCGAGGGGACGCTTTGATGAAGTATGCTATGCTATTGGCCAACTCTGAGGAGAAGGAGAACCTCACCCAGAGCCAGCATGTCGCCAACATCGTCAAGGGCATCATCGAGGGTGAAACTCGAGTCCTCGTCTCTAGCATGACTATGGAGGAGATCTTCACTGAGCGAGAGGTTTTCAAGAAGAGAATCTTCCGAAACATCCAGAACGAGCTGTCGCAGTTTGGTCTGCTCATCTTCAACGCCAATGTACGTACCACCAACCCTATTTACTCACACGATAGCTAACATTTCACAGGTCAAAGAGTTGAAGGATGCCCCCAACTCAGTCTACTTCGCCTCTCTCTCGCGCAAAGCACACGAAGGCGCTACCAACCAAGCCAGAATTGACGTCGCAGAGGCTCAACTCCGCGGTAACGTTGGCGAGGCCCAGCGCAAGGGTGAGCAGGAGCGTGAGATCGCAAAGATCAACGCCGAGACCGCCGTCCAGAAGACAGTGCGTGACATCGAGCGCGCCCAAGCCGAAGCACAACTCGACACCAAGCGCACAGGCCTCACCCGCGACGTCGACATCGCCCGCGTCACAGCCCAGCGCACCCTCGAGTCCAAGGATGAGGATCTCAAGAAGGAGGTCGAGATCAAGCGCGCTGCTGCTGAGATGGAGCGTCTCCGTGCGACGGATGTTGTCAAGGCTACTATTGCGAGGGAGAGTAAGCAGCAGGCTGCTGATGCCGCCGCGTACGAAGTCGAGGCCGATGCGCGCGCTCGTCAGGAGGCCAGCCAGCGCAAGGCCGACGCTGCAGCTTACCAGACCAAGCTCTTCGCAGATGCTGATGCCGCAGCTACATACGCAAAGATCACCAGGAACACAGACGCCGAAGCCTACCAGACCCGTAACGAGGCCGAAGCTTACAACTACGCCGCCCAGCAGCGCGCCGAAGCCGAGCTCGTCAGCAAGCTCCGCGAGGCAGAGGGTATCTCCGCCATGGCCGACGCCTACGGCAAGCTCTCCCAGGCCTTCGGCGGCCCCGCCGGACTGCTGCAGTACATGATGATCGAGAAGGGCACGTACGTCGAACTCGCAAAGGCCAATGCCTCGGCCATCCGCGGCCTCGAGCCCAAGATCAGCGTGTGGAACACTGGAAGCCAGGGTGACGGCAAGGGTGCCGATGCTACTGAGACGATGCGCAATGTGTACCAGATGCTGCCGCCGCTGATGAGCACTATCAACGACCAGACTGGAATCACTCTGCCGGAGTGGCAGTTTGGGAAGCTGAATGCTGGGGTGAACGCTGTTGGTCAGGAGGGTACCAAGACTAATGGCCACAAGAGCCATTAAGCATTGAGTGGATGTACAGTATGGGGTGGATCATGACAGACGATCTTTTAATGATGGCTTTTGATGTACGGTTTTGCCATGATTCTCTTTTCCTTTGTTATAGACTTGCTTGATACCAATTTGTTAGTTTAAATTGAACATTTCGCTTTAATGAACACTACTTGCATCTGTTGATGACCATCGTGTGCGTGACTTGAGGTCTTGCTGGTGATGTTTGAGGTGATTCATTATTCTTCCATGTAACGAAGCTTGCATCGAGCTCTTCAGTCCAGGGGGAGACTGCCCTCGGCTGGGACGGAATTGTTGATACACACAGGTCCCCAAGGGGAGGCAAGAAACTTATGACCTCTTACCTAAGTGATACAAAGACTTAAGTAGGCCTGGTATATACTGTCGTGGCTTTAGACTAGATTGCTTTGGCATCCTGACCCAACATCAGAAGATTCCTTGCTCCCAGAGCGCCCCCTTTCCCGCCTTGTCTGTATCATGGCTTTCTCATCCTGGCCAAACTTCGTCCCCGATTTCGAGACATGCTCCGTTCAAAGAGTACTCCTTCCAGTGTCCCGAAAGTAGAGCACCGATGCATGGCTCAGATCCTGATGTGGACGACCTCGACCGCCACATACAAAGGACCACAAGCCTTCGACGATCCACCACTCCAAAAAGTTTCCTCCCAATGGGCGTTGGTTGCCTGACGAGAGGCTCTTACCCGTAGCTTGAGATCGTGCTGTGTCTGCCGTATATTGAGCGCTGGCATTGGGGCCAAGCCCTTTTCTTCGTATAAGATGGTGCCTGTAGATCCTGCGACCTCCTGTGCGGCTTTCTGGAACAATCGACACTTCGGGATAGGGGATCGATCTTGCTGATAAAGGCCTCTATCGTATTCGTAAAATCGGCCGAAAGCTCCTGGACGCTTGAACCTTGCCTCGAATCGTTTCGATTATGCTATCCTGTGTAGTCTCAAGCTGGGATGGGCGATTGAGCTTCAGCTCTCGGGCAGGATGATCTGTAAACAGCACGTCAGAAGAAAAGCCGAAACAATGGAGATCAACCCAACGATGAATTCTTCCCAAGCGTTCTGCAGGAAGAGGGGTTGGCCTAAGCCTCCTACGAACCGGTCAGGGGGGACGCCGTCGTGAAGTGCTTGCTACCGCCATTGATCCATTCAAGAGGACCTCAGACGCGCTGAAGATAGTCTGTAATACTCCAATGGCCATCTCAAGCATCTTCAGGTCGCTGAATGGCTGTGCCTGTCGGCGAGTGTACCCCGAGTAGAAACAAGGCCCGGAAATGCTGGAGAAACATAATCGGACACCTGGCCCTTGGAGGTCCGCAAGATGTCCGGCCCTCACTACACGGGTGGCAATGGAACTGACGTTTCGCAGGACTACGCGACACAGGCTGGGGTAGACAATAAGATTTAGGACCTAGATCCAAAAGGATGCAATCATTTAGACAAATCAGGACTCAAAAGGCGGCGGCCTGAAGTCACTCGAGAGGTAGTTGGACTCTTTGTGGCTTATTCTAAACCCGGTCTCGCTTTGGTGGCTTGTCATCGAAATGCCTTCGCTGTTCCCCTTGGGGACATTGCTGTAGAGAGATAGGAGTTGTAATGTATGCTGGTCACACCCGATTCGTGCTGTATTGTATCGTGGCTGTCAGGGTCATCGTCGACAGAGAGGGGATCAAGAGGAGAATGGGATCGTGGTTTGGAGCTGCTCGTCGAATCTGAGAGAATGAAGGGAAGGTTAGCCAGGTATACCAAAGAATACGGCGACATCACCCATGGTACTTCTCTTGCCCATGCGGGCAAAGGTCGGTCTGAAGCCTGGTGACATGTTGACAGAGCCCTCTTCTTCTCGTCGCCTGGGCCGCGAGTTGTTGTGGCAGCGTTTGCATGCTTCTCCCAGCTGCGCGAGGGCGGGCGGTCAGTCTCAGCATACCAACCGAAGGAATCGGTGCGGTGACAGATGTTCAATTGTCTGGAAGAAGTGGGCGGTGGCAGCAAGGCAGAGCCGACAGTCACATTAAGGCATTGACAAGTTTAATGGTGGGAGAAGTATGTTCCAACTGATATCCGATTATTGTGTGTGCTAACTATGTGCGCCGACCATTCCCAGCTGTCCACCACAAATAATAACCAATGAAGATGATGTAGAGTCCAGCATTGACTGGTCAGACAGGATGAGTGTGAGTGTCGAAATGAGTCGAGGTGAGAGATGAGTTGGTAGTGGAGGGATCAAGCGTGAAAAGGCAGATTGAGCCGAGTGGATGCTGTCGAGGAGGGCTGCGGGAGGAAGAGGGTGGTCTGAGGTGTCTGCCTCTGGGTTCTGGAGAGAAAACAAGAAGTTGACAAGGCCAGGGTGGCGAGAATGTGATCTTGAGGGGGAAAGGGAGCTCCAAGTAATAATCAGAAGGGATACTGAATGACAAGTTAGTGATGAGCCAATGCGAATGAGAAGGGCAAAGACTTACCAGTTGCTGATGATCTCCGACGATCTGGTCCAGACTTGGATAGAGAGCGGAACTGATGTCCGCTCATCCAGTGGACATGATGTATAATATAAGGTGAGACCGCATGGTCCAGACTGGGATAGAGAGCCGAACTGATGTTGGCTTCTCGAGTTCCCCCAAGTGTCCTTGCTTCTCACAGTTGCGGCAGGTCGCTAGTAGTTGGGTCGGTGATGACCAGCGAATATGTGCTCTGCGGCAAAGATGAAGGTGAGCTAAGTTCTGTCTGCCGATTTAAGCTCTCAGCCAAAAGTCTCTGCTGCAAATAGTGCTGAGAGGACAGTCCCCGTGGGGCTTCAATGCCGCGGTCGGTCGCGCAATGGAAGGTATATATATGGGAAGAAGGGTAAAGATGTTGATGATGAAGGGTAAGGGTGTTGATGAGCTTGACGTCGTTCTCCCATCGGCCGACTTTGATGTCATAGCAGGCTTCCTTCCTGACTACGTCGTGAAAATCATAAAGTCGTCGAAATCGTGGCTCGTTGTTGCGGTTGCTTTAGATGGGAGTGTCGTTCTTCGCAACCTCAGCACCAGAAGCCTTGGCGGCATCCTCGGCCGCCTGCTTCTGGTGAAGAAGCAGCAACGGCAGGACTACCCCGCGGGCAGAACACAATGAACTGTCTAGGAGTTAGAATGTCGAGAATGAGGGTACTCTTCCGAAGATGACTTACGTCGATAATGTACTCAGCCTCCCCGACGATTACATGAAATCATAGCATCCGAAGGACAGCTGACAACATCATGCAATCACCGGAAAGACCGAGACATATGACCCTTGAGTTGCTCTCAGGCTGCTTCTGGTTCAGGGCTCTGGCTTCGTCGGTGGTGATGCCGAACTCAACCCGCCATAGACCGAGCGACGAGCCTTGCGATGGCATGTTAGAATGAATCAAGCAGGAATCGAAAGGTGAGAACTTACAGCGACCACGAAGGGCTTGCGCCTCCTCAAGAGTGGCTCGCCACAAAGTCACCAAACAATTTCGACCAACCTGAGTCGAAACAAACAATCGAGTCTCCCGAGAGAGACGTCGACAGTTTGCTCGAAGGAGGTTGGCCGTCCTTGTTTGGGAATGTTTCGCAACATGATCTGTCAAGAAGTCAGGACTGGTTGTGATAAAATGCAGAGCGGTATGTACTTACAGTTGTGCGGACATCCCGCCCGCCAACAACATCGTTGATATCAACGATGTTGTTCAATCCTTGGGAGCGGCGGTGGCTCGGAGAGCTTGGGTGAGCAGTGAGTATGCGTGCTCGCGTGTCGGAGGGAAGTGAATCACTGAGTGTAGTGAAGAGCGAAGCACCGCGTGTTTGGGGCGAGGGAAGAGAGGAGGGGATTTGGGGAGATGAATGAAAAGCAGAGCAAGATGTTTTCGCGAGGAGAGAGAGAAGACGAAGTGACTTACTGTCCGCTGTTTGCGGCAGCGCAGTGCCGAGCCAGAAGACTCATGATGTTGATGAGTATATATAAAGAGGTGAGGGAGGGAGAGGTGTGTTGGAGGTAAAGATATTTGGAGTTGGGGGATAAAGATGTTTGAAGGATGAGAGAGGAAGAAAAGAAAAGACGGAGGAGAGGTGGGAGGGAAGAAATATATAGCCCCAGCAACCGAGCTCATCAGGGCTTCTGCCCTCTTCCACTGGCAGCCATGCATCTCTGTCACTGGCAACAATGACATCACGCCCTCATTCACCAAGGGGAACTCGTTGTGTCACCGGAAAGGAGCTCCAGTGGTCGTTAGTACGTTGTCGTCCCCTGAGCGGACGTACGCGCACCTACGTAGTCACCGGCGGGCAGCTGATGCCCTGAACAGATCCCCCAACACGCCCTCTATGCTGTGATATCCTATTGTTAAGTTGTACCAATGTGCATCACGGAATTGTACGCTGTAGACAATAAGATCACTTCGCTTTTCTCTTCGTTAATCTCATTTGCTGATATGTCGACACTTGGGGCTGCATGGATGCACTTCTCCTCCATGGCGTGGTGGAGCCTTCGTTGGATCTCAAAGTGCTGTAACTGACCCTTTTGTGCATCTGAGTGGCTGTAGAGATCGTGGGGCAAGAACACTCTCTGCACAAAGTCCCTGTTCGCGTGCCGGTGCTGGAACAAGGGACACTTCGTGATTCTGACCACAAGCCCGTAGATACTGTCACCACATTAGCATAGTGAACCTTAAGAATAAAGACAACTGCCCTTAAGAAAGTGTCAGAGTGGTATTTTGAGACCCAGGGTGATGCTCTCTCATTTATCCATCGTCCAATTCCCCTTGACTGAGTTACCCCTTTTGACAAATACCACAAAGCATCACCGACCTCTACACATCCAATGCGGTGCTTGCTTGCCCTTCAAACGAGTATAGAAACCGAAAGATGACGAAGAGCAAGGCAATCAATGAACTGATCCCACTGCCAAATGTTGCGAGCCCCCCACCATGTTGGCCATGACCAAGGGATAAGGAACAGCAGCAATGACAACAGTAAAACACCATCAAAGCAACATAAAACAGATCTAATCACTTTTCATCCAGGTTGGCTGCATACAATTTCATCGCCGGCACCAGAGCAGCCTCTCCCCCTATCTTCATCGTTCCCCGATCTTGACCAGCGTCAACTTGATGAGAAATGTGGCCTAAGGCTGCCTGATCTTAAGCACCATCAAGGCAACTGGAGGCGCGCGGACCATTCAACCATGCTTCACAGTGACTCAGCGCTGGCTGGGCGCTCGTCTGTTTCATCCTGCTCGACACAGCATCACACGCCCCCGGCTCCATAGAGCACTTGGACATGGAAGCTTTGGTAAGATCCACTCCCATCGCGGTACTTGCTGATGCTGATTCTAAGCTCGTAGGACTTCCTACCATAGTCGCGGCTTTGTTGACGACGGTATCTAATGCTGACTTGAGTTCAGGGGCACTCGAATCCGAACCAATTCTCTATGACTTACATCGGTTTCATCCGCAGACGACCGAAGCATCGAGAAGGCCAAGTAATAGTGGAAGCTGGAGAGACTGTAGTATGGGACGCCCTGGGCTTGCGGAGGGGACTTGCTGTTGATCAGTCACAGGATGCTACGGATGGCGGTCCTTTGAGACCAATATGGGAGGCCTGTAACTACAGAATGCTCCCAGAAACAACTGTCAACTAGAAGACCGTGGAAGTAATGAGCTCCCACTTGGGTGGCGACAAGACGGACTTTTCAGCAAGTTTCTGTAGTGCCGCATTGCGCGCCGACACTTCTGCGGGAGGCCAACATTGACTATGGGCTAATTGATAGAGATACCGTAGCTTTAGTTGTTCATTTGTAGCAGTAGCGTTATTAAATGAACTGATCAACTGTGGTTTGGGTCGCGATGCTTCAGAAATCGGTACTACGGAGGAACAGGGGTGCACTTGTTCCTGAGAAAGAATTGCAGGCGTAACATGAACTCTGGGACGCGTGGCAGTACCTTTAATATATCAGACGAGATCATCATATTGCAGTGTGAAATCGTTCCAACTCTTCTTATTGACTGCTTCTACAAATCCATCTCCATCAGTGCACCTAGCAACATGCCATCTGAGGGTCTACCACCCGCACCCCACTACCACCGACAGCCCGCCCTGCGAAGAGAACCCAACGTCGATCCAGGCTCTGGACCCTTGATGTTCAAGCTAATAGACCTCGTCAACACCCAAACACTTTTTCGACTCAAGAATTTGGAGGCGTTAGCAGAAAAGGGGTGAGTCCGACGCCATCACAAAGTCTCACTTGATGGCCAATATTCCAGAACAAATTGAACACTCGGTGTCACTCGGAGCCTTAGAGTCAAAAGTGGTTAGTCCCCTTAGTCTGTACTTGAGCTTAACATCTGTTTCATCTCGCCGTACATTTGCCGCCTGTGAGTCTTTGCAACCCGTCATCTTGCGAGGGGAGCCTGTCCGACCACATACCGCGAATGGCATCAACAAAAGGGTTCAACATGCAGCATGATACAGCTCATGGAGTTGTACTTCTCGTATGATACACATTCTACCTCACATTCTCACAAATGGAAGCTCTCAGAAAGAGGTAAGTGAACAGCTCTGCGTCATATTACAAAACACCTTTTTATTGATCATCCGCGTAGAGCAACCCTCAACTCAACTGGCAGCGTCACTGCTTTCGAACATCACCGCCAACCATCCCCGATGCAACTGTTTCACTCAACCTCACCTGATGCAAAGGAGGTCCAGATATGCCATGGATCCAACTAGTCCACGGCAGAGATGGGCCCGCATACTCAGAGTCCACAAGGTGATCAACTGGGTCAAGGGCGCTCAAGATCCTTCAGCTTTATTTGGGCTTGGACTGTATACCGCTCTTCACAAGTGACGATACCCGAAAGCTCACATCTGTTCGGACAATGAGCTATTGAAGAGCGACCACTGCGTCTTCTCCTGGAAGAAATGTGAGGCCACCTGCATCACCACTCCTGGCCCAAATGACGAAACGAACAGGCTGCTAATGGTATGTTGGCCTCAAACTGATGCGTTTGCTAAACCTCTGAGACTTGTCGTTGCAGATCATGAGTTCAACGATGAGATACACAACGAGCCCAGCCAACACGATCACTCCGGCTCCGAAACAACAGCTTTCAGCGCATTACTGCTTCTATCGAAACCATCCCTTTATCGCTGCGTCGCGGCTGAGATGCAAGTCAACGGGCATCCGTGATGCAACCAGGGGCGGTGCCTTACTCGCCACACCTTCCACCATACCCTCTGCTGACGTGTCTCAGATGCGCCGTCGCGTCCGGGGCACAATCGTACTGACCGAGCGGCCTCTCTGTACTCAATCTTGCGAGATCACACACCCCACTTCCCTCTGTACAGCTTTACAGGCTCGAGCATCAATAGCGCGCAAGTTCTTGGGGGCTAAAGGCAGCTGTTGAGCTTCTCGAAGCCGCACGCTGACCGGCATTCATCTGCAACATCCCAACTAGAAGCATTTGCATACCGCTAGTCCCGTTGAGCAACTCAGGTCCGATTATGCATTCTAAAGTGCTTCAACCGCTCCAAGCAGGATAGAATCCCTGACAACAAGCCCATCTTCACCGCGTTCAAGACCTCGACGATTCTTACTCTTGTGATCAGTGGAAGTACTGGCAGATGGTGGAATTCAGCAGAAGAGATGACTGGAAGTTCACAAAATCGGAAGCAGTTCCGAGTTTGATCTTCTCCCTTATTTCCTCCTTGCTGATGCCAAAATAAGGGCCTGCGATTAGCCCAACCACGCACGACGGGAGCTTGACAGGTTGCCCTAGACATGGCGACTACTTGAAGGCGCCGAAATGTTATCGATGCTGGAGTTCGAGACGTAGCGTGTCAATCCCCGCCGCGTTCTCAATTTGCGCTCATCGGACCGCGGCACACTCCCCAGGAGCGGCGCTCCAAAGCACTAGAGTCACTAGACGAGATCAAGTTCCAGTCAAAGGAGGCATTCTGCTGAGAGAACGGCGTAGGCCGACAAGGACACAAGGCTGAATGAGAAAGTGAGTGACGGGCAGGAATGGAGGTCTCCTATCTCGACGCAGAATACCCTTCCGCGATCTGTCCACCTTCACAAGGGCCAAACTGGTATTTCCAGTATAGCAGTCTCCCACCCAACCATGATCGTGGTGAAAACGGTAATTTCATCAATCTGATCCGGAGTCTTGTACTAATGTCCTTGGTCTTCATAGTGTTTCCGCTCCACGCCGTCCCCATCGTGCCGCATCACTCGCGCCACGTAGCCTCAGCCCCACCGGTATCGTTTCGTTCACTCCGCTGTGGTCGAGGAGAATGGGAGTTCCTTGCTACTTTGATAATATCCGATGAGTTGTACAGAGAGTTCAACTTCCCGGGGATCCGGCGGCCTACCTCGCACTTTGACGGGGCTGCTCTATCCCCCCTACGCGTTCAACTTCGATACCCATCACAAGAGCCTCTTGGAACTTCAAAATACCGCTCATCCCTTTGTGGCCCTCGCCGATCGAGCATTACAGCACCAATACAGCCAGCAACACCGCGTGTCCTTGGCTCAACCTTCTAAGGATGATGGTCTCTGGGTTCGCTTCCATCAGGTCCATCCAATGGTCCCTCAAAACTCCACCAAAGACGCAGGCAGACCATCTACATGCCTTCCCTTTCCAAACGATGGATCACCAAGGCGAGCAATGTCAGGCCAAATAGTGAGCATTGGTCTTCCAAAACCACTGGAGCGCCGACACTTTGAAGGAGGGAAGACGAAGCGACCGCGCCGGGAACAAATAGCAGAGGAAATCCATAAAAAAGCCGGCATCCTTCTTCACTTAGTCTGATCTAGAGTCATCCTCGTTGGGGCTCGGGCTGTTTGGGAGGATCAAGGTTTGGTGCGGCGGGACTGTGTGTCGATGATGAAGAGTGGTTCTCCCACCGCGCGGTCTGGCGATGAGCCCCCAGGCTGGATGTTGCAAGATGCGATACATGTTTCTTGCTTGATATGAGGCATGGGATTGACGGGAAAGTGTTTGTGAGACAATCGGATATGAACAAAGGTTGGTTGGGGCTGTAAGTTATGCGCGCGGCTGTTCTGGCGAATCATGTGTTCTGGGGCGGCAGCTGAACAGGGGATCATGGACTACATGTCACCATTTTGTTCACGAAACAGGTTGAAGTCCTTGCCCTGTTCAATACCTAAATAATGAATAGAGACTTACCTCATTGAGGATTTAACTTGAAGGAGCCCATGTGACTTCTTTGACTCACCATACAGTAGTTTGTCCTGTTGCAAGCTGGACAAGGATTACATGAGTCTACTCCTCGTGGACCTACCCTGAAGACGGCGAGATCGTCCATTGTGTCTTTTTAAATCGAATAAAATGTACCCATATCTTGAGTGAAATCACTCATAGTAATATTCAAGATGCTCTTCTTATGGGTCAATCCCACTTCGTAGATAGTCTCGAGATTCTGTCAGTATTATTGTCCTCGTGAAACATTTCGTTGACCCCCTCTGCTTTGCAACCAATATGCCTCTCGATGCTCAAATACAACATCGCACCAGATGGAGAAGACAAGTTGCTGCCCCCAGAACATTGCACTGCGCTACAAATGATGCTTTTATCTTTAGAATACCGCCGCAACGAGAGTTGAGACCTTCCCTAGTACGCACCCATCATGAGCCAAAGACTCCCTGAATCGACGTGACTCTGCTGATGAATCTAGCGACTATCACCACATCCAGCCCCCATCGCGGCTATGTCTCAACACTACGAATCTGAACCCCAAGGCCTACTAGGCCACTGATCCCCAGAGTGTCGCCAACCATACTGCCCCTCGCTTTCACCCTCCCGCTCGATGATCCAAGCCCCAACTCGAACAAACTCCCACCTCGGAGGTAGCCTAGAAGAAGAGAAAATGTTTTACCAACAAGCTCATTTAGACCCGCATCTGCATTCGAAGCATAGAAATTGAAGAATGTATCTTGTCAGGGCTCTCAACGGCAATCCCCCTTTTGATGGTGAAGCATCATGCCCCAAAGAAATCATTCAAAACTTGAACAAAGTCTGGTGCACTTCCAGTATGTCTTTGAGCACTCGGCCGCGCGATAAAAGGCACAGAAGGACCCTCAGTAAAAGAAAAGGGAGCCAGCTCAACAGAGAAGTCGAAAGATTGCGTGCAGTCGGACGGCGGCTACGAATATCTCCCTGGACATTGAATCAGACAAAGATATGACTTCGCGCCGCCACCGGGCAGAGAACTCGAGATGGCTGAATGTTCGGATAAAAGTTAGAGGAGGCAACTACGAAACGGGAGGCATTGCAAGGAATGGAGTCGAGTACTGGAGCCAGACTCCAAGTCGACGTGAGGTTTCTTGATGTCGTCGGCGCACGTAAGAGAACGGTGACGTGAAGGATGGTTTCCCGAACACCTATTGAGACCTCTAGGCTAGTTTATCTAACAAAAAGATATTTTAATTACATGCAATCGGTAACAAATACCAGGAACCAAAAGCTCTCAGCAGTTAGGGATGCTAGTAAGCACAAGTACTGCGGTTCTTGGGGACAGTCGAAAATACTGCACAGCTACGTCCCTATTCATCAAGCATCTTAAGCACAGCCATGGAGATGTGGCATGACCAGTTGTGGCGAAGCTGGATCAAACTCACCTTATGCAGGCAGTGATGTCACAGATGAGTGACTTGACCTCAAGGGGGGTACGAGAACTCGCCTGCATCACAGCTTTGGCTCGTTGCTCGGGGCTTCAGCTCACACCCAGGTAGGACGAGATACATAGGTACTTCAAAGCTCCCTCGGGACCTCCCCATGCCACTTAATGGCAGCCAGGTCACTGTAAGTTTGCCTAGGTGCTGGAAGCTCACTGGCTGGTAAGAGTAGACCTTGCCGAGCACCCCCCACATCAATTGCAGTGACTGTCCGTTGCCAGTGCCATTGTCGATAGGTCACTGGCCCACCTCTCACCTCTCTAGTGCTAAATTCTCGCTCATAAATTTCCCGTTGACTGCTATCTTCTCTCCCACTTTCCTGTCTCTTCATCCTCCACCACCTTCAAGCTCAAAGCACGCAAACATGGAGCAGACCACTGACCAAGAAACTGGTTCCGAGCCTGAACAAAGCATTCTAGTCGGTAAGTTACAGTATTCCTTCAATACATCCTCACCTAACATCTGACAGTTCGACCTGTTTCCGAAAGCATCAAGCGGTACTTCCACCACGACATATGGGTGCGATACGCGACGGAGCACGGGGTCAAGAAAGCCGTCAAGAAGGCCTTCGATGCCTACGCAGGCCCTGACCGCTATCAGTGGAGCCAATACAAAAAGGAGCCCCTAACCATCTTCTTCTTCGTTTACAGCAACTGGTACGACGTGCGAAAGATGGTGGTCAGAACGCTCGTGCAGCTTAACCCTTTCCAGCAAAGCCGTCCGGAGCTCGCATTGGCCGTCGTCGAGTGGCTCAAGAAGATCAAGCCTATCATTCTCAGAGATCTCGCGAAGCTCAGTGGCGACACCCTCATCGCGGCCTGGGAAGAGATGGAGGCCCTGTATGACCTCATCTCTTGCAGGGTCATGCTCGAGCGGAGGGAAATGTATCTCACCGGGGCTTGAACAACTGGTATATCCATAACATCTTTCACAAACATGACACAGAAGACTAGCGATAGCACGATCAGGATCCGGTGTTTTCGGACGTATGTGCGTTCTGTGATCCCCTTGTCATGATACAGACTTAGACAATACACCCGTCTTATATGCATCTTGCAGCTTTGAGATCTTTGTGATTTTGGATATGTACTCATTTTCCATGGTGACATGTAACTTCAATTCGTCCTTCGTCTACACCAAAAACTTTCCGCAATCTTGAGTTTCTCTTGCATGTACGCCACTTCACGCGAATATACCACAGCCATTCTTGAAACCCACAAAAGAGGTGATGCAGAGCCCAAGATGTTTCCCCACGGAAAGGCTCTTCTGTTGAGGCGGCCAAACAGGATGTTGATCTTGTGATCCGGGTTCAGGAGTTGGGTCGCGACCATCACGTTCTTCAGATAACCGTTTGATCCACACTGGAACAACACCTCTTATTCTTGTGAACAGCAAGGACTGTACCTTTATTTGTTGAACACAAGGGCCTCTACTACAGCGCGCCGGCGCCCGCCCCCGCTCACGCCGAAGACAGGGTTTCCGGGCTCTGGCCAGTGTGATTTTCACAACATGTGACAGAGAAACACACGGCAATGTCCATCGCAGGTCAAAATCGTTTGTGGATGAGACAGTGCAAGAAAGCGGCCGGAGATGAGCACCCCCCAACTTCATTACCTGACCAGCCACGGAGGCTTTGATATGGTGCTACGATCTGATGCAGTGCAGTTGGATGGACCTCAGCAGGGTGACCTACACCGCGAATGGGATGAACCCTCACTTGAGACCTATCTCATGCCCAAGACTGATGTATTCTCAGAATCACTAGGCTCGACCTCCGATTCGCTTTCGACTTCTTCACCCTTAACACTTGGGAGTGAAGCACCCAAATCCTTGTTCTGCGAGGAAGGGCAGTGGATGCAGGTCTTGTTCCGCAAGAAGGAAAATGCTATGACACCGGAGGCAAAACTTCCTGAAACCCCATCCCCTGACCTTCATTCGTTCCAGTTCCCTCTCCTGATGTCGAATAGCTAGCTTATTGGTATATCGGAGACCATTTTTCGCGAGTTCGAGTTGTTCATCGCTAAAAAGTCCGAGTAATTCTATAATCTCACCCTCGTCGTGTCTAGAACAGCCCTTTTGATGGGCCTCTATTGCCTTTCGAGTCGGTGTTGTATATGATCTACACCCTTTGCAGTGTATTGACCCAATTTCCGGAATGGCGTAAAATGAAGATGTGTTGTTCTTCCATCTGAGACCAGTGACAACACCTCCATCCATGAGAAACTGAGCCACCATCTTCTCCGCGGACATTGCAGCCTGTCTCGTACGCGGCGATCAAATAACTCGTGATAGAGTGGCTTCAGCTCCTTGGCTGCCACTCTGAAGATCCTAGTCCGAAAGAAGCTCAGCACGATTCTCGAGTAGATTGAACGAGATGAAACTTACTGGGAGAGAGATGCACGCCCAGCTCACTTCATCTCGTAACTCAGCGGCGATTGATGCGAGAGATGACGGAGGACTTTGAGCTCCCGCCCAATAAAGTATTCTCCGGCGAGTCCCTGAATTTCGTCCGTCGAGGTCAGCGACGACTTTTAGACAGGAGAAGGTCAAAGGTACCATTCTAATGTTGGGAAGACCGACAAGGCATTGATGGAGGAGAGAGAGGGCGGAAATTGCTGACGTAATGAACATGGATACCGCCAAATGATGTTTGAAGTATTTTGTTCAACTGTAAATAATGCGTGAACTTGAAATGAAAATGTGTGGAATGGCAGAGATGCGTTCGGGTTGAAGGCGGATGGGAAGCTCAGGAGGGAAGGGAGTAAGCCTTTGATGCTGAAGGGAAAATCGATAGGCGATTTTCTCGGGGTCTACCTTACCATGGACCGACCTAGCCATCCCCGCCCATGCTTTGACGACCCACGGTTTCAGGGGCTGGCTTCCACTGCGAGGTCAACTGCTTCCATGCCTCTGCGGCTTTCTCTTCGCTCGGTAATAAGAACGCAGCAAGAGCTCTATCAATGAAGCGCCGCTATAATAGGAGGTGCGGTCTCTCGTGTAAGGATGTAAAACGAGGGAGTGTGTTGAAGCACTTCACCAACTCAGCCTTTCATCAACACCACGGCCTCTTTCACACATTCCTGTCGTCAAAGCATCCATCGGATCATTCATTGCACAGGTAGTGCGGCCCAGAAACTCAACTGGTCCGAAAACATACCGCAACCGGACATGTGGTATCCGTCTCTGCTTCTGGCGGATGTTGGCTGCGATTTCTAGTGAGCCACATGCACCACCTATCCCAAGACAGTCACAATGGCAGTTAGAAATATATCGCTTTTTGACTTTGGGATCAAGATTACAGACTCATACATCGTTATTATTCCTTCGTGTAGTTAAGTGTAGGCCTGAAGCTCTACATCGACATTGCCATAAAAACCTGAACTCCAACCAAATACATCAAAACTTTGCCAGACCTTGCGTAGGGCAACAACCCTGGGTATCTTTATCAAGAAAAAAGAAGAAGAAGAAGAAAAGAGCGCACGCTTGTACTTCGTGGTAATATCGCTGTACTTGTTGATCTGACAGACCCTACTGGGAAATGTTGAAGGGGAAGTTATCTTCACAACCGGGGTCCTCTATGGTGACGGCCATCTCACCGTTATGGTCGCGAACACCCCAGTGAACCATGTTGACGCCGCCGAACACAGCGCTGCGCTCTAACAAGCATATCTCCTCCACTTGTGGGAGTCTCGCCCCCATCGCCATGATGGCTGCCATGACAAAGGTGTCCAGTTGGATCCGGTGGTACTGCCCAGGACAGAGATTCCGTCGCGCAGAGTTGATCCAAATCATGACAGACGGATGGAACTCGATGGAGAGTTGCCTAAGAGCAGTCAAACCTCCCAGGTGGTCTGCTATTTCGCAGAGACGGTGCGTGATATCAATCGGGCGGAAAATTGCACCGTTTTCGTACTCATTTGCTACAAGAGGGCTTCTTCGTATCACTAGTTGTTCGACACTGTCGAGGTCCTTTAGCTTGACTTGATAGTGTGCCGTGAGGTGGTGGCGGAGGTCCCAAAGCGGGTTTTTGAAGTTCACACGAAGTCTGCGGAGTTGTGGGCAGGTCTCCTTGATGCAGGATACCCTGTGCTGAGCCACGGTGAGAGCAACATCTATACCCTCCACGTTGGGCAGAGTATGCCTGAGGAAGTCCCGCATGGTCCAGGGATGCAAGTCCGGCTTGAAGACTTTGACTGCGTCCCAAGTCGGACCCCTCTTCAGCATTCTTTTCATGGCGGCAATCTCAAGCCTCGATAGCCCAGAAAGTGAAAGGGACAAGGAAGTGACACGGGGTAAATGTCCTTTCGCAGACATGATTAGAGCGGGCAAGAACTCGCTACTTTCGTTAAAGGTGCCTCCGTTCTGCACTTCAATGCGGAGAGATCTGCAAAACGGGTCAGTATATATCAAAAGAGGTGTGTGTTCTGGAGTACTTACCTGCATGCCCTGGTCATGTCTTGTATACGCGGTTTGTCTTTTGAAGCAAGAAACCGCAACAGCTCTTCAGCCATTGCTGCTCTGGTACCAGAAAACTCCATATAGGAGAACAGTGGATCTCGCGTGCCATAATCAAGACCCTTGCACGCAAGAGAGCAGTTCTTGAGATCTTGTCCTGGCAGATGGCTTCCGACCATGCCCAGGATTTCCAACGGAAGCGAGAGGATAGAAGACATGGTGATGCAGGACACGTCGCAGCAACCAGAATCGATGCTCAGTCCATTCAACGGTTGGAAGTGTTGACTGCGAGTCGACGGTGGAGAGATGTGTATCGTATATGTGCGATTCTGCCGCGTGGGAATAGTTGTGTCGCTTGTTCGCAAGCTCTAGCTTCAGGAGGGGATGTAGATATAGATCTGGATCGCGGAAAGACTTCAAAGGTAACTCTTTGGTGGGAGTGAGAAGGGTGATGGGTGTGTGATATTGGATGTGTTGATAGAAGTTGTTTTGCTAAGAAGAAGAAAGAGAGAGGATCGCAGCTCGGGGAAGATGAATATAAGGAATTCTATGCATTGGGCAAACCGAACAATAGAAAATGTTCAACACCAGTGGCAGGAACCGCGGGCGTAACGCGGCGGCCAGGCAGAAGAATGGACATGGCTGCCACTGTCACTCTCTATTGCACAGTGAATGTGCTAGTTTTCATTCTTTCAGAGGCCTTGGGGACCCTTCCAGCAGTAATTTCAATATGCCAGAGGTAAAATTAGTCTAAAACTTGTGATTTCAGCGAGATATATCGAGCCAGCACTTTTGGGAAAGTTGGCTTCTTTGGCTGCAGACAGGGAGTCTGTCGTGGTGTACTTTAGATTCCTGAGAAATTCAGATATCAATAGTAAATACATGTTCTACGTCGTCTCTGCTACATCATGCTTGTCTCAATAATTACATCTATGTGAGCCAATGTTCTTTGGACCTTGTGTAACTCCTGTCTTGACATGCATATGAATATATTGAGAAAGAAGAACATCTGAGGTGAACACACAGTTGGTGTTGTCTTTGATCACGATACATTCTCAAAGTGGCAGCAGTGGTATTACTTGTGTGGACTTGTACACGCATGGCATTGTTCGCATTGTGGCATCGCTCTTTTTCTCTTTCCATAACTCAGGAGAAGGGCCATGTTGACTTTAATCATCCACAAACAGGCTTTGGTTTCTCATACAAAAAGAAAAAAGAAAAACAGGTGTTCCTGAACTCCATGCTCCTCCAACACCTCCGCATTCTCCAACAAAATCTTGGGGCTGCTCAAAAAGAAAAAGGGGATGACGAGAAAGGATGGTAAAAGGCGACGGAAGAGAGAAGAAGAAGACCTTTTAGATCTTGTTGTGGTGGGCGCGCACAAACTTTGACTCCTGGAGCTTTATGGCTATTCAAATACGTTAGTCGCTGGTTTAAACGTGGAAGTATCCGCAAGACTTACTGTTGATGTGAGGCCTTTGTGCTTGGTACCAACGGCTGGTCTGAGCAAGCTCAGTACAGAGTCCCAAAGGGAAACGCATGCCGGTCCAAATCGGTCTCGATAGAGAAACCAATGGCGGCATCCGCCCCCTTTACTGTCCTCAAGACAGTGGTTCCATGAATGAAAGCCACCTGCTCTAGGGCAGGGAGCCTGTCGTAGATATAGGCTGTGATCTGCCGAACGTGGTGTTCGACAGCACCCATACCTGCGCCAGTCCCCGGGACCCCGGGTTGATGAGCCACGAGGATTGCCCTCGGGAACGTCAACCCCAGCCGCTTGAGGTACACCATCCCTCGAAGCTCTTCGACCAGGACCTTGACAAACAGCTATGGAAGTGTTAGTGAAGTTCTAAGTCAATTCAGTGGCATAAATTGTTCAGATGAGCCATAGATGCAATACAGACGAGTTTGGTCTATGGTTTAGACCAACTTAGACAAAAGTAGACGGGAAGTAAACGCACCTTGGGATCCTCACGGATAGCGCCAATCGCAGCTTGGTTAACCTGGGTAGGCGTCAGGACCAGCCACTCCAACCGGCCAAATCCCAGCAACACACTGGTCCTGTTGGAGACCGAGACCGGCGGCCTGGCGCGATCATCGACATTGGCGAAAGCAGGAAGTCGAAACGGTACAACCAGTCGCCGAAGGAAGGGCATACACTGCCTGGCGGCTTGCAATTCGAGCTGGCCCCCGAATAGCAGTCCGCTGAAGGACTCCGGCTGAGTCTTGCTGACCAGAACAGCTAGAAGCTCAGTGTCGGCGTCGTCCTCCATCTGGATTGACCGTAGACCCCTCCAGACAGGCAGGCCCGCGCACCTGGTGCTCAGCTCCTGTCGCTGGAGGTCTGAAAACCACCAGAGGTCCAGCTGGATCCCCTGGAGGTTATACAAGACCGCCAAGGAGCCGGCCACGAGGCGCGGGAGCACCAACTCGATGTTCGTGCCGGGGGAGGGCTGACCAGGCTCCACCTCTATTGTGATGTGTCTGAATCTTATGTTAGCAAAGGTCTGCAGTACTGGAGAGACAGATTGAGCTTACTTGATCGCACTCACTATCGCCCTTGTTGTAGGTTGGGTACCATATGCCATTAGAAACGCATGAAGGTCCGCCATCAAGTCGGCCTTTGTTCCCCGAAAGGCGATACTGTGAAAGAAGGCTCTTGAGTATAGAGCGCGCGTGTTTCTTGATGAAGTAATGAGGCCCTCCATCTCGGAAGGCTGGAGATACCTTCCGATCAGGAGGTGAACCTCGTCGGGGAGATCGGTGAAAGACGGTGTCGGCATGTTTGCGGGAGCTGTTCGCAAGTCAGTAGAAGCTCTTCACAAATCTCAACGGCTGCTCGAAGTGAAGGATCGTGAGATGAATATTTGTTGGTACAGGTGGATTTTCGTTCTTTTTGAGAGACAAGAGACTCTGGTGTTTGAATGGCAAGAATAAAGAAAGCGGTTTACTTACTTCTGGTGTAAGACAGGTTTGTATCGGGAGCGAAAGACTTGTTTGCGGCTTCGAAAAGACTTCTTGGGAGGATTTTGTGGTCTTGATATTGGGAAAAGTCTTGTTGAAAAAGGAAAATCGAGGCGAGGTCTGGATTTCAGCGAGGGTCTTGGTCCCCCCAAGCAGCAGTGCCAGCACCAGCGGGAGACCAGCGGGGAGGACTGACGTCTGCCCATCAGTGCTGGCTCAATCTTCTTCACCAAGCATTCACTTTCGTTTTTTTCGTTTGCTTCTGTCTGAGACAACAGTGAATTTCTGTCTTGCAGAGCAAGATAGCTGTCACAGCCAAAGAAAGGGGTCCTGGTACGTTATTGAGCGCCGATGTGAACAACTATCGACACCTCCTGTTCACTTCAACTGTACTTCGTGAACAGGTGAGTACATTGGCATGCATCACGATTCAAAGAAAAGACTTGTAGTGATTACGAGGCAACAGAAACGCGGGTGTTCTTTCACCAAGCCTCGAGTGTTCACGTTGTTCATCAAAGGACAGTCACAAAGCGATCAAAATGAGTTCCAACCTCCATTCATATCCTGAGATTGCACAAAGGCTAACCTCTTACAATTCCAGTTTAGTCATTACGTCCATGTCCCAAGAAGTCACAAACTCGAATTCCTACTTCAACTCCGAAGCTAGACTCATGTCTTTCCCCAGTTCCAATTGTCAAGATCGAATTCCTAGACGCAGCACCAAGTCAACCCAATCGAACATACCTGAAGTTTGATTCATCGGCGTTATTGTCACAGGTGCCGGAGTCTTTATCCTAGACCTACGTAACAAATGTCACCGCCGCCAGGTCTTCCTCCTCTCACAACAGAGGGAAAATGCTTCCCATGTCGTGCTAATCGCCGGTGGATGAGCATGACCAGTTTCAAAGAATCCTTTGAGCCCCGTCGCGCGGCGTAGGAACTCATGGTGTTGGCATGGTACATTGCTTCTACGGAATGCTCTGCTGACAGATGGATCGTCCATCGCCTTTCGGAGGCATCTACTCATTGCATAGACCCTTATTCCAAGAATAGGTCGCAAGCGCAGCGCAGTAGTTATGCTAGAGGTAGGCATCTGATGCTCCCCCGTAGCCAACACTAGGAGGAAGTCCATTCATATACTGTCTTGACGGTAGATTTCTGAGCAGCGTCATATTCAAGATAGTGAGTTAGGACTCACTTTGATGAGGGTACTGAGCTAGCTTGGTGCTGGCTAAGCTAGATGCCGACTCACAATGTTCGAGTTACAGTCGAGTCTCTCTCACAGGGGTATTCTGGAAGGAGGGAGCAGTCTCGAATATCACGAGGCTTCATTGCGTGGCTACAAAGTCGATAGTTCAATTTAAAAACATGGTTATTCATTGGGAAGCCGTATTCCATGAACAAAAACTGCCATTTATCTGTGTCGTGTTGTGTTAGCTCTCACAAGTAGATGTTCAAAGTTTCATCACCATTCAGAAACATGACCCATGCCGACACTCCAGCGCCCTTGGCCATGCCACCCAGGGGGCCTTCGTAACTAGATGTGCGCTTTTAAATCTAGAACTAGATTTATACCAGATATTTGATTGAGCCTTTTGTCTCATGGTGTGCGTGAGTGGCCATGATCTTTGACAGTAACTAATCCTTACACGACCAAGACACCACCCCTTCCAAAGTATCTCCGCGAAATACGCTTTTCCAATTCTTTCAGGAGCATCACAGTCGCCTTTCAGTCCTCCATCTTCAAGAACTCCTCCTTCCCCTGCTCCGTCAACACCTCCCTCACAACCTCCAAAACCCTCCCATGATCCTCCCTTGCACCAACAAACCCAAAGTTCGCACTCATCTTCCTCCCCGCCGTCAAGTCAATCTTCTTCCCATGAACATCCGTAATCTTTCCGCCAGTCTCTTCAAACAACAACATGGCACCTGCATGGTCCCAAGCTTTGGCGTATCGATCTCGACGCTTGTAAACCCAGACTGCCGTGTTGCCGAGACCCATTGCGAGGACCGCCCAGCGGAGAACCCAGGGCAGGAGGTCGTTTCCTGGATAAGCAGTGTTGATACGTGAAGCGACGATTTCGTGAATGCCGGATAGGGCGGAGTCGACTGTTGAGCTTGTGACGAGGCTTATGTCTTTGTTGTTGTAAAGAGGGAGTTTTCTGGGTTGATCGGATCGTAGGGGTCGGATGTAAGCGCCGTGACCTTTGACAGCGAAGAAGATGCACCCTTCACCATTGGGATCAACGTCTTCGTTCTTGAGAGGCGCCTTTGCATCGATTGACAAATTTGGCGCACCAACGATCCCAACGGTCTGTTCACCATCCACGAGCAAAGCCATGTTGATAGCATAAAGCTGGCCAAGTAGATACGTCTTTGTCCCATCAATTGGATCAAACACCCAAGTTCTCCCAGTGGCAGACGGGCTACTAGCTCCGCACTCATCAATAAGATCACACATCTGCTCCCTGTTATCTGGCAACTTGCACAGTGACACTGTATCCTCATCCCCAGAAACCCCCTCCAAGAGCTGCCAAACCCTTTCCATCAACACAGAGTTCTGCCTCAATTCCGAAGCATCTTCCTCACCAACAACTTTGTCCTCTGGAAACGCATTCTTGATCGTCGCTGTGAGGAGCGCCTGAACCGCAAAATCGGCAACAGTGACAGGACTCAAGTCATCCTTCTCAATTGCGCCTTTGTCCTTGTCGGAGACAATCGATTGGCTCAATTGAGCAGCTTTTTGCAAAGCGCCAATAGCAACAGCGAGTTCTTTTGCGTACGGACTGTTCATTTCGAGTTGTGTTGAGGAATGATGAGTGTTCAGTGAACAAACCCCGCTTTGAGTAAATAGTGGATAAATGCATACTGACCTCATTCACGCTTGCTTGTAAGCTAACTTGGCACTTATTCATCTCAGCTCATCTCACCTCCATCAACACCATCGCCAACAACAGATGGATCATCACACATGCCTGAGAAACCGGTGAAACTCAATCCCGCCGCCAACACTTTTCTAGGCGAACCGTTCGAACTCAGACCCCTTGTTAGTGAGATTCTACGCACAAAGTACTGTATTCCCGGAAGCATCTTTCTTGTCGAGAGAGTCGATCGCATTTCTGTCTCAAGATCCGGGAGATGGCAGGTCATCAGACTTCTCCTTGGTGATGGGGAGGTCTGCATTCAGGCTATATTGGCGCCTGATATGCACCGCTTCGTCACCACGGGGGACATCGCCTTGGGAGCCTATGTTCGATGTGAGAAGTTTGATGTCGAATGGAGGGATGTTGGCGAACAGAGCATGGTGATGCTGTTGGTGAGAGACCTCATCACTGTCGGTTGGAATGAAACATATAGAGCGCTTCAGAAGAAGGATGAGCCTCTGCCCGAACAAGTCCCTGCACCAGCACTTCAAGCAAAGTCAGCGCCTCAACCCAAACCAGCACCCGAACCTGAACCAGAGGTCAAGCCGGCTCCCAATCAGCCCGAACTTCCAACAGGACCCCCCAAACCAGCCTTCGAGGACTACATGGAGTTTGACGATGTCGACGAAGCAGCCGCTGAGGAAGCATTCGAAGCCTTTGAGAGACTCATGAATGCCACCAGACCCAAGACACCCCAGAAGGCACCTATACCACAAACAAGTGAGTCTCCACGGAAGGCTGAGATACTCCCGAAGCCGCAGACGCCAACAAAGGCAACACTTTGGCGGAAACCACGGACACCGCAAAAGACAGAGACACTGCAGAAACCGAAGACACCGCAGAAAGCAGAACCTTCACTGAAGCCACGAACACCCCAGAAGATGGAGGCATTGCAGAAGCCGAATACACCACAAAAGGCTGAGATAACCCAAGAGACGTCAACATCCCACCAAGCAATCGCCCTCCCCCGCGACTGGCACGATCCCCAAACCCCCCTCAAGCTCACCACCCTCCGCCAAATCCCTCATCTGCCCTATGCCCAGAATTGGTCCTGCAACGTCCTCGCCATAGTCTCGCACCTCTCCGCAGTCGAACCCTCGAGGCTCCCGCCATATCGACAGCGAA
>JAAVUA010000061.1:0-87245 GCA_014898875.1 Fusarium miscanthi
CCTCCGTTACCTGGTGCTGGAGGTATGCCCCCTCCACCACCTCCTCCTTTGCCTGGTGCTATGTCCGGGCACTACTTGTCACGACAACCCGCTTTCGGTGCTGCACCAGGCATTGGCCTGCCTGTCGTTCGCCCCAAGAAGAAGCTCAAGGCCTTGCACTGGGAGAAGGTCGACGCCCCTGAGACCAGTCACTGGGCAGCCCATACACCCTCTGCCGAAGCCCGAGAGGAGAAGTATCAGGAGCTCAGCAAGAAAGGTATTCTCGACGAGGTTGAGAAACTGTTCATGGCCAAGGAGATCAAGAAGATTGGTATAGGAAGCTCTTCTAAGAAGGATGACAAGAAGCAAATCATCTCCTCTGATCTCCGCAAGGCCTACGGTAAGTGCATACCCTTTTATGCACAATTGCTTCACCTGCTAACACTACACAGAAATTGCTTTTGCCAAGTTTTCACAGTACTCTGTCGAAAAGGTTGTTCAAATGATCATTCATTGCGATCCTGAAATTCTAGACAACACTGTCGTGATGGACTTTTTGCAGAAGGACGACCTCTGTAATATCCCCGACAACACAGTCAAGCAAATGGCACCGTACAGCAAGGACTGGACCGGACCCGATGCCAAGTCTCAAGACCGTGAACTTGATCCCTCGGAGCTCACTCGACAGGATCAGCTTTACCTCTACACGGCCTTCGAGTTACACCACTACTGGAAGAGTCGAATGAGGGCTCTTGCTCTCACTAGAAGCTTTGAGCAAGAGTACGAAGAGATTAACGAGAAGATCCGGCAGGTTGTTACAGTATCTGAGTCGCTGCGCGATTCCGTTTCATTAATGAACGTACTTGGCCTTATCTTGGATATCGGTAATTACATGAACGATGCGAACAAGCAAGCACGTGGTTTCAAGCTCAGCTCTCTTGCAAGATTGGGTATGGTCAAGGACGACAAGAACGAGTCAACATTGGCCGATCTCGTGGAGCGTATTGTACGGAACCAGTACCCTGAGTGGGAGACATTTGCAGATGATATCAACGGAGTCATGACGGCACAGAAGATCAACATTGAGCAACTTCAGGCGGATGCGAAGAGATACATCGACAATATTCGAAACATCCAAATGTCGTTGGATTCTGGTAACCTAAGCGACCCCAAGCAGTTCCATCCCCAGGACCGAGTGAGCCAAATCGTCCAACGCATTATGAAGGAAGCCAGAAGAAAATCCGAACAGATGGAGCTGTACTTGGAAGAGATGATGAGGACATACAAGGATATCATGGTGTTTTACGGCGAGGACCCCGCAGATGATGGTGCTCGCCGAGATTTCTTTGCCAAGTTGGCATTGTTCGTGGGAGAGTGGAAGAAGTCCCGCGACAAGAACGTGCAGGTGGAAGAGACAAGGAAGCGTAACGAGGCGTCAATGAAACGGAAGCACACAGCACAGCTCAAACTTACCAACGCCAACGCCGAGGCGGGGCCCACGTCTCCGTCCAACACTGGCGCCATGGACTCCCTCCTGGAGAAGCTACGTGCAGCTGCGCCGCAAGCTCGGGACCAGAGAGACCGAAGAAGGCGTGCGCGACTCAAGGACCGTCACCAGGTCCGCGTCGCGTCAGGGCAAAAGATTCCTGACCTCGACGAAATTCCAGAAGTGGAAGCTGGCCTCAAGAACAAGGAGGAACCCACCGAAGACGACGGCAAAGTGCTCAGCCCCGGCCTCTCGTCACCTCGTGAAGGTGAAGACGACGTTGCCGATAGAGCAGCAGCTCTTCTACAAGGCATGCGTGGTGGTGATGGCGCAGATGATAACGATCCCGAGAGGAGAGAAACCCTTCGAAAAGCCAGACGGCAAACAGCAGAGGAAGAGAGAAGGCTACGAAGACGGCGAAGAGAAAGGGCGACTACAAATCAGTCAGAAGAGAACCCCGACGAGCAAAAGGAAGAACCCAGGGAAGAGTCAAAGGCAGAAGAAGGAGAGACGGCCAAAGAGCCGCCGAAGGAAGAGGAAGCGCCCATAGAAGATGATGTCCCAACACCTAGAGCAGCGGCTACCAGCGACGGTGCCCCAGAAGAAGAGCAAGGGGAAAAGGCCTAGGCATAGGCATGGCATGGCACAGGCACGAGGACGAGATGGATGGGCGGTGTTTGTGATTTGAGATGCATACCAATGGTGTTGGGAACTGTTTAGGGGTGGAAAGATCGCGTTTGTATGTACTGCACGCGCTATACGTAATGTCTACACCAACACATACAGTGGAAGAGAGAGTACTTGAACAATTTGTGTATCACGGTGATTTTGATATTGCAGTACTGGTCGCAAGTGACAGTCAGAACTCGAGTACCCCGACTCGGCTTTACCTAGTGTATTTCAACACAGGTTCTGCCTTTGAGCAAGTCCTTGTCCTTCTGATATGACCCAAAAGCGTACAGGTTGTCCATGCTGTTCAGACCCGATCGCACACAGGCGCTTGTGACCTTTTCATCCTCGACAGCGTTGTCTACCGTTCAACTGTCCCGAAGTCTCTTCCATACAAGATTTCTTCCTTCCATCGTGATTCGAGGTTTCCGTTGACTTTCCTTGTCGCCACCCAGTCGCTCCTTGTTCAATGTTCTGTCGGGGAACGGCGAATAGACTGCTGAGGCGGCAGAAACCACCAGTGACATGACCCATGAGACCAATGCATACTTCTTGGACAAGAACAGAGCAGTCTTTCAAGAGATGGTAGAAGTAAGCGGCGCGTCCGACTTCGAGTGCCAGAAACGAGAGGATCGTAAAGAATCGAACATGACCCTGATAGATGTCCGGAAACATCTCACGCAAGAAGAAAATCAAGGTGAGTATGCTGATGGAACATGCCGTGGTCAGGATGAACCACCGATCTGGGTCATCACGAGTCGGCCACAGGGCCAAAATGTACCACCACCATCTGCGACGGGGCTTACGACGAAGACGGTCGTCGCGGGCTGGCCATAAGGCCATAGCATACCACCACCGGCTGCGACAAGGCCTATGGTAAGGGTGCTTGTCAGAGGCTGGTCGGGGAGCAACTTCAACAACTCTGTTCACGGCCGATCGGCTGGCATGGTTTTCGCGCCTTGATCGTATAAGCTCTTCTGGTGTAGGAGTAGCGGGCCGACATATCCAGTTCCACAAGGTGGTGAGGACTATGTGGATGGCTGTAATACTGAGTACGACACCCTCAAAAGAGCAGAAGATACTACATGGCGCAAGGGTGACCATTCCGAGACCGGTGCATATATTCCGCTGAAGCCTGTAATGGCTTGTGAAAATGGAGGATTTCGTTGTAAAAGTTGAAGAAACAGGCACTCTTGGGATGGTCGAAGTTGGGTCCCAGACACGCATTGATGACGAGAGTCATGCGATAGAAGAACGAGAAAGTAGGGCTGAGAATGCATTACACATGCAAAATAACTGTAAACTTTGATGTTCCACACGATTATTATACCTCTGCGCTCGTTTAGCAGGAAAACTCATACGCCAGTCCAATTTACCTTTACGGCGCAACCTTAAAAGTGCCAATTGTCCTCACGGAGATCGCAACTCGTACTGAATCAACGCCGTCTAGCCAGCATGCTCAGCGTGATGGACTCAAAGGTCTGTTGAATCCACCGTTCCTGTTCATGTACTGACGATACTCCGTCTTCTTCTCTTTGTGCACACCACCAGCATTGTTGCCTGAGACCTTCTTGTTCTTGGTCGTTCCAAATCCGCCGAAGCCCATCATAGCCTGCATAGCGGCCATATCGTCGTCCTCTGCATCCATGGGATCTTCTTCAACCTCTGAAGCCTGACCCTCTTCTGAGCGGTTGCTTTCTTCTTCACGCTGCGCGCGTGATGGCGGCGGTGGTGAGCGGCTTGCACGAGAGCCAACGTTGAATGACATATTTGGTGCCGGGCGCTTTGCGTCAGGGCGAGGGCGCGTGGGAAGTGCTTCGTGAGTAGGACTTCGTGATTGTGGCGAGGCTGAGCGACGAGATTTGCCTGCGTGGCAAGTTAGGTTTCCATAACGTTGAAATGAGTATGGGTACATACTTCGTTTGTCCCTATCATCTTCACGGCGCTCATCTCTTCTCTGTCGTGGTGGCGCATCCTCTGCATCCTCTCTCCGTCTATCCCTCCTATCTCGATCATTATGATGGCGCGGGCCTCTATCCCTAGGTCGGTTCCCATCAGCATCACCATCTCGGTCTCGATGTCTCCTGTCAGGTGATCTCGATCTATCTCTGTATCCACGGCGCTCGCGTGATCTTGACCTGTAGCCTCTGCGATCGCGGCCGTTGTCCCTATTATGTCCTCCACGCCTATCGCGTCTGTCGGATTCGTCCCACATTTGACGACTATCAGGCCGTCTGTTTCGCCTAGAGTCTCCCATTATGTGTGCTGTAGATTTTGATTCCGGTTCTGAGAAATTGCTGATGATCTTGAGATATTGACAGTGTTAGGTGAAGAATATTGGAAAATGCATCCAACAAAGTTCTGGAAAGAGGAAGGCTGAAGCAAGATAACTTTTAAGTGGGGGTCGAACTTCAAGTGGCGGTGGTTGGTGAAGCTTCATCATTGGCCCGAGCTCTCCTGGACCCCAGATCGTCTCCAACTTCTCAGCCTTGCGTCGTCATATCAATTCGGTACCTCTACGTGTTCTCTGGGGCTTGTTCTCACACAGACTCACCCGATGAGGAATCAAATTCTCTAGGATTCGCCCAGAAAAAATATTTATCTCACTTTATCTTCAAGAGGCTTGGGAGAAACACTTTCAATCGTCAGTATGGTGAAAATTGCCCATTGGGTGTCGGCGGCGACACTCGCTCTGGGCGTCTCAGCCGCAGACGATGAATCTTCTGTGCTGACGACAGAAATCGGCCGTCAAAACAACCAGAGCCTCTTTTGGGGCCCCTACAAGTCCAATTTGTACTTTGGCGTGCGGCCACGAACACCAGATGGTTTGTGGACAGGGCTCATGTGGGGGAAAGTCGACAACTACCATGATATTCAGAATGGTAAGCTGAATTAACGAGTTTCGTGATTTAAATGCTCTAACACTTGCCTTCTAGGTTTCAGATATACCTGCGAGCAGGGAGAAGATATGCATGGCTACGGATGGGATGAGTATGATGCCCGCATAGGCGGTGTGCAGTCAATTCACGACAAGGGCAACAACATCGACCTGACAACTACTTTTGTGAAGATCCCCGGTGGAAATCATGGTGGCAGCTGGGCTGCCCGAATCAAGGGCGAGCTGCGGGACGGTGCGCCCAAAAACACCAGGACGATGCTATTCTATTACATCGCGCAGGATGGTGATGGCGAACTTGCTGTGGAAGGTGAGGGTACCAAGTATGGTTTCAAAGATGATGTTACTCTTAAGGGCAGTTCAAAGGCGCTTGGAGACTACAAGCTTCTCATCACAAAGGGTGCCGGAGAGCACCCTTCAACAGACCACAAGTTTCTGGAAGATCGACATGGCGACACAACTATCGTCTCAAGTACTGAGGTCCCAGCCGACCTTACCTGGCAGGGAAAGCCCGTTGTCTTCAAGCAACTTCAAGATGCTGTTTCGCCCGTGCAGCAGAATGCTGACCAGGCGGACCCGCCTCCGCCGTGGCAGGTGTACCGTATTGCCCATGCGCCTGGAAAAGGTAACGTTCATGTAGTCGAGAAGACCTTTGAGGGACCGTTCGAGTTCGATGTCATATTTTCATCGGAATCTGGAGGCAAGGAGTTCACTTCTGAGGAGGTCACTGAACAGATCGAGAAGACTTCAGAAATCTTCAACGAGCGTTTCAGCAACACCTTCAAGCTCAAGGAGCCTTTCACACAGGAGAAGTACAAGAAATTCGGCAAGAGCATGCTGTCAAACCTTATTGGCGGCATAGGGTACTTCCATGGTCACCAGCTAATTGATCGATCGTATGCGCCTGAGTATGAGGAGCAGAACGACGGGTTCTGGGAGGAGGCCGCGCAAGCCAAGGCACGCACACAGCCAGAACTCGAAGGCCCCTATGAGCTCTTCACCAGTGTTCCTTCTCGCCCTTTCTTCCCCCGCGGCTTCCTGTGGGATGAAGGATTTCACCTGATTCCCATTGCCGACTGGGATATTGACCTCACACTTGAAATTGTCAAGAGCTGGTACAACACTATGGACGAAGATGGCTGGATCGCGCGAGAGCAGATTCTAGGTCACGAGGCCCGGAGTAAGGTCCCCCCTGAGTTTCAAGTGCAGTTTCCACATTATGCCAACCCCCCCACTCTCTTCCTTATCATCGAGGGCTTCATGGAGCGTCTTCGCGCATCAAACGGAACCAAGAGCGAGGCAAAGGAACGCATTTTGGGGGCCGACCCTCTGCAAACCGCTCACCTCGACAATATCGAGCTTGGCGAGAACTATCTCCGAAAGTTGTACCCCTTGTTGAGACAACAATATGACTGGTTCCGCAAAACTCAGCGAGGTGACATAAAGAATTATGACCGTGAGGCATACTCAACCAAGGAAGCATACAGATGGAGGGGCCGTACTGAGACTCACATCCTCACCAGTGGCCTGGACGACTATCCTCGACCCCAGCCCCCTTCGCCAGGCGAGCTGCACGTCGATCTCATGTCCTGGGTTGGGCTGATGACAAAGTCGTTAATGAATATTGCAGACGCCCTCGGCATGGCCGAAGATGTGAATGAGTATAGGAAGAACTTGGATGGCATCGGGCACAACCTCAATGATCTCCACTGGTCCGATGAGGAGGGTTGTTATTGCGATGCAACGATCGATGATTATGAGGAGCACGCACTCGTATGCCACAAGGGCTACATTTCCCTGTTCCCTTTCCTGGTCGGCCTGATGAAGGCTGACGACACCAAGCTGGGCAAGATTCTTGATCTGATCGGTGACGAGGAGCACCTCTGGAGCCCCCACGGCATTCGCAGTTTGAGTAAAAAGGATGAGTTCTACGCCACGGGGGAGAACTACTGGCGCAGCCCGGTGTGGATGCCTATCAACTACCTAGCTTTGTCCCAACTACAGGTAAAATCACCCCCAAATGTCCCCTTGGCGAAGTAGGACAAAGACTAACATGTGCATATAGAACGTTGCATCGCAGGAAGGCCCTTACAAGGGCAAAGCGAAGGATCTGTTCACGCGTCTCCGTAAGAACCTTGTTGACACCGTGTACAAGAGTTGGGAAGAAACAGGCTTCGCCTGGGAGCAGTACAACCCCGACACGGGTGCCGGCCAGCGAACACAGCACTTCACTGGATGGACCAGTCTGGTTGTCAAGATCATGGCTATGGAAGATCCTAGTCAGGAGGCTCACGCCAAGGACGAGCTGTGAATGGGACAGAATGTAACAAGGCAATGTAGGACTGCTTTGAAAAGGTGTTATGTGTATCCAGATATGCCAATTGAAACATACCGCCTATTGGTCAATGGTTAGTCACAGCCAAGACATGCATCGTAAAACAATCCTACGGCTCGTACCGCATCCTCAAGCCATGCAGGCTTTGTGAAGCTTGGGGGCTATGAGGCTGGGAACAGGGATCGAAACATTCTACCATATTGGGCAAGTCAGGGACAGAGCCTCCAAACTCTGTTTTGGTGCTTCTGTGCGACGGATGGCTGCGATTTGATGCCTGGTGCCTGGTGATGGCTCAATGGATGCAGATCGGTGACTGTGGTTTGTGTGCCATACGGATCGGCAAGCTGTCAACGTCTGAGTGGCGTCGGCGGAACTTATTCAAATGGCCGAAGGCTGTCAATGAAGTTGAAAAAGAAAGGGTGCTTGTGTTTAGTCAATAGCAACGTCAGCGGGTTTCTGGCAATGTCACGGTTTTTGCATCGCTTACCAGTCATAGTCTACCGGCTTGCTTCCGGGACGAGAGTAGCTGCCGAGACATAAGCCGCAGATCCGTAGATGCAACCATTCTTAGAAATGGCCAGTATTTCTTGAGTGCATGATATTGATAGATTGTGTATAGCTTCAGCGTGAACAGGCTGCAACCTGTATTGGTGGAACTCGAGCTTCCACGCCCAAGGGAACCTTCCGATACACCCTAACAGGCGTTGCAATCCTTCCCGAGACATGGCTCAGGGGAGTAAGCAGAAACAAAACAGCAGGCAAGGATCTGGAAAGCTATATCCGTGATGTCTCAGAGGTAGCCGAGGCGGCAGAAACATGGTTCATGTCTTAGATCTTAGGTAGAAACAGTAATACAAGAGCCTGGTCTAGGTTGCAAGGCTGATTTCTTGGATAATGCCTTGTGGAGGTGAGTGTACCGTCTAAGCCAGGTGATTGGATCAATTGGAGCCTGTCCGGGGCTATGCACTGAGCTACCGTAGCGAAAACAGTCAGATGAAGCGACAGCGCGCCAATTGACCAATGACGATGTTGTTTCTATTTTTAAGGCGCTTAAACTCGACAAGGGTCTATGCGTGTGGCAGGGTGAGGTTGGTGTACCATTGCGGCTGTTTGTAAGAATTCGAGACTCGACGGACATCATGATGTGATTGAAATTATATTTCCGATCGCGAAATGTTTCCATTGATAGAACAAGCGTAGCATTGGCGATTCTTGGGAGAAAATGCGTCAATGGTTCGACCTTTCATCCCATTGGTCATTCACAGCAGGCGCTTAACATGGCTGTTTGGGGGTCTGGCCAATGAGGAGCGGTACCAGAGATCTCAGTTAGAATCGAGAACCCCCGTCGAGTCTCAGTATTCAGAAGAGTTGGATGCTCAGAAATTAGGTCCCAAGGGATTGGGAGGGCCCGCGCTGGCCGGCGAAAGGGCCTGAACCTGAACCTGACTGACGGGTAAGACCAGATGCCGTGCCGGCCGGAATGAAGGAGTCCCGGCCACCCAGTAGACTAGTTTACGAGTGACAGTAAGGTCAGAAGGGGCTGTTCGACGATTACCTCATGGGTGTGAGTGTGGGTGATAGAGTGCGCGTGGTGTAAGTTGAGGTTGTCTCGATTTGAACGTGACGTTTCATTCTTCTGCCCCCACGAGACCGATTGAGTAACTGCAATATTCGGGAACCTGACAAGGTTCTTTTGTTGGCTTCAATAATCAATTGACGGCGCAAGATGAGTCATGATAAGAGAAAGAGTTCATGTTTAGTAAGAAAGGCGGAATATGCGAAGGATGACTCTTCGGTGATGATGATTAGGGAAAAGGGTCCTGGAATCTGGGGCAGTTTGTTCCTTCGGTAGGCGGAAACACGGGCTTGGCCGATGCACGCCAACGGGGAAGTCGCGTCATGGCTTCTGTGGCTGCATCCGCCATTTACGGGATGACAAAGCGGGATGACAGAATAAATGGTGCAGTTTGCTGACTTATTCGCTATCGTGATGCCTCATGTAAATGTCTTGTCTTTTAGGCAACCTTTTAAACTTATCAAGAGTGCCCATGTGACGAGAAATTGCATTTTGGAAGCTTCTTCTCTGTGCCTATTGCGACATGGGACGCGCATGCAGCCAAGTACACGTTGGCACGTTCAACGAATTTCAACCGGGATTAATTGGAATCTCTTTGTCTACTCCGTCCGTACCGTACCATACTGTCTCTCTCTCTCTCTAAACTCCATGATTGACTCCGAACCTAATCGGAGTTTTCATAGAATTGGAATCACACGGCTTCATTTGTCAGCCTTGATGACGTTTCTGCGTTGCAATTCCGTAATTGTCTTGACATTTATTTATACAGTACCAAGAGTGTGGAATAGTATGGGCGGGATCATAATACGAATACTAAGTATGCAGTATGTTAGAGGTGCGTATTTACGTATCTAAGCTCCGTCTCCACACCAACTCTGCAGGCTCTTTGATATGTTATCTTGGACAATTGCGTTGTCGGGGGTCAAGGGGGAAAAATAACTACCATGAAGCATCTATCCTGCATCTGCTCCAAGTCCATGGCCAGAGCCGTGGATGATGATTGCTTACATGGACAGGGGGTGTTCATTTGAGGCTGTGGCTTATTATAACGTATACCCTGCCCAAGCCCCGTAAGCCCATTAACACTCGAGAGGCTCGCTCAGTAGTAATACAATACGCAGCGACTTGACTGGATACGGCCCGGGTCTTCCGCACCCCGATCCGACCCCTACCCCGTGTCCCGGGGGCGTGGCTACTTATTAACTTACACCGTTTGACAAAGACCCCTGTAACTGCAAGGTCCAGTCCCCCATAACCCATTGTCCTCAGCCCTACGATGGTGTCCTCCACCACTCACGGCTTTGATGGATCCCCTGTCAGCTCGGCGACATGGCGCAGACTGACGGAAGCGAAAGAAGGTTCCATAGCATGGCTGGCATGGCATCCATGGCAAGGGCGGAACAACGGGCACTGCTGTAATCTATCTAGCCTAAGGTAGCCAAACCTAGCACGATACGCTATGTAGTGTGTTTCTATTTTGTTGCCCCCATGCTAAGGGTGTGCTTGATCGTCATGATACGACAACACAAACGAACGAACAGGCGTCAGTCAGAGTCAGCCGCTTTCACCGTTTACCGAGAATTCCTATCTGCGATGTGCCTGGTTACCCTTGGCCTCGCTCTGTAGTTGGCTCAGTTTCTATATAACTGTCCATGTCCTCCTGCTCTGAATTAGAATTCTCATCACCATCAGCAAGCAGTTTCATCTACACTCTACAACTACACTACAACTCAACTCTTTCAACTCAACTCAACTTAACTCCTATCTTCGCCCAAAACTCATACTCAACTCAACTCAACTCTACAACATTTACAATGGCTGCTTTCACTCTCACATTTGCTCCCACCACCCGATCCTTCGGCCGATCTGGCTACAACAAGGATGGCGACGACTCTGACTCTAAGCCCACAAACAACCGTGGCCGATCTGGCTACAACGAGCCTGAGGAGGGAGACTCTGGTCGCTCTGGTTACAACGGCCCTGAAGACGATGATTCCTCCAAGGGCAACAAGGGTCGCTCTGGTTACAATGGCCCCAACGATAATGACGAGGAGTAAACTCCTATGTTTTGAGTTACTTCCCAAAAACATACACGGCGACAGCGCAAGCATGGAACGGAGTTTTCTGTTTAGACACTAGTTTCAACAACATCAGCATAGAACGGAGTTTTGTTTTGTTCTCATCATCAGCATCAGCATTGGTATTCGGAGGAACAATTTGCAGACACGGCATCGCATAGCAGGAGTTGGAAAAGACGGAAGCATAGCATCACACAACGTTGGCATGGCATGGCATAGAAGCGAGCATACAGCATGGATTTCCTTTTGCTTTATTTTCTTTATCATCTCATCTCAAATTTATTTTCGCTTTCTCTTTTCATAACCGGCTAGACCAGGCCCAGGTGGCCCAGCCTTGAGTCTTTCGATTTGTTCAGACCAGCTGCTCTCTATAGATTATTCCTCGATGGAAAATATGTCTCAACTATCCCACCAATTTCTCATCGCTATAGTCTTCTTTGTCACGCGATTATTTCCCCACACAGAATCTAACACGTCTCAAATCAGCATCTTGTCAGACATCTCATACATGAAGTTGTCAGAACTTACTTTTCAAAGATAACCCCCAGTACATCCTCAACATCTCCAAACTCATGCCGCCCCGTGATCCGTGCAAGGCAATTCGCAGCATACCTCAGATACTCGGCCGCGAGGACGGCATCAGCATCCAGGCCCTCTTCAGGGGCAGCCTCTATCATGAAGTCCTCCAAATGTCGTCGACACTTGATAAGGAGCTGACGCTGACGCTCTGTAACGCCTAGTAGATCCTGAAGATCGACAGGCATAGCTGTCATCTTCTCAAAGGATGCCACGAGCTTGGTGATCACAGCCTGGATACCGCCAGGATCCTTGCTTTCCCATGTCCCTACCTGAGCCTCCTTACACGATACGGACACGAACTCCGCCGCCGCTAGCTTGGGGGCTCTAATTCGAACGGCTTTTCTGAAATCTTGAACCAACTTCTCTAATTCCTCTTTCCCAACTGCATCTTGTTTATTGACAACAACAACACAGTCCTCTGCCCCTGCAGCGAGATCGAGCGTTTCTTGGTCGTATTCCAGAAATGGCCCATCCAGACCATCCTCCACGGATGCTAGGACTATAACAAGGTCAGAGTCCAGAGCTCGTTGCTTTGCTCGCCGTATGCCTTCTTCTTCCACGGCCCCAATTGCGCCATTATCAGCCCCGTTTATCACCTGGGAGCCTTTGGATCGAAACCCTGCCGTATCTGCAAATGAACATAAATAGCCGCGAATGTCTAAGCTTGCCTCGACGATATCTCGCGTTGTGCCTGCTTCGCCAGACACAATAGATGCCTCGCGCCCAACGATCAGGTTCATAAGCGAGCTCTTACCAACATTGGGTGGCCCTAACAGCGCTATACGAATTCCATTCCTCAAAAGCTCGCTCCTTTGACTTCCCTGCTCATGCAGCTCAATGCTGTGTAGCATCCTAGCAACCTGAGCAGTCACATTCTGTAACAATTCAGCCTGGGACTCGTCAAAGTGCTGGTCTTCGGAAAAGTCGATCAATGCTTCGATCTCACCACGAGCCAACAAGAGCTGCTCTCTCCATGTCTCGTATTGTCGTCCAAGAACACCTGAATTGCCTCGTACAGCTGCACGACGTTGCTGTTCCGTTTCAGCTGCCAGGGTGTCACTCAGGGATTCAATTTGAGCAAGATCCAAGCGATCGTTGAAAAAGGCGCGCTTCGTAAACTCGCCAGGCTCTGCGTATCGAATACGATGTGTAGCGGAACATTTCGGAATGGCTGCCAACACAGCCTTTACGGTGGCTGATCCTCCATGAACGTGCAACTCCAAGACATCGTCACCAGTTACAGTCTTTGGACTGGGAAAGTAAAGAACAAGAGCTTCTGAGTCCAGCACTAGTTGCTCATTATTGGCATGCTGCGGGTCATATAGGGACCGTACTGTTGCATATCTTGGTTTTGGTAATGGTTTTGATGGGCAAAGTGCCTCATAAATCTTCAGCCCAAAATTAGATACTGTATATACAGTAATTTGTAACGACACTTACCTCAAGACATGACGGGCCAGAAATGCGAATTACCGCAATACCGGCCCGACCCTGCGCTGTTGATAGAGCATAGATGGTATCGTCTATGGTTGGTAGTCCGGATACAAATTCGGGGTTTTGAGTATGCCACGACTGATGTGAGAATGGCTTTGATGACGAAGGGTCAGAATACCGCAAAGGCTGTGTGGAAATTTGGCCGTTGCCCTTCTTTATATAGAATGGTGATAGGAAGACCCGAGAGCGATTCGCTTTGCAATTGAGCCTTCTTTGGAGACTGCGTCTCAGCATTGGTGAAATGAGTGCTTGTGAGATGTTCAGACTTGTTCTAATTATTATTAGCTCTGATTTTCTTAGAACGAAGACGATAGATGCTGTAGTTGAGAGAAACAAATGAGGTTTGGCTGAGTTTTTCCTGGTTGGATATACAAACAAGAGGGAAACCTGAGGTTGATTCCATGTTATAGCGCTCAGGGCCCACTGATCGTATCAAACTGATAGTGCACTAATCCACTGAAACTCAGCCATGGATGTTTAATATGCCTGGAGGATCATCACCAGTACAAATTGTTCAAGCATAGCTCCTTTTATTACTCTTCATTTATGATTTCTGTTCTTTATCCTTATGGAGCATGTTGAATTCAACATCCATCTAGGTTGACTTTTATCCTTGATGTCGTACGCGCATCTGATCAATCCCTTAAAATCCTCAAACCATCCAATTCGTACTTTTCGAGATTAAATTTTTTCCTAAGAGGTGGCAAACGTCTCGATGAACTTGGCAAGCTTTTCAGCGCCCTCCAAGGGAATAGAGTTGTAGCTGCTGGCACGAATACCACCCACACTTCGGTGGCCCTTGAGGCCAGTGAGACCCTGTGCAGTGGCCTCCTTAAGGAAAGCCTTCTCCGTGCCATCAATGTCACCATTCTTGGTAACACGGAAGCAGATGTTCATCCTTGAACGAACAGACTTGTCGGGGACAACTCTGTACACATCGGGGTGAGCGTCAAGAGCACCATAGATAAGCTCGGCCTTCTTGGCGGACACGGCCTCCTGTCCCTCGACCTTGTCATAGGTGCTGAGCGACTTCTTGAGAACTTGGCCAGCAATATAGACACTAAGTCTAGTCAGTACATGTATCAGACCCACACGTGTCCTATAGAAGCGCTTACTCAAAGATGCTGAGGGTATTGTAGAGACTGTTGTTCTTGGCGATAGTCTCGTAGGAAAAGATGATAGGAGGGATAGGAAGTCCAAGTCGCCGAAGAAGTGCGGCAGGAGGCTGAGGCGTCTTGGGAGGAAGAAGGCTCTTCTTGATAATCACAACGGTGACACCAGTGCAGCCAAGGTTCTTCTGGGCACCGAAGAAGATAACTGAGAAGTTTCGGACAGGGATTCTCCTCGACAGGATGTTGGAGGACATATCGGCCACAACAATAGGGCCCTCGCCGTCAGGTCCAGGGGTCAGGGACTGAGGGAAAGCAGGAAATTCTACACCATCGACGGTCTCGTTATCGCAGTAATACACCAAAGCAGCTTCCTTGGAGAGGTTCCAGGTGCTCTCTTCAGGAATCTTGCCATACTTGCCATTGTTAATCTGGCGAGCGTCAGCGACAATGTTGACATGCTCAGGACCAAGCAGTCGCTTAGCTTCTTCAGAAGCCTTCTGAGACCAGCCACCAGTAACAATGTAATCCGTCTTAAGCTCCTTCTCGACTGCATTTCTGAGCTCCTGCTCTACACGAGGGTCGTCCTCAGGAGCCTTGAGGTTGTAAACAATCTGGGCCTTCTTCTTTGTCACCCATGCACCGACAAGGTTGTACATGGTAGCGGAGAACTCTCCGCTTCCACCACCCTGCATGAAAAGAACCTCATAGTCCTCGGGAATGTCAATGTAGGAGGCAAGATCAGCCTTAGCCTCGTTGATGATGTTTGTAGCCAGCTCTGAACGATGGCTGTGCTCAGCAATACCTTGTCATTTGATTAGTGATGTTCACGATGAATTGTGAGATTTTGGCTGTACGTACCTAATCCGGTATGCTCATAGTCAATGAGGGCCTGGGCAGCCTTCTCAAGGACGTCTGTGGGCAGCAGAGCAGGGCCTGCGCCGAAATATGTGATCTCGGATCTGGAAGGCATGATGTTGTTGTGTTAAGAGAAGAGTGTGTGAATATGCGAGAGGATAAAAACTGGAGTTTTCTAAAAGTCGCGGGTATTTACTGTAAGTCACAGTGAGTCATCCAATAGAAACGCCCACAAGAGGGATCCGATATTCAACGTATGACTATGAGAAGGTGAGTTTGGTACGACAAGAGCAAATTGGAAGAAGTGAGGGGTATGTGTATGTTAGTCAAGAATGGACAGATCTTGTTCAAATCCTCGATAATTCAACAAATTGGTGAACCGTGATGGCTGTGAACTGCAATCGTTATTCGCTGAGGCTAAAATGGTCATCAATGTGATGGCTCCGCACCAATTCGGGGTTTTACTAGGCGGGCAGAGCAGATATTAGAGCGCCTATCGAGCAATCAACAAGCCTACCTAGTCAAGTTCGGAATGTCATATTGTGTTTTGAAGTCTATTGCCTCAGAAAAAGTTTTACCGGACATCCATGCCTAATGAGTCCAACCCAGATTGTCGAAGAGCAGCAGTAACTTCAGGGCTTTCGATGAGAGCTGCATATATTTACACGAGAACATCGGAATATTTTAAAACAGATATTTTCTACACCAGAGACTCCCCGAGACCAAAGCAGTGCAGTCAAGGTGACACGCCAGCTAGTAGACAGCATGTATTCCAGGTCATTATCCACAATAGAACTTACTTATGATAAGAGAATATGTTTTCTTTCCCCCAAACCTCGACTACCAATATGCTTCAACGGTTTAATCAAGTTAGTCATTAAGATTATGTTGTTAGTAACGGCTCCAAGTAACAGCAACTGGCTCATTAAGCAGATGTATCCTTTTACTAGCCTGCCAACTCGGAGCAACAACTTCTCTCGCCAACTGTTACCATGACAGTGTGTTTTTCTGGCCGAACACGGTAGCACCTAAGAGCTTTTTGTCATGTTGTGTTCTGCTCGAATTACAATTCTTCCGGGGCATTCAAGTCAGACAAGCTCCGTCGCTCGATTCTCTAACAGTATATCAGGCGTAGTCTCGCCATGCTTCCCTTAGGTCACGTTGAATAAGGCAATATACAACCTTGCAGGGACAACCCGTGGTTCTCGTCAAGAACATGAAGAACGTTGTGGCAAGGCTTCTCCGCCAGCTGAAAGATAAGTTAACAGGTTAAACTTGCCACATCCCGGGCGAGATTCAGAACCATGGTCACAGAACATCAACAGTATGGAACTGCCAGCTTTAATGAGGCATTGATTGGGGATGCACGAGCAGGCAGCCGGGTGGTTGAGGATATATCACACCTAAGCACTCGGTGATTCCATAACTCGTCTTGGCCCTTTCTTATGGAGCCAGAGAGCTCGGTAGAGGTGATCCTTGCCGATATCTCCTTCTTCGTGAGGCTATAACAAGAGGTAAATTATGAGAGATGCATTAGGAAGAACACGATTGGTATGTCACTCGGTCTTCTTGGACTTTTGGTTTATCGTGGGGAGAAAACAAAGAGCTTCAAAGGCCCGATGTCATCATGAAGCTACCCGATTTAGCAGGCGGTGTGGCGGGTCATCCACGGCAGAATGGAAGACCGCAGGTCCCAGCGCAGCCAGCCCCAGGCTACGAAGCTTGAGCTGCCTGGTGCTCTCAACCGCCTCAACTCCATCCGACCTATACTAACAACCAACGCCCATAATCCACCTCCAACGAAGCTCCCCATCGCAACCCACACGCACAACGATATTTGCTTCGCGCAATCTCACCGATCATATTCTACACGGCGCTGCTGGAGCAGCTAATAATTCATCATGTTCAGAAACAATTACGATAACGATTCCGTTACCTTGTACGTCACCTACATAAGCTGTTAGCTCTATCCTGGCACCTTGAGCAAGCTGACTTTCCCCAAGCTCGCCCCAGGGCCGAATATTCCAAATTGAATATGCTGCCGAGGCAGTGAAGCAAGGTTCAGTCGTCGTCGGTATCGCCAGCAAGACTCATGCTGTTCTTTGTGCAGTCAAGGTACGATCATCTCCCTGCCCCTCCGTAGCATTCTTGTCCCGTACGGGAGCTTTCGAAGTCATTCTTCTAACACGCACCTTAATAGCGAAACGCAGAGGAACTCTCATCCTACCAGAAGAAGCTTTTCACTGTCGACGAACATGCTGGTATCGCCATCGCCGGTCTTACTTCCGATGCTCGCGTCCTCTCCAATTTCATGAAGCAGCAGTGTCTAGGACACCGACTCACCTACGGCCGCGCCATTCCCCTCCGATCCCTTGTCGACATGATCGGTGAGAAGGCCCAGATGAACACTCAAATGTACGGAAAGCGACCTTACGGTGTTGGTCTGCTAGTTGCCGGTGTTGACGAGCGCGGTCCCCACCTGTTCGAGTTCCAGCCCTCAGGCATGACAGAGGAGATGCTTGCTTTTGCCATTGGCGCGCGAAGTCAAATGGCTCGAACATACCTTGAGCGCAACATCGACGAGTTCGCCGACTGCTCGAGGGAGGAGTTGGTCAAGCACGGCCTCAAGGCTCTGAAGGAGAGTTTGGTTCAGGACAAGGAGCTTACAGTAGAGAACCTTTCAGTCGGAGTAGTGGGCATCAACAGCAAGGACGGCAAGAAGAAGGTCGAGCCCTTCAAGTTGTACGATGGATTCGAGGTACAGCCATGGATCGAGAGTGTTGGCGAGGGTCAAGGAGGTGCAGAGGAAGGCGAGGGCGAGGGCATGGATGTGGACAGCTAAACGTGCGACGAATGATGAAGCGGATACACGTGGCGTCGGGTTGCTAGCCAAATAGATCATGTACAATTACATGCTGCAAAGACAGCTTTTCATGGGTCTCACGTCTGGTCAGTCACAACAGAGCAGGTGGCTTGGGTCATCAGTCCGTCTATTTATGGAGCGCCAGTCTATCCTATCCTAGAAATGCGGAAACGAAGATATATCCGTAAACACCGTCAAAACACCTGTTTGCCTCCGATTTCCAAATTCAAACTCGGATCCAGATCCAGCACCTCAAATCAATCACTTACTGGCTACCCCATTGAAGCTGATAGATAGCATCTGAAACCTTGTATTCACGAAGAGCCTTGATTGCACCTTCAGGAGTATCGGCGTTAACCAGGATGTTCTTGTTGGCAGGTTTTACAAACCCCTCCTCAGAAGCGCGGTCCATCCACTGGACGATACCGTCCCAGTAGCCCTCAATGTTGAGTAGAACGATGCCGCGGTTATGGATTCCCAGTTGGTTCCAGGTAGTTGTCTCGAAGATCTCCTCCATGGTACCAAATCCGCCACTCAAGCCGATGAAGCCACTGCCGGGACCACCAGCAAAAACCTCTTCGGCCATGAGCTTCTTTCGAGTATGCATATCCTTGACAACTGTCGTGCGGCCATAGACAGACTCCTCGGGTACAATGTGGTTGTGTTCGTTGACAGTTCCGTAGGTGCCATCTCGTTCAAACTTGACCAGAGCCTCGGGAATGATACCATGGACAGACTCGGGGCCATTGATTGCGCAGAGACTCTTTGCCACCTCGCCCATAAGTCCGACAGTTCCTCCTCCGTAAACTATTGTCCGGTGTTAGCCATGATGGGGTCATACCCGGAGGTCGGCGGTTGGCGGCCCGCGATGGTATCCGTTGCTGGCGGACCGCCTCTCTGGTGTGACTCACCTAGGTCAATGTTGTTTTCAGCCATGGCTTTTCCGAGAGCGCGAGCTGCTTCAATGTGAGCAGGACTCCCACCAGGAGCAGCACCACAGTAGACGCAAATCTTGGTTCGAGGGTGGCCGTTCTGTGAGGCAACGGCTGCCTGTGATGGGATGGTGCTGTCCGCAGTCATGATGGAGTTGTTTGTTGATTTGTTATAAAGACTGTAGGTTACGTGTGATAGTATATATAGAGAGGTTGTCTCTGAAAGGATTCGACTAAGTTTTAAGAAAGAGTTGAGTTCCTATGGAGCAGGACTGTTTATTATATAATAAAGTGAGAACAATAACGGAGGCGGTTAACAATAGAACTCTTGTTTCGGTGAGTCTTATGTGGCGACCCTTAAGGATTCAACTTGAACTAAGAATATCCCAGATGAGTCAAACTTTGGAGCAAAAATCGTGAACCAGGAAAATAGAAATAAGAAAGAGTCAAGAGAATGAGAGTTTACGAGTTTATATACCAGTCATATGAATAGCCCAGGAACTACCCAGTTAAGCAAAAAAGTAACTTGACCAACACAAACATCTGTCAACGGCCTATCGGGCTATTGATATGGAGCCACGGGAGCCACGTCTTCGGAGGTGCTATTTGCGGCCGTGCTCCATGCATTCATGTAAGTTGTGCCACTGCAAATTGCCACTTGCGAGATATGTTACTGGACAATGGCATTGATGACTGAGGTCAGCTGGTCACCGGGATGTGAGGCGTGTTCTAGCAGGATAGGGCGATTCCCGTCATGGCTTAGCATGAATCTCGCATCGTGAGCATTGTCTTGAACATCATTGATGCGTTCAATGGCGGGGCCATGATCTCCCCATGATGCACTGTATCTTAAACTCTTTTAGTGGACGCATCTTTTGAACGTGGTCAATCTCCGAGCCGACAACGGCCGCCGCAGTTAAATGTACAAGGGTACGTGTTCAGGTGGCCAATCGCTATTCGTGGGTGCCCCCCAGCACGTCAACGTCAAATGTCATGGAGCCTGAAGTGAACTGCGAGGGGATTTCCAATTTCCAGCCTTGGAGCGACCTCCAACTGCTCACAACTCTGACCAACCAAACACGTCGCCTCAGGTGCAACAACCAACAACCTTGACTCTTGTAACAAGGTAGTATCCTGCAGTTCTTCTTCGATCCATTGCACAGCGTCTGCCATTATCTGCAATTGAATAGAAGCCGACGCAATGGCTGAAGCTCAAGTCTTGCCTCCTCGTCAAGGCGAGCAGCAGCAAGGTGGCGGCGGTGGTGGTGTAAGTTATCACAAAGCAAATTTCACATCGTAGCCATACACTAACATCGATTCTATGCAGGGTTTTAGCTTCAACAAACTTCTTCTTGGCGGCGCCATTTACTTTGGCATCAATGCGGCCCTCAACTTGGCCTTGAAAAAGGACCAACGAGGAGTTACAGTCACCAATCCCGAGACAGGTGAGGCCGTTACAGTCCCTGGAAATGTTGAGGGTATCCCTCCTTTCCAGCTTCGCCCGAAGGAGCTCAGCGAGGGCGCGACATACCGTAATATCCCAAAGAACATTGCGCCCATCTGGCCTCAAGATAGCCACGTCGATATCATCGTAACGCTCTCCCAGTCGTTCAACCCAGCGCCTATCTCGCAAGTTCCCGACGAATATCTCGTGCTTCAAGAGAAGGAGTTCCATCTTAGCAATAAGTCGGAGAAGCGAACGATCGAGACGAAGTTCACGGTTCCTCCAGCTGTCCAGCATAATGGTACCCTCTGGGGGCATTTCTACATTGGCCTTCCTGGAAGTAATCTCGATCCTAAGCAGCCCGGTTATGATACATCCAAAGCCTACTACTTCACTTGGCCTCTTACACAATACCTTCCCAAGAAGAAGGTCGCGAAGACGCGAAACTTACTCGAGGATATCCCCAAGTATGAGGAGGAACCCGAAGAGGAGGGGCCCACTGGACCTATTATTGCGAACTACTATCATCCCAATGCAAGCTTGTCCTTCGTCCCCGATCTGGGGGTTAAGGATTTCGCCACGTTGGCCCCTCAGATGCGACAATACTTGCGCCTTGAGGCTACTGGTGCTCGAGATGGCTCTGGTCAGCACGCCTGGTATTGTAAGTAGTAGCAACTTATATACCAATGGCATGGTAACTAACCTTCATAGATCCTGTTCTGTTTGTCAACACTTTTTGGCAACTGACAAACCAGATGACCCTCCTCAACGACACCGTCAAGGAACTTCCCCTTCGTATTGATCTTGGTAACCTGGCAAGCTGGCAGTTCCAGCTCATGTCTACGCTCGAGACCAACTCCAAGGAGTCTGCTCGACAGGCAGCATTTGGTGGTTCTCTTCCTGGCGGCGGCGACGGCACCGAGATCGAGATGATCAAGGAGGTATTCCTCGACTCCAACCCAATTTTGCTCGGCGTTACCATTGTAGTCAGTATCTTGCACATGATTCTCGAGACTCTCGCGTTCGGGTCCGATATTGCCCACTACCGCAAAAAGAAGGACAACGTCGGTATCTCAGTCCGTTCGATCCTGGCCAATGTTTTCATGCAAACAGTCATCTTCCTGTACCTCCTCGACAACTCTCAGAACACTAGCTGGATGATTTTGGGATCTCAGGTCGTTGGTATCGTCATTGAGTTCTGGAAGATCACCACTGTTGTCAACGTTCGCATCCGTCCTGGTGGACCAGGATCTTTCCTCCCTTACACTATCGCATTTGAGGACAAGCAGAAGTTGACCGAGACTGAGGAGAAGACCAAGGAGTATGACGAGATTGCTTTCAAGTACATGTACATTGCTGGCATTCCTCTGCTGATCGCATATGGCATTTACTCTCTCTACTACGATTCCCACAAGTCGTGGTACTCCTACATCATTACTACTTTGGTGGGATCTGTCTACGCTTACGGATTCTTGATGATGGTCCCCTCGCTGTACATCAACTACCGGCTGAAGAGTGTCGCCCACATGCCTGCCAAGGCCATGATGTACAAGTTCCTCAACACCTTCATCGACGATCTGTTTGCCTTTACCATCAAGATGCCTTTCTTGCACCGTTTGGCCACTCTCCGCGACGATGTTATCTTCTTCGTGTATATTTACCAGCGATGGGCCTACCGGATCGATTACAGCCGTGTCAACGAGTTCGGCCAGGGCGGAGAGGACGAGGCTGTTGACGACAAAGAGGCCAAGGAAAACGCCAAGGACAGACTGATTGAGGATGTAAAGGCCGAAGCCAAGACTAGTAGTGCGGATACTGGCAAGGCCAAGAAGCGGAAGTGAGCTGCAGACGACAATAAGAGCCGAAAGAAAGCCCTTGGGTCTGGACTGTCGGGTTTGCTTCTGGAATCACAACTTTGATATCTATGTAGTAGTTCTAATCGGCCATTTTTAGTTTACTAGGTGCATATGGATCAATACCATCTGTTTGCAACGAATGATCTTTCAGGACTCGTGTAATGAAACAAAATGATTCGTATGAGTCATTGTGAGTGCATTTATCTACGGCACAATCTTCGATAGTCTACATATTGATAAGTTTCCCTTAGCTCGAGTTGACTGATAGACATAGACTACTATGTAGCTACCTTATTAGGTATGCCTTCTGATTCGTAGCCCTACGAATATACGAAGTTACGAATGACATATTTGAATGATGGAACTGAGGAACACCCCAGTCTCTATGTTCGGGACATCCGACAGGACGTTGCAATTCATGACCCACTAACGGGCGTCATAGCGGGTGAGTTACAGGGGACTTCAGTGCTGTTCCTTATTCCGTCATTTTGCGGAGGAGCTCCATCACCTCAGCGTTTTGATTCAGCGTGTGTGTCGATGGAAGCTGGCTGTTTCAGACTCGGGGTCCAGCGCACAGTACCTAAGCACCTCAGTTCTACGATTCGAACGTGACCTAACTACCTTAGTAGTCATACCCAAGCAGCTAGAGACAACTCTCTTTTTAACCATATTTTCCCCCTTCTACATCCCCTGAATCGCTTCAATAGACGGTCTGAAGAATCAATCCTTGGAACCCCCAGTATTTTTGCCTGCACAGCCTCGTCTTCACGAGGGTCATCTTGACGATAACGGAAAGGACCCTGAACAGAAGTGCTACAAACATTACGTACCTATCCATTGCTCAGCCTCATGCCTTCGGTTGCTTGGTTACGTGAATACAACCAAGTAAATAAATAGCACAGCCGAGCGCTCCTGTGCGCCCTATCTTGGAGCTATTGTCACCTCTGTCATCACGTCAAGCTTCCTTCAATAACCTCCCGTTCTCTCGAGCCGGGGGAGTCCGGTTCGAGCCGACGAAACCTCATGCGCCGCCCCCAATCGCATCAGTCCCTCGCCCCGCGACGACGCCGGTGACTGATATCCTTCTACTACTTCGAATCCATTGCTTTTTCTACTACGAACTATACCCTTCCGCGAGACCTTGAGCTTACGTTATCCTCCCTTGACGCAACCCCGGGCCCTCTCAGTACTTGGGAGCAATCGCAAACCTTATCCTCGAAACCGAATCATGAGCAGCCTTGACTCGGTCGGGTCATTGCTTGCGGCCATTGCGACTCTCTTATCCCAGGGATTGCGAATCCTCAGTTTGGCCGACAAGAGCCACTGGGGGCCGGACGAGCACGAGCAAGTACACGCCCTTGCTTCCACGTTGGACGAAGCCAAGAAGGACTTTCAAGAATTGTCACCCTTAGTTAATGGACAGATATACTACGAAACCGACCGCAAACGTACGTATTCTCCGATGCAGGCATTCCCATTGGCATCGGGTTTCTACAAAGTTGAGTGATGGATCTGTTTACTGACTTACTGGACAGATGAATCCATCGAGGAGTTGAGAGCTCTCAAAGCTCAATTTACAGCTCATGTAGAACAAATACGAGATTGGGGTCGCTCAGGCGGCCCAATCAACCCAATATGGGTACGCGAAACACATACTTTACAGCGAAAATTACACAGAGCACAGTGTCGAGCAGCACGTCGAATTTATAGCTCTGAAAAAGAAGGGTCGGCAAGGTGTTTGGGAGCTTTCCTCGTCTACCGACAACAGCGACAATGGACGTTGAACAAGACCGTGCCAGACGAGGCCGAGTATTCGAGAAGATATCGAGAGGAGCTACGCTTATGCAATACTATTGGGTCGTTTAAGCGATTTGGCGATCGAGATATTGCTTTCGTTTGCGACTATTGTGATGGTCACATAGTATGGGAGGATATTGAGAACATGCCCTCGATACGGACGTTCCAAGAAGCCGCCGCGTCTCCAATATTGACACTATCACCAACAATCGATAACCCTCACTGGCAAGCAACAGCGTTCACATTATCTGGACATCAAGAGAAGCAGGTTGTATTTGCGCCCGTAGCCATCGCAAATCATATGGCACCACAGCCTCGGGATTGGCAGGCCGGCTTATTGTGTCCATATTGCGAAGTGGAATCAACAGAACCTCAAGAGCAGTATGATGACGAGGATGCATATCGACCAGATTTGGGCTACGAAGACATGGAGACGTTTCAGGAACATCTTGAATGGCAACATACAGTGACGGCGCCAACCTCTCAAGCACAGGCGGCTTCAGATAATTGCATAGTGATGTAGTTCATCGGTTTTGGGACTTGTTAACGAAAATATGGTGTTTTGCTTGATGATTTTGGGTAGAGCAAAGGGCATCTGGAGTTTGGAGTCTCATACGGTATGACCTAGACTAGGTGAGACGGCATGGTTCAGGAGCAGCATTGATGTTTTTATTTAGCAAGAATTGTCAAAGCCAGCATGGATAGACGAATTAACTTGTCATAAATGATCACATAAGTACACAACCCAGCAGCACCCCCTCTTGATATAAGGACACTATTTGGGTCTCGTATACCCCTGAAACGTTGAATCGTAGCTCTCAAATAGCACACTCCCAGAGTAAAGTACATGTGGCCAGACTTGGGTATTAGATGTATAAACAGAAACAGCTCGCTTGTATTTGTTAAAAGAACCGCCAATACAGGAAAAAGAGGATGATGAACCCAAGAGCCGCAAAGGGTCCGTACTGCTTATAGAGGAGTTCCCAGTTGATACGCACAGCAGCTCTTCGATACTTTTTGCTATCATCACGCAGCCTCGAGCTGATCTCTCCCATGCGCTCCAGACTATCTCCACGATAGAGTAAATCCTCAATGTTCTTGGTCATTACCTTTGTCACGTCGCGCAGCTCATCGTTGAGTTTATCGAGGTTGGCCGAGGCTCGGGAATCAGCGTAGGTGGTCTTTGTCTTCGAGATGAAGGTATCGAACTCCATGAAAGCGTAGGGTCGCAGAGCAGGCGAGTGGACCTGAGATGCTGGGTATGTGGTTGTGAACTCGCGTGCGAGATCAGCTAGGTAGGTAAAGGCAAGCTTTCGAGGGTACGAGGGGGCACAGATGGCGAGGAACACGATGTCCGAGTCGATGAGGTAGTGCAGCGTGTGGTTGGGGGTCTCGATGGAGGCCTGGGACTCGGAGTTGCGCGTGAGCTTGCGGAGGACCTGGCGCACGTTCTGCTTGGTTTCTGCGAGGGTAGACTCGGCCTGTTGAGGGGGTTCGTAAGCATGAAGTCGCGGTAACCTGAGTTGTGGAGAGTACCTGTTCATCATCGACTGATGCACAGAGCATGAGGCCTTGTAGAGTGTTAGCATATATATTTATGATATTACAGAGGATGAAGACCTACCATCAAGCCTTGATATTTGCGTAGAGTATATCATTGCAGTGGTTTGTGGTTCAAGTGCTGGATATCAGGGGAAAGTTGCGCCGGTTTAGAAGTTGTTTCTTTGGCTTGAAGCCTTCCAGCTACCACAACGTGTCAAGAAAGACAGGTGATAGAGGGATGACGTCGAAGGGGCACGAGACTGAGCCACGCCAAAAATGGTCAAATACTATTTCAACGATCGATTTGAGTCTCCTATAGGAGATTCTCTCAGCTTCTGGTTTACAATATTGCAGTTTGATCGTTTTGGCTTTTGGGGATCTGTATGTATGATCGATGGTCGACCAGTGGAGCTGGCGCATGGCAGAGGGAGAGCTCCGTGCTGATAAGATAACGAGCCAACTTGTCATTCCAGTTCAAGATGGTAATTTGTGCCGAAATTCAGCTTTCAAATATTCTTGTGTTTCATCACGAAATACTTAGTTTGGATTATTTTTGCAATGTAAACTCTATACTGACTGGCTGTGTCAGAAACCCCTGCTATCAGTCTGTGATTAACAGGTTCTAGGCCATTTAGGAACCTGTAAACACCAAAGACAGTCACCATGACTTTACAGCAGCAAAGGTCAAAGGTCATAACGCATAAATTCTATACGATAGAAGTCGTGTCTCATCTCTATATTTCATCCTCCTCATCGTCAAAGTCATCCTCTCTACCCATTTCGTAAAGAATTCTTCCTCCTTCCCCCGCACCAATGTCCGTTTGCGCATCAAAGTATGGCAACACAATACCTTCTCTATCCTTTCTTTGCTTCTCTGTGAGCCCTAGATTGAATGTGCTCTCAGGTCCCTCCTCTCCTTCGCCGGTCTCGCCACTATCCGTTGGTGTTGCGAACATTGGGTGGTCTGTAAGCAAGCAAACCTTGCAAGGTTGAGGCGCTGTAACAGATCCCTTAGAGCTGAGAATGAACTTTTCTGAAACAGATCTTCCACTTCGTCGTCGTAGTTCCATATTAATAACAACTCCATTGCTGTCTTCGTTCCGATCTCTGCCCTTCTCTCCAAGACCGACGAGTACTCCCTCACGATCCTCGTTCAGACCCCACTCTGGCTCCTGAATGCTCCTATTTCGAGCCTTCTGGCGCTCAATCTCTTGGTAAAGACTCGATAGTCTCAGGATAGCAGTAGCGAGGTGGCATAGTACAGTGAACGGATGAGGCTCATACTCGCTGAACGACCTTGGTAGTACTATGGGTACATCATCATGGTATATGGCGACGATAGAGACGGCTGGCGTGATGATGCTGGAGAGGAAGCTTGCCAGGGACTGAGGAGCAGCAGATGCTAAGGCGTTCAGTGAGTCTACAATTACAACGGCCCCTTGAGATAGTTAGTAACGAGATAACCTCCCCAGATCATAACTCTGCTGGGCTTACTTTGAGTGGGCTTTCCCTTGTCCAAAAGAGGGTTGAAAGCAGGATATTGATCCAACAAGTCCCTGCGCACAGTTTGAAGATCTCTCCCCGCAGCTTTTATGAAAACATCTGCATCTTGTGGTTTCTTCAGTGTTACCAGCGACAGGAAGATAACCTGTGTCTTTGCAATCTGGATTTTCCACGTTAGTCATACTGGCTCTCATGTTTTTGAGGAACTCTTTAATACCTTTGCCCTTGACACAAATTCGCTAAGAACTGGTCGCGCAGGTTGTTCGAGATTGTCGATCACGAGAGTAAGAGGGCTTGCGCCGTCACGAAGGTTGAGGAGTTTCTGTAAGAGCAGCAGACTGTGCGATCGAGCATGGACTTTCGAGGCTGGTGCCATCGTACGTTAGGGCACGTCTGAGGCACGAATAAGTGCTGTGTCAATGGTGGCTGGTCAAGATAAAGAAGCCGGTCAACTTGTCCGTTCTGTTAAAATGGCGAACATATCTTGTTTAAGGCTGAGAAGATGAAATATTCTAATCAGCGCCTGAATCTTGTTTGTAGTGGATGTTGCTAAAAATTCAGTGGGTCATCCGTATATCTGCCACTCCATCTCCCGCTTTCATGATGGACACTAGGTACGAGGCAACTATAATATAACTTGCAACCTCAAGCCATGATAATGAAGTCAAAATAAAAGCAAATTTCATCCGGTGTCAGACCACGGCGTAGCTCTACCTTGGAAGAATAACAACAACCCAATTCATTGTTTCGCTCTTTACCCGCAAATTCTAGGTATCCTCAAGCAAGCTCATCCCTTGTATCATCACCATCAATCTCCATCGTCGAGCTTTTTCGCTGTGCAATAGCCACAGCCATAGGTCCCTCGTGCGCCGGGTCACATCTTTGAAGTTCGTCAACCTCAGAGTCAATATCAGGATTGTCTTTCTTCTCCGAGAGGCTGTTCTCCATATCGATGTCCTCTTTCTTGTCGCTTTCATTCTTCACTGGCCCAGTGTCCTCCATTGCGACATCGCTTGCCTCCTTTGACACGGCAGGTTCTCGCTTTGTCTTGAGCTCTGGTGGTAGCTCAACATCCCATTCCTCTTTGAACTTGTTGTCCAGGAATTCGTCAAAATCACCCATCTTGCGTCTCTCATGGGCTGTCCAAGCATGCGCTAGCCATTCAGGATCATGCCGGCCTTGGGCGATGTTTTCTGTGTAGGCAGCACAGTCGTAGCGGAAACTGTCGTCGTTCATGAGTGATGCAAAATCAGGGCAGGCGTCCTCCGTGCCGGGACTGAGAATGTGCTGGGAATCAGGGAACAGTGCCAGTATTTCCGCCTTCTCTTCTTTGTCAAGAATATCCCAGGCCATCGGATTCGACAGTATGCTCTGTTTTCGTTAGTGATCTTATCAAGTTATAAAAGACGAAGTGCCTTACTCTGAGATCAGCTGAAGCTAGTGGTGACTTAGGATCCGTCAGAATGTTATCCGCGTTCCATTTCGACTTTTTCGGTACTTTTTTCACCAGGACCCTCCGCTTGCCTTTGGCCATCTTCTTGGGGGTCGTCGCTGGGGTGTTTTCTCGGCCATTGAGCGAAGTCGAAGGCGTATCCGGCGGCTGGTCTGCCATCGTTGGGGTATCATAATCCTCATGGTCAGGGGCTGAGGAGAGGGGAGATGATGGCAGTGCGCTCTTCTGTGCTTCATTTGAATCATCTCCGTTGGTGCTGACAATTATAGTTTCCTCATGTTTGTCGGCCATAGTCGTGAAACGGCAGAAGATGCTGTGGTACAGTACAGCCTGATCTGAAAAAGGGCTACGCCGAGGGAATGACTTTGTGCTTGCCGTTGGTCCACGAAAGTAGCAGAATCACAAAATCCCCAGGAGCATCGAGATTGGAAGAGGAGAGAAAATTCTCTTTCATAGAAGTTTGATTGAAACACCTTCAAATTGCCTCTTGATGGTGGCCCTTGAAGATTCAAAGCGACATGGTGAAGGTCTAGGGTAAGCCGCTCTCGCAGCTCCTGCGCTTCTGACAAAGGCCTCAACTGTTGCACCACGCGCCATTTGCTGTCAAGTTGATTGTTCAAAATTTTTCCTTTATGGTTTTGTTTTCATTTTGTCTAAAGAGAATCTGGCCGTCACCGAAACGTTGGATTAGGTTTATATAGCTCCGTTTTCGGCAGTCAATCGTCATATCAGCTCAGGACCCCCAAACTCTTGGGGTCAACCCATCCCACGCGGCATCGAACCCCTCACTGATCAACACGGAAACTCGGCCATGCACATAGAGCTTTGTCCCCGCTATGGACGGATAAAAGCGAAAGACAGAGGGAAAATACGTGGTCCTGGAGCCGTGGGTGACATGAGCTCCGGGTAAGCTCAAAGCTCAGTTTCAATATATATCTATTGTTCATCCTTTGCTCTATCTCTGCCACTCAATGAATCTTGGCAGTTAACTTCAAGCTACACCCTTCGATAAGACACAATGGCACCTAACCAACCCCTTTGTCTTGGTTACAATGGGATACATCCCTTTTCCAAGGTTGAGATTAAGGATCGCACATCTGTTCAAGAGCTCCTTCGCACTGTTCTTGATCCTCTAGAGCCATTCTTCTCTCCCCAAAAAGCCCGTATCAAGTGTCCCGGTGCAACAGCAGTACGATTTGACCAGACTGCTTCAGAAGTCGAAGGAATATGCCGCCCACTCTGGGGCTTGGCTGCTTTACTGGCAGGTGGTGGTGATTACGAAGGCAAGGAATGGTGGATTCAGGGTATCAAGTCAGGGACTGATCCAGAGAACCCTGAATATTGGGGTTATCCTCAGGACAATGACCAAAGAATGGTTGAGATGTGTCCCCTTGGTAGGTCCCTTCTTACGGAGTCTCATCATGATGGACAACTGACCATTTGTCAGGCTGGGCGTTGGCTGTTGTTCCTGAGTTTTGGAGCAGCCTTTCTGACAAGGAGAAGAGTAATGTTGAGACATGGCTGGGAAACTCAATCAATGAGAAGAAGTCAGCTCTCAACAATGTACCAACGATTCACTGGCTAACCAGCTTGCAGTATGCCCAACACTAATTGGCTATGGTTCCGTGTATTTGCCAACCTGGGGCTGAAGAAGAACGGCGGCAAATTCTCCCAGGAAAGACTTGACAGTGACATTGAGCACCTTGAAACCTTTTATCGCGGAGGAGGCTGGTCCAACGATGGACCAGAAGGCATCCATCGTAAGTCTGAGGTCGCAGTCTCTTAGCCCTGACTGACACGCGCCAGAAATGGACTATTACTCGTCAAGTTTCGCAATTCAGCTACTTCAGCTATTGTACGCCAAGTTAGCCGGGGAAGAGGACCCAAAGCGGGCAGAAGAATTCAAGAGGCGGGCACAACAAGTCGCTCTGGATTTAATCCATTACTTTGACAATGAAGGCAGAGCCATACCTTACGGTCGAAGCGTAGGCTACCGTTTTGCCATGGTTTCTTTCTGGGGAGCGCTGGCCCATGCCGATGTTGAGTTGCCTGCACCGCTGACTTGGGGCATGGTGAAAGGAGCTGTGTTTCGTCACTTGCGTTGGTGGCAGACCCAAGGTAATATTTGGACATCAAGTGGTACACTGTCGATTGGGTATTCTTACCCAAATATGTATGTAAGTATTGTTACTCCCTGATCATGCTGTTGGCGACACTAACGAAATTAGATGGCGGAGAACTATAACAGCCCCGGAAGCCCTGTAAGAGTCACATGGATTGACAGTTTATGATTAAAGTTGCTAATGATAACTCCAAGTACTGGGCATGCCTAGCATTTATGTGCCTGGCAACACCAGAAGATCATCCTTTCTGGACATCCGACGAGGAGTCAACCAATGGTGTCATTCCCAAGACGAAAGCTTTGAACCAGCCGGGCCATATTATGAGGTAGATACTACCTCATATGTACATTCCTGTAAAACTGACGTTAGTGCAGTTACCTTGGCGGCCACTGCATGCTGTTGTCGTCTGGACAAGCCTGCAGCTACCCAATGAAAGGAACCCATGCCAAATACGGCGGATTTGCTTACAGCAGTGCCTACGGATATTCGGTACCCCCTGGTCTCTTTTCCCTAGAGCAGTATGCACTGGCATCTCAACTCGGGCTCTCGGATGACGGGGGCGAGTACTGGAAGACCCGAAGGCTTTGCGAGTATGCGGGGATCGAGGACCGCCAAGGCACCCCTGTTCTCGTCTCGATTTGGAAGCCTTTCCCAGATGTTACAATTCGCACCATCTTGATTCCTTCACATGAAGAAACCCCCAACTGGCATCTTCGAGTTCATCATATCAAGAGTGGTCGTGAGGTCATGACGGCGGATGGCTCCTTTGCTATTTCCAATGTCAACTCAACCAATGGACGGTATCTTGGACCGTACGATGAAACAAAGCACGAGGGAACATCTCCTAAGATCATTGGCAATTACGATCTAAAGACGCCCGATGGTTGGGCAAGCGGAAAGTCGGGGGCTTTCGCAGTATCGAAAGGCGCTGTTGGCATCAGAGCTCTGGAGCCTGCGGAACAACGTCAGGCTATGCTGGTTAATGCGGATCCGAACTCGAACTTGGTTGAGAGCAGGAGCACAATTCCAACTCTGCAACATACTATCAAAGCTGGTGAGTCGGTTTGGTATGTCTCTGCTATATATGCCAAGCCCTCGGGGGTTGGGGTGAACAAAGAGAGCTATCTCGATGGATGGGCTAAGACTCCTCCCATCCCTAGCTGGCTAGCGAAAGAGATGGATGCTTAACCCCAAATATTAGGACAAGAGGTAGGCTTGAGTGGAAGGAATTAAATGGAGAACACGGGATTTGAAAGATCCCATCAATCAAAGCATCATATTATCTTCTCCTCATCCGAAGTCCTGCTCCCCGCTTCGCCTATGCCTTGTTTGCGGGGAGGGCCTGCAGCTTGTCTCGAATCTTGGCACAGAATGATTTCCGGACTAGATTCATCAGTCTTAGAAGCTTGGCTGTTGAGGCTGAGGTGATCACATTCGTTCATTTCGACATGATATAACCTTAAAAGAAAGCTCCGCATTCATAGTCTGAGTTGCGTAGAGGCTAGACTCATGTGCGATCCCCGCCGGAGAGACTCAATTCCACGTATCAGATAATCAAGACGATCACGACTCTCCCTAAACCCATGTCTTAATCAATCGACTTCAGCCGGCGGACGACCCAGATGGAGAGCTATCAGTGGAGCTTCTCTCCACAACCCCAGGATCCACGCGGCAGTCTCTGTTACTCCCCCACATGTTGGCGAGGATGATCGAAGACGCTCGCATGTGAGTTGTCAAGGGGCCCGGTGACATCTTGGAAGAATCTACGGTGCCCCCAAAGCTCGTCTTAGATTCCTCTCAGCGGCGTCTGGGCATTTCACAACATTGGGGTACGCTGCCCTCGGGGAGCAAGAAAGCTCAAGACTTTAGAAGAGGCTGCTAAAATAAACTTAGCAAAGAGCCCCCTAATCTTAGGCTCGATTACCTAAATATTTTTATCACTTGAGGTTAAGGTCCTGAGTTTTCTTGCCTCCCCTAGGCTGCTTCTTCCGCGCTTGATAGCGCAGCCACTTTTTGACGACAGGTGAGCGTCGATTCGTGGACTTTTTGATCCGCCGAGATCTTTAGACTTAGCGAATCAATTCATGCGCTTACGGTTATTCTATTGTCTCGGCTTTGGACTGGTATACCCACTATGTCGAGTCCTGCGGACAGAGGGTATTTTGAACCTTTGGACGAGCATCGGAAGAGCTTGTATGGCTATAGCTTGGGCGAGTGCTGGTAATATCAATGCGAAACAGGATATTGACAAGGGTTGTGGTTAGCATTCGGACTGAGTTTGCGTCGTCTGTCTAGTCTGTGCCTCTAATTTGCACAAGCAGGCAACGCATCAAACCCTCCTCGACAATCTGTGCAATTGACATGGGAAGTTTCTATCTTACACCAATAAGGCCGATGCGCCGATATTGGGGGTGAGTGTCGTCTTGATGCGACCCCAGACTTGACTGTCACTGGTCGTTGGACGATCAGTTTCGGATGGTGGTGGTCTGGAGTGTCTAGGGGAGCTTGATAGCTCGTGTCGACTACAACACTGGACCTTAGCCGGACGATCATTTAATATCCTGCGAGCTCCCCTCGACATTCAGAGTTTCTCTTCAGAGATCATACCGCAATCAATTCTTGGTGCCTTTCGACACTCGAGCTTGCCTTTTATATATTGACGGCTCCACATCTTGTTTCGACTCAAAGTCCGGGGAAACAAGCTTAAATTTAAAGCATAAGGTACCCTCTATTGTTCTTAGCTTGGAGCCCACTCCCATCTCAACGATCCTCGGCTCTCGCCACTCAACTACTCCCAATAGTTGTCTTGCAACATCGCAACCATGGGTCTTGCGGGCATCCTCAAGAAGGTCATTCGCAATGATGCAATGAAGACTGACCCCGAGGAGATTTACAACTGGCGTGTCTTCGCCATCGTCGCCGGCTCATGCTTCGGAGGCATGCTGTTCGGTTGGGACACTGGAGCTATAGGCGGTGTCCTCGCCATGAAGGCCACCCAGGAGCGATTCAACTATACCCCTGAGGCCAAGGTAACACTTGACCAGAACATTGTCTCTACCCTCCAGGCTGGTTGCTTCGCTGCTTGTTTCTTCACTTCGTACTTTACTGAGAAGTTTGGTCGACGATGGTGTCTTGTTGGAACCGGTATTGTCACCACTATCGGTGTTATTCTTCAGGCTGCCTCTACTGCTAATGGTTCTCTTCCTCTCATGTACGTTGGTCGCTTTGTTGGCGGTCTGGGTGTCGGAGCTGCTTCATCTTTGGTGCCCCTTTACGTGTCTGAATGTGCACCTCGAGCTATCCGTGGTGGTTTGACCTGTAGGTGTCCCCCGCAAGTCTACGGGGCCCGTTACTAACTTTGTATAGCTTTCTATCAGCTATTCATCGTTACTGGTGTCATGCTTTCGTTCTGGTAAGCTAGAACTATTGATATCGTTTTATGAAGCCATCCTAACATAATATCAGGGTCAACTATGGGGCTCTCCTCCATCTCAAGGCCCCCACGGTCTACGCCCTGCCCCTAGCTCTCCAGGCTCTTCCCGCCGTGTAAGAATAAGCGTTGTGATATCAAAGACTGTAGACTGATCGGTTCTAGCCTCCTGATCACTTGCATGCTGCTGGCTCCTGAAAGGTAGGACATGTCGATTCCATATACAGAGGAAATATTCGCTAACAATGAGCAGCCCTCGATGGTGTGCACGCAAGGATGACTGGGAACGTGCCAAGTCCATTCTAATTGGCCTTCGCATGTAAGTCAATTTTTGAACTGAAACAGGCACCATCAAATAACATTGCTTCTTATAGGCTTCCCGAGGACCACGAGTATGTCCAGGCCGAGCTTCAGGAGATGTCTGCTCAGCTTGAAGCTGAGAAGCGATTGACCGGCGACGCCTCTGCCTCAACTCTGTGGAAGGAACTCGTCACCATTCCCGGAAACCGAAAGCGAGCTATCATCTCTGTTCTCCTCATGATCTGTCAACAAATGACGGGTGTTAATGCTGTCAACTACTACGCTCCTCAGATCTTCCAATCTCTCGGTATGACTGGCACAACCGTCTCTCTCTTTGCCACTGGCGTCTACGGTATCGTCAAGGTCTTGGGCTGTGCTACTTTCCTCATCTTCTGTGCCGACTCTCTCGGTCGACGACGCAGTCTCTTGTGGACTAGTGCTGCTCAGGCTCTTACCATGTACATCATCGGTATCTACGGTCGTGTCGAGCCTCCTGTTGCTGGTCAAGGCATCTCCGCTTTTGGATATGTTGCCATTGTCTGCATTTACCTGTGGGCTGCTCTCTTCCAGTTCGGCTGGGGCCCTTGCTGCTGGATTCTCGTCTCCGAGATTCCCACTGCCCGTCTTCGAGCTCTGAATGTCGCCATCGGGGCCGCTACTCAGTGGCTATTCAACTTCATCATTGCCCGAACTGTCCTGACCATGCAAAAGACCATGGGACCTGCCGGCTACGTAAGTATTCGATACAATCACCTTGATGAGTTTGAGATAGGTAGCTAATCAAAACTCGACAGGGTATGTTCTTCATGTTCGGCAGTTTCGATCTTCTCATGGGTATCTTTGTCTGGTTCTTCGTTCCCGAGACCAAGGGTCTTAGTTTGGAGCAGATGGACGAGCTCTTTGGTGTTGGGGACCTTCACAGCAAGCTCGATGCCGAGGGTCCTGAAGGCGCCCGCACGCCCAGTATCCGGGAGGAAGTTGCCGACATCAAGAACACCAAGCACTAAACGCCGAGGTTTAATGAATCGGTGGACAAAGGGAGATGTGATCAGGGGGTGAAATCCTATTAAAAGGTCAAGTTTGATGAGTTTGGCTCTTCGTTAGGAGCAAAGCGTGAGGATGATATACCTAGCAGTCTGCGGGCACATGTACCAAGTTGCAGCGATACCTGAAAGAGCTATCACCATCAGAAGGATATTGCAAGCTTTCTGTGCATGGTTCAAAAGAAACTTCCGGTTGAATGCAACAATCTTATCGAGCTAACTGCGGTACGCACGTATTGACTTTCTAAATTACCCGGAGAGTGTCCTCAACTACTAACGCTTTTGCCGACGTGCTGTGATAATCCGATTGGCTTCGTCCTTACGAGTTATGCAGAAGATGTTATCACAAATCAAGGAGAAAACACGTTGAATCTCAAAGGGAACCGAGCTAAGCTAGTGACGGATCGCGTTTCAAGATCAAAGTATATCTTCGAGATCGCAACGGTCTGTGTGACGGTGATACCAAACATACATACAGTAGGTACATATCTCACGTATCACGTATCCTCGTGCAGTGGAATCGACCCGATAGGCCAATAACAACAGGTCACAGTGAGGTGTGCCAAGCTGTGCTCGGAAGCTTTCCTATGGAAGATGGTTTCCAAGAGTCAGTCATAGGATGTTGGTAGTCAGAGCATGACTAGGTCTAGGCTACTATAGCAAAGTTAATTATCCTTGTTTAGAAGGTTATCGAAGTGTTAAGACGGAAGACAAGCTCCTTTTCTCGACATGATTGTCTAGGAGTCTAGGACTAAGAGGAGGGCTCGAGCTCTTTTGGCTCGAAACTCTGTCAGGTCCTGTATGCAAAAGTCCCTGTCGTAGCAAGCGCGGTTAAGAAGTTGATAGTTTGTGTGGGGTTTGTGCTTTGTGATTTGTGCTTCTGTGTGATTTTCAATGTCAATCATTATCTGCCAGTGCGAGATCGGACCGAAGAGAATAAACCGTGAGACGTTGACAAGGGTAAATGGGTTATGCTATACTGTATCGTGCTAGTGTATAATGCTTGCGAGATTATTCAACATGCGGAAATACCTACACAGAAATACCATAGACGTTGCAATGACAATTGACAGCCGACAGGGCACTCTTAACGCATGCAGTGAGAAATTGATTCTGAGATGAAGCAGAAGACCCTGTCGCAGAGAACCCAACGTCCACTGCCGAGCTGCCAATCATCTCCATTTCCCACCCCTCATGGAAGCTAGCCCGGACGTTCTGGGCCTTCTTGGCACTAACTTACAGCTACGGGGTACAGGGCAGAGGCCTCTAACGGCCAAGGCTGACCCTCCTATTCGTGGACGTGACGGTAACTCTTCTCAGGGCCACTGCCGACAGTAGCGTCTCGCTCTATTTTGTGGTGGTGCCGAATTTTGGTGGGATCGGCAATTTCACGTTTATCAGCCAAGGAGAAGGAAGAATTGTCCGACGACGACCCCTTTTGAGGGTCGATTGGGTTGCAAGAATGAGTTGTGAGGATCTGAATAAGAAGAGTTGAGGACAGGTTTTCTTTTCTGGCGACGTCGTCATTAAAAAAAAAAAGAGCCTAAGCCCTGCCTGGTAGGCCAGATTGACAAGGGTCTACCCATGGTATTGGCTTGTGAGTTTGAGATGGTGTTTCATCGTTTCATGTGTTTTTTTTATTAGGGGCCATGATTCAAGAGAGAAGAACGAAAGTGAGGCGGTAGAGTATGCAGTTGCTGTGTTGCATGAAATAAGAAACGCTTGGTGATATAGAATCAACGTCTTCTGTCGTGTGATTTGATGTTCATGCAGTACGAGTAACATCTTGTGTAAAGAGAAAACTAGAGATACCAGGTATAGTAGATACTGTACTATCTTAGGTACCCCAGAGCCAAGACCAGTCAAAAGTCCAGGGCCTGCTACTTGGAATTTGGTTTTGGCCCTCCATTCCCTGTCGTGACCTGACTCGTCTGCCGCTTCACACCTGAAAGATCCCTAACTATCTCAACCCTCAGGCGACAGGGGTTAGAAACTACTTCTGCCCTATGACAGCGGCAGGCGGATCGGAAACATATGAAACTGGCGTGACTTTGGGTTTTCCTCCTCATGTCTCTTAGAAGTCCACATCAACCCCATTCCCTCTGCATGTTGGTACACACATACATATACATATAGACATTGGATGTAAGTGCATTATGACCAAACTTGTCATCTGTCCGTGTGTCGTCTATGTACGAGATATCATAGGACACAGACACAGACTGTCACGGTGACGATAGGTAACAAATCGCCTCTCCCTCTCTGATCGGATGTCTCGGTTGCAGCCTTGTTGATCACCCAAACAGCCAAGAAAGTCAGTCTCGAGGGCAATGCTATGCGATGCGAATGCGATGCAATGCAGTCTCTGGACCCACAGGGCAGACAAGCATGGACGTTGAAGGTAGGAAGTTTGTTCTGTAGCTCTCTGTATCCATGGAGTCTATTTTGGTGGTTAGTAGGTTAGGTTAGGTTCGGGTTGGTTCAATGTTACCTCTTCGAAAGTTGGGCTACCTTACCTCACGCTACGCTACTTTGCACATATCCATGCCATGCCAGGCCATTACATGGATGGTAAATGTTTTGCCCTTGTCGTCAATATGGGGCATTGGATGAGGGATGGACCAAATCACCTCAATCTTTCTTTTCTCTTTGCTTTCTTGTTCCCCCCCCGCCTGATCCAAAAAGAGAAACAGGTGCAAGTGATATTCGTCTGTTCTTTTATTAGTTCCCGAGTTCCTATTTCAGTTCTCCGTATTCTCTACATGTTCCGTTGTCTTGGATGTCTTTGGAAAGACTCACTTTTACACCAGCCCTACAAGGACCCAACCAACGATTTGACATCTCAGAAACACCATTGCAATTATATATGCGTTGTTCATCCATGCCCTTGCCTATGGCCTCAAAGCACTAAAGTCACTACTGCTGCTGCTTATATGAATCCTTCGCGCCCACTGCGACCAACACTCGACAACTCCGAGCTCTTTTGTTCACCAAACTCCACACGGGTGCAGCTTGCGTCGGCAAAAGTGCTGACCGATTGCTTGATCATCCAATCGGCCATATCCAGACCCTAGGTGCATAGTAGCTGCATCTTAGTCTTCAGGTTGATCGAATTTGGGGTCCGCTCTTTGACTTACACTGGTTAATGGCGGTCGAGAACTGACTCTTGGAGATTCGAAAATCATATCCACTGCACCAACCTTGGATCCTACTATTCGCCAATGCTTGGGTTTTAGGTTATACGGCTTCTGGATGTTTTCCCAAGAAGCTATTCGCCTGAAACTTCTGGTTCATGTCCAGAAGAAGAAAGACTATCTCAACTTGAAGGAGGATAGAGACATTGACAAACAGAAACAGCATCAGTTTTGCCATATTACGAACAGACCAAACTGTATCAGTCAGTTTGACTTATACGATAACCATGCTGGGGCCACAACGGCCAGCATCAACGCGTGGCGCTCACGACATGGCATTTACCGTTACCCCACGACATAACAGTCACTCAATACCGAACCCCTCCTTCCGTAAGTCCCCAGATTTTTTTTTAATACGCTGTTAGCTATCGATTTTATTTATTTTACTTTGTCCTTTGACTTTAGCCTTTCCATCCCTGGCATTCAGCTCCTTCGGCGTATTCCTTTTTCGTCTTGATTTCCTTTCATATAAAGAGGCCATTGATCTCTTCAGCTTCTCGTCTTTCCTGTTTCTGTCTTAAAATTTCAGGGCTTGTCAAGGATCAGGCGTTAAAAGTTGCATGTTTTGGTTCAATATGCTCTCCCACTGATCTCCGTCCCCAATGATGTAATTTCTTCAAGGGAAGCTCAGCTAAGCTCTACCTACGACTCCACACTTTTCTACTTCTCCCGCATTTCACTCTAGCCCATCAATTGCGACCAATTCCTCTTGCTTGAGGCTGGCGACTTTTTTGGGGATTGTGCATCTCGGTTACATAATCAAAGACATTGAAAGGAGAAAGGAAAAAGCGATAATTGCCACTGACTGCTTGGGACGCAACCAAAACACTATCAAATCATGTACATGTCATTATAATGGCCGACGCTGACTCCAATCCTTCTACAGCCACGCACAATTCGCCGCGAACATGGCTCCTCACTTCAGCTCTCTCCCCCCTGTCCGTCCGACTCATCCGGCTACTGCTGTCACATGGCGACTACGTTGTCGCATGTTTGCCGCCCTACGAGATCGATCATGAGGACCGCAGCGCCGAGTTTCGCGAGCTCGTGAATGAGTGTAAGAGCTCCAGAAAGGATCGTGAGGGGTGGAAGGATCGTATACGCGGTATCCGATGCGATGGGGCTGCCATGGGAAGCTGTGGAGCTGCTGTCGCCGAAGCTGTGCAGGTCTTTGGGCGGATCGATATCCTGCTCTGCTGTAAATCCGACGGTATGTTGGGGGCTGCATTCTTGGGCTCAAGGTGACGCATTTTACTGACTCGGTCACTCTCAAGCTGTCGTGGGAACCGTAGAGGAGCTATCGACAACTCCATTCACACAGAATCTCGTTCGCGACCAGTTCGAGTCCGTCTTCTTCTCCCAGGTCAACTTCATAAGAGCTGCTCTCCCCCAACTACGGTCTCAGCACACAGGGCATATCATTGTTCTGACCAGTACCGGCGGCCACATTGGCACACCAGGCATGTCGATATATACGGCTGCGACATGGGCTCTCGAAGGGTTCTGCGACTCACTTGCATACGAGATTGCGCCCTTCAACATCAAGGTTACCGTTGTACAGCCAAACAAGGAGATTCTTTCCTTGACTAACCGCCTCACCTTTGCGCCTCAAATGGCTGCGTATGATCAATACTCAGAAACAGCTCCGAGCATTCGCGACATTCTCGCCAACGTTCTAAACACTCATCCAGATACAGCTCTGCCATACCCCCCATCACCAGCTGACTACGGACCTTCACCTATGTCCCCCGCCAGTACTTCCCTCGAACCAGATGCAGCGCCTGGTGAGATTTTACATCGCTACCCCAAGCTACCGCCTGGCGCAGCAGATAAACTGGTCATGGAGACCGTTCATGCTCTTTCGGCAATTGGTGGACATGAAAACCCCCCAGCACGACATATTGTCGGTCACGAAGCTGCTGTCGCAGTAAAGGAGAAGCTCAAAACTGTTACGGAAGAGCTTGAAGATTTCGTAGAAGCGAGTTTGTCTGTTGATACCTTTGAGAGTGAGCTGCAAGCCGAGGCAAGGGAGAGAAAGCCGTCAGAGCAAAGCCCCCAAGGACCGCCATCATCAGTTGGTTGAAGACGATGAAGTCAGTTTCGAACAGCTGTCCATTGGGAATAGTGTTAAGCATTTATTTGTTAGTTGTATTTCGGAAAAAGTTGGAAGGGTGTTTAGAGGCCAAAATCGCGATACCCCAGGAGCATAGGAGATTCTTAGTGGGCTAAGCTTTTGAGATACCACGGGGCTTTAGTACTGACCGTCAAAGAATTGATACCCTTTTTGGAACATTCTCATCAGCCATGAAACAGTAACAATAATTGAAGTGTTGACGTGGTCTCAAAGTGACTGGTATGCTCTGTAGGTATTATCCTCATCGGCTCGCAAAAAGTCGACTCCGGTCCTTGAGGCTCCACCTGATCCGGCCACCCATGTCAAGGGTACCGCTACCTCATACAGCACGGCAGCTCCTAGCCGCATGCGACAGGTGTACCATACCGAGCTCAAGATCCGGCGATTAAAGGCGACATTCAGATTCAAAAGCCCAGCTCAACAACTCAAAGAGGCGGCGCTGACATAGCAATGCGGTTGTAATTAACATCACCTTGTACCAAACGAAGACCCTGCGACGACCCCCAGGACGTCACCGACTAAAACACCAACCACGTTGCGCTGGCGGACATGTTGAGGAAACACCAGATGCTAGGATGAGCTTGGATCCTTTAGCCCCCGTCGCTCCTGCGAGGGTGAAGACGCTTCTTTTACCCCTGGGGCAGATTAAAGCAGACCGATTCGCCTCCTTCGTCGAACGACTCAACAAGGAACATGTTATCCACCTCCGCGACATCAGCGCTGATGGCCGACCTAATAGGAGTAAGGGATGCTCTCAACTGCTCAAGATGGCGCTGACACAGCTTGCGCAGACATGTTCTCGCCTCTGGCGTACCCAGACGGCGCCATAATATACAATCTCGTCACTCACGTTCCTCCTCCCTCCCATCTCGCCCTTACGCCCTTCGACTTATACCGAGAACCCCTTGCTATAATAGCTCTGGCAGATGGCACAGAACTACACCAAAAGAGCTTCAACAAGCGACAGTCGATAAATGGGACAGGTCCGACGACGACTGAGAAGAACATCAGAGCTTTGTACCAGGAGCTAGAAGACCTGCGCGACATGTACCCCAAGGCTCTGGTACACCAAGTCTTACTGTTCGATTATGCCAACCCCCACGATACCGAGATTCCAATGCCTGAGGGCCTTGTCGATATTCCTCCTCTTGAGAACTGCACTGTTACTACGCTAAGGACTGTTATGTGCGATATATCTTCGCTTCTCCTAGCTGAGATGACAACGCTGGCCAAGTCCTTCGAGGCCATGACCAACATCGAGTCCCCCGTGCCTTATTCATCTACTTCAAAACATACTAATGGTGGTTCGTGGGGTGGTGAAGGAGGGCTGAATGGGCTCCTTAGAAGAGGCTCCGGTACCTCTTCACGACATTCCATGCGCTCTAATTCAGCGGGGGGTCTTATGGACAAGACACAGGCCCGCATGTCTATGCCAGCCATCGCCCGCCCAGGACTTCAGTCGAGCAGTTCAACACCAGGGTTGTCATCAACACCTCCAAAGAGCAGCTTATCGAATCCACCCATCACTACGGATAGTCAGAGCCCGCCAGCTAGTGACCGGTCAACACCAGATCCGCAGCCTGCCCCGCAAGAGACTACAGAGAGCTCTCGGTCAGCTAGTCGCGATCGAATATCAACGCAGGGCTTTGGCTCGGGCGGTGTGAATGACCGGTGGAGGTTGAGAACCAAAGGCCGAGCTGCGGTTGTCGTTGGTTCCATGTTTCTTCAGGCTGGACGATGGACGGATTCAATTAAAGAGCTTAGCGATGGTGCTATGGCTGCGCGATCTGTAAATGATCACCTATGGCATGGAAAAGCATTGGAACTGATCCTGGTTAACCTGTTCCTTCTTGGGTGGTCCAACATCGAGTTCCATGTGCCTACAGTACTCATCCAATTCCCGGACAAGCCAGCGCACAAGCAAACGCCAGACCCGACTCCTGAAGACCCCGATCAGCCAAAACATCTTAGAAATCTCCAATGGCTGCTACCGGAGCTTCTGGAACGTATAATAGCATTATACTCCAGAGTATCGTCGGACAGCCTCCCTCCATTACCCATGTCCGAGGCCTTCATTCGATTTTCCAAGATATATTCAGCTCTTCATCTATGTAACGGCTACCTGAACCGAGAGTCTCTGGCCATGATTGCTACAGGGATTGTCCCCGAGCAGCCATACGTTGCACCCCCACGATTTGGTGTAACACCCTCCAGACAACAAATCGGAGCGATGCTTTTCAAGGCATTCCCTGCGGGCGCTTCGGAACTTCTTACAACTGTGGACCGAGCGTCAATTCTGAGCGGCATAGCAACCGTTCTAGGACCCTTGGGGCTACACCGAAAGAAGGCCATGGTGATCCGGGAGCTGGTGTCTGTCTTGATCGGTGGCCTTGTCGAGGCGCGAACTCGAGGTGCTGCGGACATGGGTATTCATCCTGCTGCCGGACTGATGTCGTTGACCTCAGGGGGAGGTGGATCAAGCAGTGGCTCCATGGCCCTAGAGATTGGAGAATGTGATGTTGAACAGGGTATAGAAGCTCTGATGACCCTTCTCTGCAAGTCTTACGGCATTGTTGGGTTTGATTTGACACGGAAGGCGGGCGCTAAGAACAACGAAGATGTTGACGACTCAGACGAAGCTGTGATTGCTAGGATACGCGGCCAGTCCGCGGCGCGCTTCTTCGGGTTTCCAGATGTCAAGCTTAACATTCTAAGGGCTTGCATCAACTTCTCCGAAGCACTTCCGGATTTTGATGGTGTTTTGCGATTCTCAAGTGATCTGTTGCGAACAGCCGGTTCCGGTGTTGCTCCAGGACCTAGGAGAGAGGATGCCTCGCCCATGATCACCCGAGACGAGCAAATTCGATTATCTACTGGCATATCGAGAACCGCAAATCTTGTGCAGAGGCTGGGCTACAATGACATAGCAGCTGAGTACTGGGATGAATTCTTTGTACGAGGTATCAAGCTTGAACCCTCACTCAACAGCAAAACGCCAGTAGCCCACTCCAAGAGTATTCTTCCTGGTGCTACCGCTAGCCGTGCATCCCAGGATCTTGATCCTTTCATCTACAACCCATTCCTAAAGAAGCCAGACGAGATGGTAAACCAGACACTTGTGGCTGATGAATACGCTACGTTCAAGATCACACTACAGAATCCCTATGATGTTGAAGTGGATGTTGAATCTGTTCACTTGGCTACCGAGGGCGTGCAGTTTGATGCTGTCAAGGAGGCGACTGTCGTCGGGCCATACCGGACACAGGTGATCCGATTAAGGGGAAGGGCAAAGGAAGCAGGAACTGTCAAAGTAACGGGTGCTATCATCAAGGTCCGAGGATGCCGTGAGCGACGATTCCCTGTTTTCTCCATGCCTTGGACGCCAAAGCAGGAAGTCAAGATCAAGGCCAAGGGCTTGGCTGCGCTTGAGGAAGCGGTCACAGATGTCAAGCCGTTTGCTCCAAAGCTCGAGGCTGAAAGCTTGAGTCTCACTGCCATTCAAGCACAACCCCTTGTAATTGTCAAGTCCACAACTCTTGCGCAGTCCTCCATCATGATCCTGGAGGGTGAGAGGCAGGTGTTTTCAGTGACGTTACAGAATCTTGCATCGACGCCAGTGGACTTTATGCTCTTCTCCTTTAAGGACTCTACACAGGAGCCGCTCCAGACTGCGATCAATAACCGAGATGCGACACCCTCTGAGCTCTACGAGTACGAGCTTGCGCTGATGAAGAAGCAGGCGTTGCGACTTCCCAACAGCCAACAGACTCGACATATTGCACCTAACGGAGAGGCTACCTTCGACTTTGAGATTCTTGGTAAGCCCGGACTCACAGCGGCTACGATCCAGGTCGACTACACTCATCTGGGTTGCCCGCAAGAAGAGATGCCTGACCAATTCTACACACGGCAGGTTTCTCTTGATCTTACCGTGACTGTGAATGCCAGTGTTGAGCTTGCTCGAATCGATGCGCTGCCAGTCCATGGTGAAATTCCCCAGCCCTTGTGGGATCGCCTCGGCAGTTCCTTCACGGCCAAGCCTGATGAATATTGTCTCTTATCTGTGGATCTTCGCAACGCCTGGCCCAGTCAGATGATGGTGCAACTGGAGAGCAATGATGGAATTTCTGTGCAGGAGGATATCTTGCCTGGAAATACGAGCCGTGTCATTCTTCCTGTCAAAAGGGTGTATCTGGAGGATCCCCATGCCACAATACCAACCCTCAACCCCTCACGAAATAGACAATTCGTGGTTAGCGCCAGCAAGATTTCACCTGAAATGGAACGAGCGAATCGAGAAGGGTTTTGGTATAGAGAGAGGGTTCTCAGCTGTCTCAGAGCAACGTGGAAGACGACATCACTGCCTAAAAGGAGTGGCTCGATCGATCTGAGAAGCATACGACTGACCTCGAGAATGATCGAAGCAATCAAGGTTGACGAAGTTGACATTGATATGTCGGTCGAAGACAAGGACGGCAATGTAGCTGAAAAGGATGTGGCATACGTCGACGAGTTTATGCAACTCAGGGTGCGCCTCACGAACCGGACAGCTCAGAAGATACATCCTCTAGTCAGGATTCTTCCTGCACTTCGTCATCGGCCTGCAAATGTTGGACTGGAGTTTACACGAAAGCTTGCTTGGAACGGTACTCTACAGCAGCTCATCCCTGTGTTAGAAGGACACGGAAGTGCCGAGATTTCAGTAGGCATAACAGTGCTATGCCGCGGAGAGTTTGAAATTTCGGCATCAGTAGAAGAGGTGCAGGTTTGGGATGAGCCCAGAAGTGAACCCACGAGAGCGAGATCTGAGTCTCAAACAATGATGGACGCGCCTCTGGGAGTTAAGGAGAGAAGGATCTGGCATGCAAGACAACCTTGTCTGTTGATGACGAGAGATCGTTAGTTTTAAAAAATGAGGAGGGACTTTGATGGTAGTAGGGATCTATGGCTTCAGACATTGGCCTCGATTAAATAATGGAGATTTGTACCACGACGCGATATAGATATTTAGCGAATAGCAAAGAGAGCGGCCAATGACCTATGATACTATGAAGATGTTCCTGTAAAAGGGTGTGTTCCTTTATGCTCACATGTTGTGAAGTACCTAGATGGGTGAGGTGTTGATGATTACCCTGCAGTAGCGCCGTACTTATCGTTCTGGAAGTACCCTTCCACGCATCCGATTCATTATCGCCACTTTTTAGTCTTGTATGGAGACTTTGAAGAACGAGAAAATGCCACAGATTTCACATGAACGAATTGAACCTTGATGTACTCTTTACTCTCTGGATTGTCCGATCACCTGATAACCAACGTCCGCATGTGCCGTGCAGTGTGGCTTTAACTCAACGGCTTATATCCCGAGTCAGGTCCGGCTTGTAGCGGCAAAGATTTTGGATTTTTATATCGGACGCCGAAGACGAAGCTCATCGGAATTTGTCTTCATATCCTAACCCAGACTTCAATTCGGAACATTCCCCCTCAATCGAACTCCCCTAATACTTTTGAGATAATCTTGGAATATGACCACAGGCTCAGAGCCCTCGGTTGGAGCGCCGAAGCGGATTCTTTTTATTGACGCTTATGACTCCTTTACTTACAATATCGTCTCTCTTCTCCGAACTATTCTTGGTGCTGATGTCTTCGTCATAAGAATCGACCTCTCAGTGGTTGATCGAGTCAGCGACGACGATGCACCCGCAAAATGGACAGAGCAAGAGTTTATCGACAATCTTGCTCAATTCGATTCTGTAGTTTGCGGTCCCGGCCCTGGATCGCCGCTTAATTCAGAGGATGTTGGGGCATTCAATCTTCTTTGGGATCTCCCTGATCATCTTCAACTGCCAGTTTTGGGTATTTGTCTTGGATTTCAGAGTTTGCTTGCTGCGCATGGCGGGTCAGTGAGAAGACTCAAGAGGGGTCTTCATGGGATGGTGAGGGAGATTGAGCATCGCGGAGAAGATATATTCTGCGGAGTACCTCCCTTCAAGGCTACTCTATATCACAGTCTCTGTGTTGATATTGGTCAATACAGCGATGGCTGGGCAGAAGAGAAACGGTGGACGCCGACTTCAGAGTTTTCACCATTGGCATGGACAACAGAGTTCAGAGAGGATGGACGGAGGGAACAGATCCTCCAAGGTGTGAGACACAACAAGAAGCCGTTCTGGGGGCTCCAATACCACCCCGAGTCTGTTTGCACGGAGAAGAATGCTCAGGGAGTCCTCATCAACTGGTTCCAAGCTGCGCTGCAATGGAACAAATACCACGGACGACGAGTACAGGGACCATTACTAGAGATTCAGACTCTTTCGCCGCCGAATCACCTGGAGTCTGCAGCTGCGCATAAGGAGCACTTGGGTGATTGGTGGTCGACTCCAAGCTCATCAGAAATTTCGTTGAGAGATTTTGCGAAGGGATCAGAATACACATGTCGCACAATAACCCTGCCTCAGGGAGCTGGCGTGCCAGAACTCGTGGAGATGCTGGGGCTGGAAAAGGGAGAGACTGTCATTCTTGACTCGTCGAGTTCTAAGAACGGAGATGCACTGGCACTGAACAGCATCGTAGCTCTCGAAGTTGACGATACGCTGCGTTTCGAGTACAACGTTTGCGATGACTATGTTACGGGACGACTCCCGAGTACAGAAGGAGAGGACAAAACCGAGATGATAAGCCTCAAAAACGGCACAATCGACGTATGGGAGGTCATCTCAGACTTCTGGGAGACGCGAAGCCATCCTCCTGGATCTGGCCGTTCAATTTCTGCTTTCAAGGGCGGTTTCATGGGATTCGTCACCTACGAAATGGGACTACATGGCCTTGAGAAGAAGATGGTCCCAGAAGAGAGGGGCCACAAGAGACCAGACATTTGTCTAGCTTGGGTAACGAAGAGCATTGTTCTAGATCACAGAGCCGGCGTTGCACATGTCCAAAACCTGAAGGCTCGAGGATCAAACGATTCATGGCTTGATAAGATGACGGAAAGAATTCAACAATCCAACTCTTGGAACGCAATCAAGATGAGCAACGGAGTTAATGGGCATGTCATCGAAAACCGTGCCCAGAACAAGGAAATCAATATCACAACACCACAGCCAGACAGGTATGAAGAGCAAGTTCGTGTTTGCCAGGATTTCATTGCAGCGGGTGAGTCTTACGAACTTTGTCTCACATCGCAGACGACCATGGCAAGGCCCCGTTCAAGAAACAACGAGAGAAGCCCCTGGATCATATATCAGACGTTGAGGAAGCGACAGCCCGCTCCTTTTGGATCTTTTATCCGTCTCGGCGGTGCCACGATGCTAAGTTGCTCTCCTGAGCGTTTCCTCAGATACGACACAAACGGACTATGTTCAATGAGGCCCATGAAGGGAACAGTTCGCAAGTCAGAGGCTGTGTCAACCCTCGGACAGGCCGAGAAGATCCTTCATGTGCCCAAGGAAGTGGCCGAGAACCTCATGATTGTCGATCTGGTTCGACATGATTTACATAGAGTCTGTGGTGTTGGCCATGTCACAGTTCCTGACCTCATGAAGGTAGAGGAATATGCCACGGTCTTCCAGATGATCACTCTGGTCAATGGACAACTCCCAGGCCGCAATGGAAACAAGCCTCATGGCGCTCGTCGAAGCAGCTTTGACTCCCACTGCCCTTATACTGGTTTGGATGCCCTTGCTGCGGCTTTACCTCCTGGAAGTATGACAGGGGCGCCGAAAAAGCGCAGCTGTGAACTTCTAAAGATCATCGAGGGCCAACATGAGCGAAGTCTCTACTCTGGTGTTGTGGGATATATGGATGTCGCAGGTGCAGGAGATTGGAGTGTCACTATCCGCACCATGTTTCGCTGGGACGATGAGACGGCTCCAGCTGAAGAGGGCGAGACAGAACCCAGAGAAGTTTGGAGAATCGGGGCTGGAGGTGCGGTAACAATCCTGAGTACCCCTGAAGGTGAAAGGGACGAGATGTTTACCAAACTTGCCGGACCCATGGGTGTGTTTAGAGACGCGGCATAACTTGCATCTCAATGAAGAGGCCAGACTGGATTAGATGGACGGACAGGCGCAGCATTTGACTTTGGACATGATACCTCAACGTACACATCGTCGGAGTTTTGGTTTGAAATTCAACAACATAGACGGATAGGATAGGACCAAAACATCCGGAACATAGTAGAAGATGATACGATATATTCATCATAAACAAGGATACCTTTGACGACCGACTATAACCTCCCTTTGTCGTCCTGAAGCCCGAGTATTCTCCTTACGAATAGCCGAGACTGATGTTAAGACCCCGCTGGATGCCCATGTGACTCCTGTGTCCTCTGTGATCATACACGCATTATACAGGCTTGATACTAGCGATTATCCTTCTCTTCCTGAAACGCACCATTCTGTAGCCATCTTTGTTCCAGTGACTCTTAGTGTTTCTGGTTTATGCGACTCCATCTTACGCGTGCTTTAGAAATCTTGTTCCTCGTGGAAAAACATGCCGAAGCTGACAATGGTTCCGTAGATCAATAGACCGCCGATTATAGACATGACCATGGCTTGCACCTCGATGAGACCAGAGTGAGCGAGAACGACAGGGAGAGCTATGGAACAGTCAGACACGTGAGTTCCAGCAAGATAATCACTCCATTGGCATCAGCAGCGTTGCGCCGGCTGAGCTGGACTTACCAATTCCCATAACAACAAAGAAACCTGTAAAGAAGCGTCCCAAGTCTAGAACCGCAGCGCCAGAGCTCTCGACGAAGTCATCTGGGTTGGCGCAGTGTCCGCAGATCCAGTTGGGAATAGGCGCAATGACATAGGTGGCGACGACGAGGAGGGGATAATACACCTTCCACAGAGCGCAAGAGAGAATAACGAGTAGAAATCCAACGGCGAGGACGAAGGAGAGAGCGATGATGGTCTTGAGGCCGGCGGTCGGCATCTTGGACGATGGTATCTATGGAACGTGAGAGGACGAGTTATGCGGCGATGTCGGCGACGTAAGCTCCCCGTGGGGAGATGGAGGAAATTTGATCGGGTGTAAAAGGAAGATCGAGTCGTAGGCGGCGAAGCGACTGGTTGTGTTGGACGCGACAGAAAGGAAAATTCGTTGACGTTGGGTGTGTTACGCGGCTAGAGTAGGCTAAGTTCCAACCAAGGTGATGCTATCCCAGATGTCAACCAGGTACGTATTCGTTTCCAGGTTCACCATGGAAGATCAGCGATGTCAAGCATTCGGAGGTACTATTTCCCGCACCCAAGTGGGCATTGAAAATAGAGCACTGTAAGTGGCTGTAATAAATCGTCTCGGTGGGCTAGTGGGCCGCCTTCTTATCTGATAGCGCAGTCAAGTAAAAAAAAAACCCAAGACTCCAAGATCTCTCTACCTCGCTCATCGCAATCGCAACCACATACCACCAGCTCCAGAATCAGCGAAAAGACCCTGGACCAGCACGACGCCAGATTGTCGATAGAGTTTAAATAGCTCTTGTCCTGTGCGGCGGAACGATAATTCGCCTCGACGGCCTGTCTGACATCCACATTTTGCTGTGACTTTCTCTATACCCTCGTCTCTCGACACGGCACGACCTCAACAAGCTCGCCCGCAATTCCCAGATCAGCTGTTGCTCTTTCTAGTGACTATAGACTGTGCTGTCTAAACGGTGTTCCTACCCCTACTCCCTGAAGCATTGTCGCCTTCCGTATGGTCAGAGACTTGGTCAAGACACAACTCCAACACCAGGGGCATCACCAACACCAACTTCCAAACCAGCCATCACACTGCAAAAATGGGATCAGCCAGCGATGAGATCGTTTGGAGCATAATTAACTCTAACTTCTGCTCCTTTAAAATCAAGTACGTCCTTCCTTCCCAGCCCTCCCTCGCCGCTCGAGCCTGGACAGGAACCAACCATGAGCCGAAGATCATGCTGACTTCTTATTCAGAACAAACAAAGCTCAGACATTTTGCCGCAACGAGCACAATGTTACAGGCCTGTGCAATCGTCAGTCATGCCCTCTCGCAAACTCGCGATACGCTACGGTTAGGGAAGAAGCTGGCAAAATCTTCTTATGTGTCAAAACACCAGAAAGGGCTCATCTCCCAAGCAAACTTGTAAGAACCCACGTCCTTGTGTGAGGTGAGAAGAGACTGACGATAATGGTAGTGGCAACGTTACAAACTACCCAACAACTACTCCAAGGCATTGTCTACTATAGACGAGAAGCTCATATATTGGCCCAGTTTCCTCATTCACAAGTGCAAACAGCGTCTCACCCGCCTGACGCAGGTCCAGACTCGTATGCGCCGTATCGCCGCTGAGGAGGAACGCTTGGGAGAAAAGCTTGTACCCAAAATGGCGCCCAAGATCAGACACCGTGAGCAGGCTCGCGAGCGCAAGGCCGAGGCTGCTGCTAAGCTGGAACGAACCATTGAGCGTGAGCTTGTTGAGCGTCTTCGACAGGGTGCTTACGGCGACCAGCCCCTCAATGTCAGCGAGTCCATCTGGAAGAAGGTTCTCAATGCCATGGAGCGCGATGGCGAAGGTCAACGTGACAAGGATATGGACAAGGGTCTTGATGAGAACGGCGAGGAGATTGAATGGAGTGAAGAGGAAGACGACAACCTGGAGAACCAGGTTGAGTATGTTTCCGATATTGGAGAGAGTGACGAGGAGCTTGGCGACCTTGAGGACTGGCTCGACAGCGAAAACGAGGAGGAGGACGAAGATGAGGACGATGATGACAGCGAAGAGTCCGAGACCGAGAAGTCTGGCAACAAGCGAAAGCGTGGACGTGCTATCAAGATGAAGAACAAGAAGCCCAGACAGGAGGAGAAGGAGAAGCTGATGCTCACCAACGATCTCACATGGTAATTGACGGTCTCAAAAATCAAGCTTCGGCGTTTGAGGAGTTAGCATTTTCTATGGAAGATGGAAAAAGGGGTTTGCGAAGGGGTGAAGAAGCATACATCACTGTGTACCTTCTGTCTGAGGGTATTACACGGCAATATGCTCCATTTTTGCTGGGCTTACTCTTGGCAACTTATAGATACCAAATAGGCTGCCAATGTTTTTATTTGAATTTATTGCACTTGAAATGTTTTGAAACTATTTCCCCTTTCGTGCCTGTATGGGTCTTGTTACTTATGAGAGGCTCTGTTGAGACAAAAGCTTATGTAGGCCTCAACTCCACTCCCGAGTCCTACCCGCTTACCTTGCATTGCCCCGCCCAAACCTACAGCGCATTTTAGTTCAGGCACTTATGAAACTCCCCCAGCCCACTTCCACTTCCACTTCCACGGCCAAGAATCCCTTTATAAACGTCACTGCTTCACCTCCCATCTTCCTACTCCGTTCTTCAAATAGACCATCTCTGACCTTTTTGACACTGACAATACTTCTCTTATACCCCTCCCTTACTACGACAGCAGCTGGCTGCACCACCCAATCAACTGCGACTGCGACAGCACCCCTCAGACGTTCAATTACAGCTCAAGCAATTCTCTGGGCTTCGATACCGCTTCCTCACCTACATCAAGCAAGCCCCATCGCGCGATAGGCGCAACTCTATATCACTTGAACAACCATCGATGCGAAACTCTACAATCTTATTAGCTACAAAAGAAACACTACAAGGCAACACATTATGGCGTCCTGGTACTCCAACCTCGTCCAGAAGACATCTTCTCAAATCTCCTCCCTCCGTCAGAATCTCCTCTCCGGCGAACAAGACGGCGACACCGAAGACGACACTCACGTCTGCCGTGTTCTCCGTGGCTATTACACAGAAAAGGGGCGTCCATTTCCCTCGTGGCTGCCCCCGGATCCCAAGGCCCCAGCCCAACAACCCACACAACATGTCATGACGCCACAAGCTGGCCAGCGCCCCGGCGTTCAAGGACAGCAACACGGTGGTCTAAGTAGTCTATGGGACAACGGACCTCAACAGCCACAACAGCAAGCGCCTCAGAGTCTTCGGGCTGGAGGTGGACGAACACCTGCATCATTGCAACCCGGCGGCGGCGATATCAATAGGCGACCACTGCCAAGTCAGCAGCGCGCGGGTAGCTACCAGAACACGGGCGGCCAATTCGGTAGGCCCGAAACAGCGAGCGTGCCGCCTGGTGGTGCTTCGGGAGGTGGAGGTGGAGGATCTGCGCAGGATAGATTGCGACAGAGGCTTTGGGGCGGAGGATCGCGAACAACGAGTCCTCAGGCTGGAAGTCAAGGACCTTTCAACCCTCCCAGTGGAAATAATGGAGGTGGAGGTGGCGGCGGTTATGAAGATCGATTTGCGCCAGGCGGAATGTATGATCAAGCAAGTGGCGGCGGTAACGCTGGATTGAGGAGAGGAGGCTTGCCCAGTGGACCAAGGGGATACAGATAAAGCCCGTATCTGTAAGAAGAAGTGAAGCATACGTTGGATGTCTGGCGTTTACGTTCCTTGATAGGATAGAGCGGCGTTTTACCTGGTAATATGGACTTTTGTTTACTCAATATTATGCTCTGTACCAAAGAATAACGATATACACCTTGCGTATTCAGACCCTGTGGTAATAAACAGCTTCTTATATATATGGAAACATTGCCAACTTACGGTCATGCCATGAACTCCGTGCCAGAAATTACAGAAACCAAGAAACGCCTAAAGCATAAAAATACATGCAGTAGTCCTTAACCAACAGAAACTCAACTACTTGTCCTCAGATACTCATTTGTTTGGCATGCCATCGCCCTTTTGCGCCACTGTTTTCCTCGGGAGCACTTCTACCTCCTTGCTTAATAGTTTGCGCAACTCAGGTGTAATCGTCTTTGGCTGCGACGGAGGCGCCGCTGGCTCAGCAGCCTTGCCCTTGCCAGATGCCTTACCACCCTTGGACGGCCCTGATTCGGTCTGCTCAGAAGATTTTGAGGGTTCCTTCTGGTTGAATCGAGGGGCTGGGAAGTTCTGTTTCTTGTCGACAGCATCAACAAGTCGCTGGAACCTCTTGAAGAGAGTTTCTGCCCGGATCAGAGTCGCCTCAAGATCGATTGTGTTGGAGAGTTCATTGACTAGGCATAATTAGCATATGATCAGTGTGCTTGGTGACCAAAATAACGCTTACCATATTTGAGCACCTCATCGAAATGTTGCAAGTGCTCCATGATAACATCGCGGTGTCTCTCAAGGATTGCCAGCGCGATAAAGAGATGGAAGTTCGCGCTCATGTAATCAGTCCACAAGCCCTCCCATAACCGAAGAACGTCAAGCCAAGCAAACTCCCGCTTGTACCAAACAAGTATCATGCGGAAGAAGAAGAAAAAGTTGGTGCTATCTGCCTTTTGTAGATGGTTCCAAAGTGCTGGGTCCATGAACTGAACAAGTTGGTCCAGAGTCAGAAGCTGGTTGCGCATACCAGACTGATCACGAAGAAAGTTGCGTTCCATGCGCTCCATGAACTTCTGGAAACCCCAGAATGCAACGGCGTCGTCCTGTATCACTGCATAGATTGGTGCCAAGAGATCTGACATACCCTGAACATAGCCTAGATCCTTATTGTACTCGTTGTAAGTCAGGAGCATCTCCTTCATCTGCTCAAGGTGGACATTGGTGCCAACTTCGGCAAAGGGTGAGCTTGGGTCAGGATGGGGGATATCCTCGCCCATGAAAATGGGTACATTGCGGTCCGTTCGGTGGACATCCTTTTCTATAGACGAAATGTAAGCATCCTCCTTGGGAGAGAAAGGTTGGGAGATAGTGAGCAGCTTACCGATTCGTCCCTTTTGTTCGCGCCACCACTCTCCAGTGTCGCCTTCACCTCCATCACCTTCTAGCCTCTCCCACCACGAAAGCTTGAGCTTGTAGTACTGGTCACGTAGTGAGGCGATTTGTGCCTTTCTCTCATCGGCAGTGCTGTACCATTCATAGACTCCAAGAAGGAATAGCCATGCTTCCTTTCGAACACCGTCCTCAGGATCGAGACCTCCGTGAAAGACACGCTCCTTGACCTCATCGATAGTGACCGATAATCGGCCAGTTTGAGGGTCAAAGAAGGTATTCCACTCCTTCATTGTCACAGTTTTTCGGCGTTCCTCAAGTGAAAGGCTACTGGCGCCTTCGAGAAGTTCAAATTCGCCAACATCGGTATCCTCAAGCTCCATAACATCATTAGCAGACCATATCCTCTGTCTCCGATCACGGTCGCTCTGTTCCTGTATGCCCATAGCCCAGCGAGCGAGATAGATCCTGGCGCTGTCAAATTCGTCTTGAAGCGTCTGAACTTCCGGATTTCTCAAGAGTCGTCTTACTTGTGGTGGTAAGTTGGGGTTCTCGACAATATCTTGAGCCGCCCTCCGGGTAAAGGTGGTTACTTTGCTAAATTTCTCCATAATATTCCACCCAGTTTCCTTGATCAACTTGACGAAAGGGTCCATCTCTGCATCTCGATTTGACGGTCCTGCAGCGCCGCGCCGCGCTCCCACATTGCTATCCTGACGACCGATTTGCGAGGGGCTGGAAGTGAGTTTGTGGCCAAATGCTTCACTGTCCTCCTTTGATGGCTCGATCAAGTAAATGTTTGGTTCAGCGCCAGATCGCTCAATCTTGACATAACGACGTAGCCACTTCACAACCTCATCGCCACCCCAGAACATCTGTCCTGATTCTCCGAAAGGATCAAACGTATCGCGTGCGATCTTCTTCTTTTGAAGAATCGTACTTTGGCACTCATTGTCGTGGAAAAAAAGGGCGGGAAAACTGTCGCCCGCACGGGAGTTGATGATGACGGATCCATACCACCAGCCGAGGCTCGGAGGCCGAACGAGGAGTGAATAGACGGCGCTCACGGGAATCGCAAAGGCATATCCACCGACAGATCCCGGATGGCTAGTGACGGTCGGCGGGGGAGGAACAAGGTAAGACTGTTTCGGGGGTGAGTCGCCATCGCAAAGGTCAACCTTGACGTAGATGCTGGCGGAATCTCCAAGGGAAGATTCGGGAATCCAGGCGAGAAGTAGATCCGAGGAGGCGATCGTCGTTGATTCATTGGAAGCGGATGAAGAAGGGCGCTCTTCGTGGTGACCTCGTTGCTGGAGAAGTGCGATATATCCTGGAATATTGTCCTTTGCAGAGGGTGTTGGATGAACATAAACCTGCGATTGTTAGATGCCGTCCGTCACTCTGCAGCGCAACATCTTGCGCAGGACATAGGCTCGGATATTACTTACCTTGCTCTTGGAAAAGAGAAGCTTTACACCTCTTCCAGTCTCGGCATTTCTGACCGTGTTGTACTCGCCCTCCTCATCATCGCTCAGCGCATAGAAACTGTTGGATGGTGACGCAGATCGTCGCGAAGGCTGCTGTGGCGGGGCATCAGCTGCCCCGGAATCCTGCTGCGACATAGGAAGAAGTAGTAGAGCTGTCGCTCTCAGTATTCGTCTTAAATAGCCTTTGTCCTCGGGTTGTTTTTTTATTCGGAGTCACAGTCAGATTTTGAGTATGAAGTAACTGTATATAAATGGTTACGATAAAAAAAAAGATGAAGAATAGTAGATAGGGTGGTGTGGCATGTGAGTAAACGCAAGCAAGCGAAAGGCAGCTGCTGTCTCTTGCCCAAACGGATCACAGATGACGACGTGCCCCGCCACAGAAGCTCCCCGCCCCATCTTAGCAGTGGTACCTGAACTCGTGGCTGTATCTGCTGTCAAATGGTGCAGTTTTTAGCAGAGACACATGTACCCGTGCTCACAAGACTTACCAGAAAAGTATCATGACAGCAGTTTATTGGTGGGAGATGAAGTTCAGCTTGCGTCGTCACGAGCATGAGGCACCTCATGTAATAGCTTTGAATTAATTCAATGACCGCGTACTGCAAATACGTAAATCAGCCTTAAACCACGTGAATAACTTGGCTATTCATACAATCTTACAAGGGGCCACCAATATGAAGATGCTATAAGAGAATTCGTAGCAAGTCTCGTCATCATGCCGATGAAAAGTTCAGGACAAACTCTACGGTTTTTGTTTCTCACTTGTCACCAAAGGCTCCGCGACTTCAACCTTTCCCCCAATGAGCAAGAGGATATCCCAAAAAGACAACTACGTAGTCTGAAGGCCTGCTCAAGTTACACTCAATTTAATAAACCTATACTAGATTTACTCAAGTCCTTTTGTCATCTAGGATGGAAGTCCTGGATAGTGTCGAATTTCAGTTGTGATTCGTCCAAGAGTCTACTAAATATAACTTTCGTTCTGTTTCGTCAACGCTCATAAGCATTAAACTTAGGGCATGTTAAGTACATTGGAATGTGTGGGCAGCCGATCCCGCTCAAGGTATAGACTACAGAGTATAATATTCGTTCTGATAGTATTATTAACATCAACTTATTTACCCGATCGTATGGCGTGGTATGTACTCCGTATAGAACCCCTTTATGCGCACGTCTAGATTTCCCCACTGCTCAGATCATCAATGGGCCGACTCCTTCAAATTAACAACATGCCACCATCGCCAAACTTAACACTACGTCCACTGAATCTATTCCTGTCCAGACATGGAACGCCTTGTGTGAATGTTGTAAAAATGTTTAAACGACTTATGCAAATAAGACAAAGGCCCTCCTCCCGAATCAAATGGATCAACGGAGTCGGATATTTAGGAAGAAAATTCGTGGGGCTCGTTTTCGAAAGCTCTTTTACACGCCCTAGACCTCTTCACTCAGGAGACCAGTCTGGAACTCAGGCTCGACAGCTGTTTCAGGGTCGGTCCAGTTCACTGGCTTGTGAAGGCGAAGCATGGATAGGAAGTAGTCCTCAAGGATGCAAAAGTTGAGGAGGAAATCGTTACAGTTCCAGGCAATAGCGCAGACCATAGCACCAGCTACGGCATCGAGGATGAAGTGGTTGGCTGTAGCGACAATAGCAGTGAGAATCAAGGCTGGGTATGACATGCCCGCGGCAACGATGATTATTCGCTTCCAGGAGGTAGATCGTAGGCCGGTAATAGGGATAGTGGCGACGGTAAGGCCAACAAGGAGAGAGTAACCAAAATGCAGAGACGGCATGGCAGCTATAATCTTGGTTAGCCTTGTATGGGGTCAAAGCGTATGTGACTTCGCTTACCATATTGGTTGCAGAAACGGTTAGTGGTCCAGACACTGCTCTCTCCAGTACCGCTGTGAACACTATCGACAAAGCCAAAGCTCTTGGCCTCCTCAGCATCAGGACCCTTGTATTCAGGATCACTCAAAAGACGGGGAGGCATGCAGGGCCAGCTGGTGAAGACAACGAAAGCGATGAGGTTGCACATAGCCATGGTTCGTCGACGGGCCTCGTAGAGAGAAGGACCAGCAGCCACCGTATCAGACCTCACACGACCAGCAGCATAACGGCGATGTCGGGTGGTGGTGAAGTAATAGAGGACAACAAGGAAGGTAATGGTGCCGGGGATATGGATGAATGAGTAGAGTCGGTTGATCCAGTGGAGAATAGCAGGTCGAGCGAGGAACCACTTCTGAAAGTCTATCTCCCAGAAGATGTGAAGCCGTTGTTCGAGGTGGATGATTTGGAGAGCATGTCTACGGGCGACATCGACTGTGCCCTCATCGAGAGTCAACGCAGTGATAGCACGGCCGACCTGGTACACAAAGTAGATAAGAAACCAGTACCAACACTCGACCAAGAATGGCAACTTCTTGAGAAGACGGCTCAGAAGTCGATCCTCGAATATTTGAGTGTTTGGTGTAGAGATGATGCGTTTATAGCCAAGCACTTGAAGCTTGCGACGGCGTAGAGTTGGCTGAGAACCTGAGTCGACACTCGGTGATCGCGATCCACTCCATCCACTCAAAAGACTGTCGGTCGAGTCTCGCTTCGGTAAGTCATCAGAGCGTTTATAACTCTTGATGCTAGCGATTCCTGACTTATTTGTCCAGAAATTGTAGTCCTTACTTCTGTTGAAGTAGGCTCCCCCGAAGAGGAGAGTCACGACGATGAGTGGCTCAAGAAAAGAGCCGACTCCCATGGCGAGCAAGGTTTCACCGGCCGAGTGTTGAGTTTAAGTTGAGATTCAGGTGGCGACGAAGTATGAGGCTTGTTCGCAGATGATGAGGTCCTAGATATGACTGATAGGCAACCTGGGAATGGTGTAAGTCAAGATGTAGCGGCACCAATTGCCAAACCAATACAAGCAAAACAAGAAGAAAATAAATGCAAAAGGGTATAACGCATGTAATGCAATGCGATTCGTCTGAGTAATAGGGAGAACAGGGAACACAGCAAGCCCGTTTGTAGTTGGGAAAGAGGCGGGTTTTGATGCAACCGAGGGTGGACGGAACGCTCGGGGAGGGTATATTTGATATTGACTGTTACATAGGTACAAGACTTAGCTAATCTCAGCTCAGCTCAGAACAATTCAACTTGGCAGTTTCTGATCTGTGGTCGATGATAGGTAGTTCATGGTTACTGGGCCAGTGTTTTCGCAGCTTGTACCCGGAGTTAATGACAGGCACACGACATGTCTAAGTCGACCGGGAGCACTAAGACAAGCCACAAACAGGGAATACCCTGGGCCCAAGCTTCTAACCCCCGCCATGTTGCCGGATGCCGGCTTGTAGGGGAGTCACTGAACCAATTACAGGGCTACAGGTGCACGCAGAAAGAAAAAGAAGAAGAGCCCGAGCCGAGCTAGACAAGGGTCTTGTTAGAATGGATCGTCCGCTACCAACTTTACACTGCTGACATGCCACGGACAAGATAAATGGACCAGTCATAGAAAGTGACATGTTGGTCGTGGACAAAATAACTATAAGCAGGCTGATGGGGCCGTGAGCTTATCTCACCCCGAGGTGAACATGGCATCATTCTCGTGAGAGAGGATACTTAATCTATGGCATCTCTCCACCTTGTGTCTGTCTTGACTCTGGCCAGGCAGGGGCAGACTCAGCTTCCAAGGGTAAACAATTTGACTGGCGTGCGTGGACCTGATGATGGTGTTGTTTGCCCGTGCCCATCAACCACCATCATTCGACAGATGCCCATAGAAAACTCCCTTTCTCATTACCGTCTCAAAGCCCCTGACTCGAACTCTATTCCGCGGCGACCGATCATGATCTGGGGTTCTGCAAAAGTCCGATCCCAAGGACAATATGAATTTTCATCATCCACGGAAGCACGGTAGCGTTTTAACCCCGTCTTCATGTGATGAGAGTTCCGTCTCGTGCTTCCGACCTTCGGATCTTCCGGATGTCACAGACAATATGATATTGACTATAAACAATAAAACACCGACCGAAGGTTTTGAAGCTTATTTATTTTGGGTTTGTGCATAATCAATCACGCATAATCTACGAGATCATCTTATCATGAGTTCATCAATATGTCTCAAGGTCATACCTTGGCCTCTTGTATGCCAAGATCTCTTAAAACTGTTGCCCAGACCTAATATCGGTGACTTCACCCTGACACGGCAAGTTGCCTAGCATCCCATACACGTAGCGCCTCGGACACTACCTTATTTAATTCCATCCGTAGAGGCTTTCTCAACAATGCTGTATGCTTACATATTGCCAAGTTTATAGTAAGCCAAACTGCACTGTATCTATGGCTACGGCATGTGCATTGAAACCATACACGTCTAATCGATGCCGACATTTTACGTCATAGGTTTAGCAAAATCTACTAAGATTCCGCGAGCGCTAAGTTAGTCAATGCTAAAATTCTTATAAGCCATGTTGTTATTGCCGATTCCCGTCTTGGGTAGCGTCGATACTGTCACATAATTTGGGTACATCAGAAGCTAGGGATGCAATGCAGTGACTCTACCACTTGAGAAGTGTTTAATACTACAAATGAGTTCCCTGGTTTGTCTACTATGGACAGTATTCCGCATCTGTAAAATACCGTATCAATAAAGCATGCAATAGTTGGTCTTGAAACCCAATGATTCGAGCCAACAATGCTCCTTGGTGGAAGCCAGGTGACAAATCTTATGACCCAACGGCATTTTGAGGATGACAAAAAAGCCTAAACACATTCGCTCGGCCATCACCAAAAACCCGAGCCTCACATCATCATGTAGAGCACTCCGACACATCCGACACATGTACTCCGTAGCCACCTATCTTTTTTCTGCATCTCGGTGTATGCTCATTAGTCGAATAATGTTTTCATTTTCGCCCTAGTTGAGTGGCAACGAAACTTGAACATCAAGTGTTGATTTGGCTGTACGAACAGCATCATCGTCCAGCGTTGTGCAACATGGCTTGTACGAGCTAGCACCACTACCAATAGTACATGCAGAACAGTGATGAAGGGATGTGCATGTGACTTCTTATCAATATATTACTCTATTCCACCCTTGCTTGACAGGCTGCCCCAATGCTTCATCCCACGATGAAACGTCCAACAAAGAACGTCCGTCTATCTATGCCCTATGCTTCGTTTACATCATGTAGTTCTTACCTTCTGTTCCTTTGCTCGATAGTCGACTTACTATCTACGCCAAACTTCTCTCCCTTAATATACTGCTCAGTTCCTTGAGCTTAACGGGCTTAGATAGAAACACATCAACACCACTTGCGTAAGCATCTTGCTGGGCACTCGCTGATGCCAATCCCGTTAGAGCAAGAATTACTACTGGTTCCCGGCCTTCCTTGTCCTCGAATGCCCGTATCTGTTTTGTGGCCTCAATTCCATCCATCCGTGGCATACTGATATCCATCAGGATGCAACTGAATTCGTCTGGGTTCTCCTGGAACCGTTCCACAGCTTCAAGTCCGTCTGCTGCCGTCGTATGCTTGCTCTTCAGCTTCTTCATGTAGGCACACAACACCGAGAGGTTGATGGGGTTATCATCAACAAGGAGGAAACTCTTGGGTAGGCTCGCCGCATTCGACCCATGCTGTTGCGTCGCTTGGGGAGGGCGTTTTGACGGAACTCGTGATGGGGGTCCAGGGCGTTTTAGTGACGCCGCCCCTGGGCCTGGTGACGGTGTATCATCAGGAGCATCATATTCGGTATTGCTTCCAGTCGAGCACCTTTTGGCATCATCCGATGCATAATCCAAATGCTCTTCATCTTCACCTACTGGCTCAGCCGGTGATAAAGCTTGTAAGTCCCCCCATCGACATAGTGCTATACGGAGGATTCGAGCCAGTTTGTGTGGACCAATACTGAAAATGCAAGTTAGCAATATGAAACCTTTACAGGTTTGAAGGCTTGAGTCACACTTACGGTTGAGAAACAAATTCATAAACTCGCTGGTCCTCAGATGCCTTGCTATCAGAAGATCGCTTATGTGCTGTAATGGCATTGGCGCACACGACAACAACGGGACACCTAACGAGTTCTTCACGGCTTAGAACCGGGTCCTTGATCGCTATCTCATTGCATAGAACAAGGTCTGGAGCCACGTCCTGGCATGTAGCTTCGTTGATAACATCCATCTCCAACCATCGATGGCACATTACTTTCATGGCAGACATGGGGATGCCCCGACCCGTATTTGACTTAATCTCCTCCTCAGAAGGGAAACCGACCAGCCGCAGACGCAGTCCTTTTAGGCGCTTGGCCTCTTCGTCAACTTCATTCTTCTCTTGCCCCGGATTTGAACTGTCTGAGTCTTTCGATCGTGACAGTGGCAATGTTATGGTTGCTGTGGTCCCGACGTTAACTTCACTCTCGATTGATATCTTGCCGCCCATGGATGCCACGATCTTCTTGACCAGACTTAGGCCCAATCCGGTACCGTGTGAAAGATGATTTTCCTGAGAGAATGGTTTGAAGAGATCGTTGTGAAGAAAGTCTGGGGATATTCCTTGGCCAGTGTCTGTGACCGAAATGCGAACCAAGCGTCCGTGACTACTTGTATTATCCGAGGACAGTGGTTTTTGAGATAGGGCAACCGTGATTGTGCCCTTGTGTGTATACTTGAGTGCATTTCCAAAAAGGTTCATCACAACACGCCGGAGTGCTCCTGCGGCAACATGGAAGCGATACGGCACATAAGGGTCAATATCAAGAAAGATGGCCACCTGACTGTCGTGCCCAAGCGGCACTTCATACTTGACGGAGTCTTCAGACTGACCGCCCGTCAGACCATTCTCATCCTCCGTATTCACGCGTTTTCTTCTATTAGCGGTTTGCCAAGCTTTATGGGCTTCATTGCCCTTGAAAACATGGCCGGCGAAAACACTGTCCATGACCTCCTCAATTAGAGCGTCCAACCTAACCTCGGAGGTCGAAACACTCGCAGGAATTGTTGTGGCAGAGTCTGAGACAATAGATCGTTTTCGAGCTCGGCGCTCCTTCTTTTGATGAGCTGCAACTTGATTGACCTTTGAGAAATATAAAAGATGATCAATGGTCTCAGATAGTGTTCGACCACATGTCTCAAGTGTTCGCAGTAGGTTTCCCTGGAAAACATCCAGTTGAGTATCAGACAACAACTCAGCTGAGAGCATGACTCCGTGAAGAGGAGTCCGCAGTTCGTGAGATAATGAGCCAAGCACGTCGGATTGTGCCTTGTTCACAAGTAAGGCCTCGAGTCGTTGGGTTTCTGACATGGCCAGCATGCCAAATCCTCGCAGATAACTCAACTCACCCTCAATTGTGAATGTCCTCGTGGGTGTCCGAGTATATGCGAAACCTCCCGCTAACCAACGGTCTCTTTTAGGATCCCAAACAGGCACAAAGGCTACACTTCGAGCACCAGGGAAGATCTTGGAAACCGACGGTCCTTCTAGAGATCGCGACCAAGGACGCTGGCTTTTACCAGATAGCGTAGCAGTTGATCCTTCACCAAAATATTCTTGCTTCGGCATCGGTGTACAAAGGTCGGCCTCAGACGAACCACTTGATAAGAGGCAGCCATCCTCGTCGAAATTAAAGATCTTACCAGCAGGATACCGCCGCAAGAGCGTAGCTAGCAGCTTCATTGGCATGGTAGTGTGAATATCGGAACCTACATCCAAATTGATGCTTGATGAAGTTGAGGTAGCGAATCCCAAAATTCCGCAACAAGACTTTTCCTGCTCGATCCTATCACTTGACTCATCGCTACTCGATGATGACTCGGTTGAAGACTGGCTCTCATGAAGCATCGAATGGGTAGCCGACGTCTCGAAAATCGCGTCTAGGAAGACGACGCCTTCAATCTCTATTCCTTCTCGTATAAGATTGGCTGCCCGAGAGAATATCTTGGCAATTGCCTTCTCCTTGGCATTATCATCGGATTCTCGAACATACATACTGTTCGAGGAAGTGCTGGTCATATTCGCCTCCCCAGGACCCCCAGAGCTGATAGGGGTGGTTTCTCCTGTCGTATTGGGCTGCATTGGTACGTGAACTGGTAATGTTTTCTGAAGACTAATGTCCCTGGAATGCTGTAGGGCCTGCTGTTCAGGATTTAGATTGCCTTCCCTTGTCGCATCGTCGTGGAAGGCCGGAGAGTTAGTTCGAGCTCTCCAACCCGCCATGGACGACTCCTTCTCGACAAACGAACCAATTCCCCTTGTCATACGGACACTTCTTCGATAAGCATCTCCCGCACTCTTGGATCGAAGGTATTCCATGATGTTAGAGGAGATTTCTCGCAGGACCTCGGTGCCATTAGTGGTCCAGCTCTCGGCTTCTCTCGGCTCGGAGTCTATCACGCAATAAACACCAATGTCAACACCAGTAGGTGATCGCACAGGTACAGCAGCATAAAACCGAGCAGGAAATTCTGATAGCGGGTGCTGTATCATGCATAGTCTAGTATCGGCTTTAAGATCCGGTATCAGAGTAAGGGGCAGTTCCTTATCAGAGGAAGAAGAGTCGTGACTTTGCGCCATAAGAGCCCGGTCGCAAACTGAGAGCTGTCGTTGGAATGTCCCTGGATATAGCCAGAAGTCTTCATTTCTGTCTTTTGGTCGGATCGGACCCTTGGCAAGAGATGATCGTTGTGTAGTCTCGGCGACAATGTATTGGTGATTACGATCGAACAGAGATATCAAGGCGCGGTCAGTGCCTGTTTTCCAGAGTCCGAGTTGCGCAAGAGAAGCAAGAACAGTGTCTCTCGGAGTTTCTTGTCGTTGTATCTCGTCGCTGGGCACAGTTCCGTTGGCTGTGGGCTGGCCAGGGGGGGCGCCTTCGGTGGGCGAGTCTGTAATATCGTTGAGCAGCGACGCTCCATACCTAACTTTGTTAGTTTTCAAGCACACATAGGTGAGAAATTCGCTCATGTGAATATGAAGAGAGAGTAACTAACTTAAAGGATTCTCTTTCGCGAGCTGCTTCTGAGACCTGTTTAGGTGAACATGATGCCATCGTGGAGCCTTAACCCTAGCCTCTGGCTTGGATTACACCAAACCGACCAGCTTCAAAGGATTCGGGTAAATGCGCTGGTTTAAAGAGGAAATGATTGAAAAGTGTTTCCAGGTGGAAAGCTTAGTCCCAAGTCAAGGAACGTGGTCTCGATCTTGGGTGGCGACCGCAAGTTGGATGAGGTTGAGGTTGCGCAACTGCAAGCAACTAGGTAAAATATGTCTTAAAAGATCCCTCTAGAGTCGCTGCGAATACGTCGATTATCTTCTATGTTCCTTCACGAGCAAAAGCCCCCAAGCCATATGTGGTATCAATCGAATCCTGCACCATCAAATCGATGAGTTAGTGAATCATAAGAGAACTGGTCGGGTTGATTTACCGCGAACAGGTACCGTTGTCGCAATTGATTGGCCATGCTCCGATCATGGGCAAATGTAAAAGGTCTCGAACGGTCGAGATTCCAGTTACCTATGTATTTGCTGAAGCTTCATTCATGGTGGTGATGGAAGGGGGAGGAGAATGGTGAATGAACGATGTTCCTTTGGCTGTTGTAGGTCTCGCGAAGCAACCGCGGGGTATGGCGTACCTTCCTACACTTGGCTCTCCATTTTCTCACTTGATTTATGGTAATTCTGTTTCATCTAGGTAGACCCCGACGAATAGATAGATACCTTACCCTTGAAGAGCGTTGATCCCTGCATGATCCATCGTTTTGATACTGGCTCATTGTAGATCACTTGCTTACAATTCCTTAAGCTTCTATCTTGCTCATTTACTATCTCACCTATCCAAACCCAATGCCCAAAGCTTCCTTGATTCCTTGGAATTTTCGTTACATAGGACTTATTATTATAGTGGATTCAAAAGGCAATCAATCCTTGAATATCCGCCCCGTCTAGTGGGCAACCCCAGATGAATAACGACAGTATGATGTAATCAGGTGCTGCGGTTTACCTCCTATCACTCAGCAACACAAACATCGAAATTTTAAAAACAACTTGATATAAACTCCATGTGTCCTGTCCCTACTGGCTACAGCACAAAGTAGTGCAGTACTGTCGATACCAGCAGTAGCTATCCGTTGAATGCCATCACTTCCCAGACCCTCCCGCCGCCTTACAACGCCATCCAATGCATCAGTCTAAGTGATCGACATGATTTCCCAAGATAGTGATAGACTTTAAACGCCCTATAAAACCGGAGCCATGATTACGTATACATTTCATCTTCTTCCACCATACGTCCGAGAATCAAACTTTGGATGACAAGCTCGTCGCTCAAGACACGAATGTTTTCGATCCGGGGCTGAGTTGCGGTTGATCTTCGACGTTTCTTACTGCCTGTTGTTTCCGTAGGCGCAACAACTGCGTCAACGGTCCCTGTTCCTTTATCCAAATATAACCAGTCGAACGGAGTTCCCGCTTTCTGATGCTCTAACAACAATTCCCTTGCTTGTTGTGTTGAAAATACTCGCGAGATCGATGGCCCTAGCACAGCCGCAAGGAAGATGTAAGGCTCTTTAGCCTCATTTCGAGACTTCTTTGAGTCGATGACAACTAGGACACGTTGTCCGTCAAGGAGTCGTGGTCGCTGCTGGATGACCTGGGCCAGCCTTGCTTCAGTCGCCGAGTACGGTGCCAATATTCTCGACCGGATTGCATTGCCAAGCACAGTGGATGCGCCTGCACAAAGAACATAGGGTTCCCAATCGACAACAACGCCTTTGTTGAAACATGTTGTTATCCATTGAGGGGCTAAGCAAGGGAGCCCCAGTGCCAGAGCCTGCATATATTTGACTTTGCGTGAGTGTTTGTCTGCGATGAGTGCTGTGAACCCGCTCTCAGAAATCAGCTTGGTGAGTTGTAATGAGTCTTTCTCATCCATCACAGGATCGGTCGCACTCATAATAGATGAATGTTGAAACATGTCTTGGAACCCTTCAGCAAGAATGATTCCTCCCGACTGTGTAATTTTCGTCGCCAACTTTTTGCGTTCTTGTGCTTTGAACTGGTCTGAGAAAGAAATGGCAAAAACCATGCCCTCGAACAGTCGTCCTACTCGGTGTGACTGGGCAAAGCTTTGCTTGAAGGATTTGCTAGATTTGGAATGCACCATGCTCCTTTCAAGCACACTTGCAGCTGGCGAGTGATGCAGCTCATCAGTAGAATCCGAATCAAGATATGAAAATCGCTTAGATACCCTTGCTGCTCTTTTTGCTGGTTGAGGTGTCTCTGTCTTCGATGCTTTTCGAGCCTCCTCCTTATGGAAATCTCGGCTGCCTCTCGGTGACGGCAGAGTGACTGATTCTGGCCGTTCAGAACCAGGGGAGTCTTGTGTCCCGGGTGTTGTTTTGGCAGAAGGTAAGGGCGTTGTTGAAAGGATACTCAAACTCGAAGATGTCGGCGGCATCTGACCTACAGAGCGACTGGCCAACGGGGTGACGGGGGCTGTCTCCGCTCGATCGCTCCTACGCGAGCGAGTAGTCATCGGTGGGGGAAGATTCGCATAGACATCACGGGCTGGTCTCCTGGACCGCGACGCTGACTGCTTCTCGCTCTTGTCTTCCGTTGTACGGGACAGAGGTAATTCCTCCTCTGGCTCTTCTTCAATTATCGAAACTGCAGCCACATTTTGCAGGGGTGATGATATGGGTGTAGGTTTTGGGTCCAGATCACTCATCAGCCCATCCGAGAAAGAGGAACTGAGAAATGGGTTCCTGCGCTTTTGCCGAGCTGCACGACCGTAAGTCCTAGTCATCCGCTTCCGTGCTGGTGGCAAAGATGAAGGCTCCGAATGGTCATTAGAGTCTGGTGGCAAGCCCTCATCTTCGACACGGAGCTGTGGTAGCTCAGGCTCAGATGGCGGCGGTTGTTCAACGGGTGCTGTAGGTGGGAGAGAAGGCGCTGGACTGGTTGCAGGTATCATCTCATCGTCTACGACGATCTTGTCCGCATCGGCCAAGACTATGTCTCCGTCATGATCGATCTGCGGATTATCAGGAGCACTGTTTCCAGGAGTGGCCTTGGTTGATGTAATAGGGAGAGTCTCGTTAGAAGCCACCAGCCCTTTTTGGGAGTCATCCACGAGAGGTGGCAGTTCTTGCCCATTACCCCTATCGGTTTTGGGAGACGGCTTACGGGTTGTTTCGGGTTCCTCAAGCGGCAAAACCCTTCTCTTCTTCCTTGATGGCTGTTCTGCTGAATTGCGCCTGATCTTGGGTGTGAAGCTAACGCGGCCCATTTCCTCTGCAGCCTGTGCCTTCTTCCGCTCAATCTTCTTTCGTCTCTCCAGTCGTCGAACAGCATCGTCGGAGTCATCATCAGAACCCCAGGGAGGAATCACGAAGTTTTCCATGCTCTTCCTTTCCTGAGACTTCTTCATTGGCTCGTAATGTGCCATCGGCTCAGTGGCGTTCGATGATCTAGGTGCTTTGGCTCGAGGTGTAGGATCAGTGGATGGGGGTGATTCTGGAATCATTTCACCGGCTGTCGATTGGTCATTCACAGGCGTTGCCACCCTAGTAGGTCCCTCATCCAGATCTTGTAATGACGTTTCGGGGATATCATGGAGACGGCGTTGAGGACTCGATGTTCGGATATCGGATGGTGAGGAAACATTGGCACGGTTCTTCAAAGGAGATGTCTCAATGAGGTTTGGCGAAATAGAGTTGAAGAGCTTCGGAGAAGGTCGTGAAGATGTTGGACTAATATGTTTGATGGCAGAAGAAAACTGCGTCTGGCCGAACAGCTGACTACCAGCCAGAGGCGCGGCAATGCTAGGTCTTGTAGCAAATGGGTTCTTGGGTACAGCAGGCGTCTCGAAGGTAGGAGCGTGAGGACGGTGCGGGGTTTGGCCGTTATTCATTTGCGATGTCCCGTCAGGATGTCTCCAGTCGCCTCTAGTATGGTCGAAACCTGCATCCTCTGATATTTGAGACGAAGGCCGGCCCAGCTCGCTCATGTTCGCAAAATTCACGGCTCCTGTATCATCATCCTGAAGGGTTCGAGGTTCGTGAGAGACGGGCTGAGTGTCGCCATTGACAGGGCTCGAAGGTACAACATCACAGTATTCGCTGTAATCACGATCATCGTTGACCTGTGTCGGGGTCTGTTGAGAATAGTCCATTTTGCGCAAGGCGGCAGTTCCAGCACTGGCCGGCGGCTTGAGATACTTGATTAGAGACTTGGGTGCATTGTCTTGCACTGATTGCGGCTGCGGGCTGTCATGGCGCGTGGAGAAGTTGGCAAGGTTTTTTGACTTGATGAATGGAGTTGGCACCCGAACACTCGAATTCACGCTGCTGTTCGAATTGACGCGATCTTGGAGGTCCTGGGCAACGCCATTCACCACGTCTGCCTCGAGAGTTGCACATTGCTTTTTCGAATGTGTCAGTGCCACCCTGGTCGTGTCCCAGTGCGACGGATCGTCATTCTCAGTAGTGGGTCCCCCTGGACGCGCTTCGTCTGATAACGCGTCGTGAGGAACAGCAGTAGCTGTTGCTGCTGAAACGATGACTGCCGGGTCGGATGATGGAACAACTATTTCGCTTGTGGGTGAAGGAATCTGCTTCGGACTTGTCATGCTTATTTTCGAATATGTAACGTGTTTGGGAGGCGAACTACTGAGCTGTTTGAGGCATGCAAGTGTTAGTGCATCTTGATCGTGAGGATGCCAACCCCAGTGCAGAGGCAATTCAGATACACTGGCTACGTACCATGCCGACACCAAACTCAGCCCTGTAGGCCTCAAAAATGGGCTGGCTATCTTGCGTCTCATTGCTACCTGCTTGAGCAAGCATCTGCGAGTCTGTCATGGTGGCGAGTCGTGCATCTTCCTGGCGAAGACGCGAGCAGGCAACTTTCAGAAGGGTGAGAAGAGCGGTTGAGAAAGGAAATCAATTGACTGTGCCTCTGCGTGGCTAAAATGAATGTGAATTGACCCAAAGGAGAAACAAGAGACCTACCGTGAACGTCAGTGACACGAGAGCACGTGACATCCCGATCACTAACATGAACCTTGTGAACCAACGGGCAGCAATCAAGACTGCCATACTACCTACCTGCTAAATTTAAGCTATAAATACTTGTTAGCCTTCCGTGTCGGCGGTTTCATCTCACATATAAAAGTTGGCTTCTTATCTTGCACAGATGTTCCTCAGCCAACCAGCATTCACATTTCATCAATAACTCAACACTTCATTGTTGGGCTTAAGTACTACCAAGCTGCTGGGTAAGGTAGGTATCTAAGATAAGATAGGTAACCTCTGTAAATATAACTTTCTTTACTCGAAAGATCTTCTCCAGGGATCTAGTGCCATGATCAGGAAATAAAAACAGAGGCACCTTGTGCGTAGCGCATCATATCGAGCACCCTTGAGTCAAGATCCTTCCTCAATCAACCGCGTGAAGGAAATTCCAGTAATGATATGCTATGAAGATTTTACAGCACGGCCGTGGTGTTAAGCAGTCGTTCGTGCTTGAACTTTTCAGAATTTTTGCTGACCTTGATGTAGCCCGAGGCTGTCCGTCGGGTTGACATTTCTACCCCCGGAAGTATTCGAGAAGAAGCTTGGCCGTCTTGGGTCCGGCTACCTAGGATGCTTTGGAGATCTTTTCGAGGATGGCGTTGAGAAGGAAGTATCCCGATTCAACGAGTGTCGCCTAAGGCTGGGAAAACACGCTGTCAATGGTTCCTCGTTCATCCAGTCAGCCCAGGAGAGCAATAAGAACATCATCGTAGAAGGGGCGAACGCTCTCATGCTCGACTTCTACTATAGTTCATACCCATTGATCACCTCATCTAACACAACACTGGGCAGTATCATCAGCGGCTTCGCCTTGGATTCCAAGAACATCACAGAAACGATCGAAGTAGTGAAGGCCTGTACGGCCCGAGAGGACAGGGGGCTTTCAACAAGACAGAAGATACTGGGGATATTTTGACTAAGCTCCAAGAGATTGGCCGGGGATGGCGAACTCAACCCGGCAGAAGCCGCACATGTGGATGGCTCGACCTTGTCGTTGTCAAATACAGCACTTCAACTCCTGCGACTTTCTCAGCCTCACAAAGCTTGATATTATGGATGCTTTCGAGACTATCAAGGTCACTATCGCTTACAAGGTTGATGGTGTCAAGCTTGAGCATTACCCTGCCGATCTCGATATGCTGGCCCGAGCTGAGGTTGTCTACCACGAGCTGCCGGGACGGCAGAAAGCCAAGCACTAAAGCAAATACTTTCTATGATCTTCCTAGGCAAGCTCGCTAATATTTTGAGGTAAGGCATGCGCCAAAACAAAGCGCCATCGTGCTAATGGCCACTATAGTACAGTGAGAAGTTTGTTGGAGTCAAGATAAGCTTGACTTATGTGTTATAGCTCATAGCCCTTCACTAACATGTACCAGATCAAATGGATCGGTACTGGTCCTAACCATGAGGCCACGGTCAAGCACGTTTATGCGATATATTTTGTGTAGCAGATGGAGGACTTACGACAAGTGGTATAAGGTTTCGTTCAGTTGATTGTAAGTCAAGCAGGCAAGATAAAACACGAAACAAAAGGTCGATTTGTGCAGGTGAATGGCAGTCATATCTTCATTAGGTCTCGGACAAGTATCCAAGGTAGTCTGCGGTCTTCATCTGCAGAACCGCAGTCGGGGCTGCATGGCAAAGTAACACCAACAGAGCTTTAAACACATCATATGGGATAATGTCACAAATTACCATATGCATTCCTACCATGTCGTGCGAAAGGGCAACTTCGAACTAATGGCTATTGATATTTCGAACGTGAGCTTTTACATCTTTCATACCATATTCCCTTGTTCTTGCATCCAGGGTTCGGGGAGGGGTAGATACACTTTCAGGATATATATACCTGGGCTCTTCCCAGTACTTACCATGGTTTTAAGCCGCTGGAAGCTATACTCAGGGATATTTTCTTGATTTATGGTTGACACCTTTGTCTTAAGGGGGCTGTGAAAGTATTGGTACAGATCATGATTTCTGCTGTTGCTGGATGGTTTCTTGCTGCTTTGCATAACTCCTATAATTTACTAATGCCACATGTGTCCCTATCTGCCTCACTGTATGTAACTTGCAGTCTGTGCATTATTGACCAGTGTCTCTTCGGTTGACATGATCCGGTCAGGCCGATGATTCTTGCAAGAACGATTTTAGTATAGTCATCATTGGTTATATCTCGGGCATATCAATGTCAAGTGTTGTGGTATTTACGACCTATGTTGGGGCTGTTAGCCAGGTAAAGCAACAATGTGAATATGGAAGTGCCATGCTCGCCCCTAAGATCTAGATCGCACATATTGTGCATAGGTAAACAAGAGACAGAGATGTATCTCGAGATTGTTACGACTTGCTTATTCTTTTGACTCGGTGACTGACATTCCTGAGATTGATTTTGGTCTCGAGATCAGAGCTGTACTCTTGCAGATAGCAGAAGAAAATAGATATTGCAGAACGTTCGGTTCATGGGTGTTGTTGGCTTATGAATACCGGGCTTGAGAGTTCAGAATATCTACCCCAACTTCAGGATTTGGGCCAAAACTATCTGAATATGCACACCTGTGATAGGAAAGGAAGCACTTCATGTCATGATGATTAGTTTATATACAGGAATCTAACTTTCAGGCATGTCTTGGGCAAGCGGATCCATCTTGAGGATCAGCATGACCAGGATACGCACTATCTTCCTTGGAACGAAAACGCTGATTCGACTTATGCTACACGCCGTTTCCATGTTTCTTCTTCTCATCATGTGAAGAGTAGTGGCTGGGTCAGGGCACAAGGGCAGAGGCTACACGTGAACTCATGCTCGGTGACCATCTCTCGGCCAGGTCAGCAACTGCTCTGGACTACAATACGGCTATCAAAAGCCCCTATTCTTAGACTGTCTCCATTGAAGTGATCATTTTGCCTTTCGGCTTGACATCAAGGTTTCTACTATCAAGGTCCATCAATTACAGCGACCTTTGGTTTACCACCAAATCCGCCCAAATGCCATATGATATCCCGTTGTGTAGTCACCCGTCTCGGTGTAATGCGAGCACCCGGACCGTTTCGGGAGTTTACATACGGACGCCGAATCGGTATCAAGGTGCAGGTCTCGGGTAGGAGCATCAGCATTTCGATTTAGGTGCAGGGCACATATACCACTAAGATACTAACAAGCAGAATGGCGGGTAAGTGCATGATGGGAGGGGTAGCTTTGGGTAGCTTTGGGTAAATGACACGATATGGCCTACTGCGAGTGGTTGATATTCTTCTGATGATGTATCAGAATTACGAGTGGAAGTTATCCGAATGAGTGAGATAGTAGGGATGAGGTGAGGTTTGCATTTTGCCAGGTGGTCAGTCAAATGCTAGGTATGTGCAATGAACGCATTGTCACAAAAAAGGCTCATTATAACGAGTCAGTTCTAGTCATACTGTAGTTTCGTTATACACCATCTGATAATCATTCACTGAATCAAGTGGTCCATTGATATGTTGCTGGACTGATTCAATACGGAGCATCATGTTCGTTATCATTACCCTAGACCAATCTCGCAGATCACCTATTCTCTAACCCCCCCACGCATCGAACCCTCATCCAAGATCATCACTATGGTCCCGTGAGAGGTCACCACACCCACCGCGCCCCCTCACTGTGCCCAGACGCGCCCTTTTCCCTGTATGCCTCTCTGTAAAGCATGTCATCCCAAAACGCAAGGGTCTCAAAGTTCCTGCAGAAGCACCAATCGAAATGACACCTTATCAAATGCGTCACATGGCGCGGCACAAGAACGAGACATCATCCAACTCAGGCGCCACCTCCGCAATATTTCCCCTCTCTGATTGCAGCAGAGTTGTTCTGTGCAGCATTCCCTCCTAGCTGTTGTGCGCTAGAATGCAAATAGGCAAGACTCGTCGTTATCACACGAGAAACACTGAACTAACGGGAAACGTGGAAGATAGCAACATTGATCGAGGTCACGGGAGAGGGGGTGTGACCTAGTATTCGATAATGATTCAGCATCAATATTCTCCTATCACCAAGCTAGCTCTGACCAAAGCTGAGCCATCTGCTGTATCTTACGGACCAGGGATAGCTGCGTTTCGACTAGACAAGCCAGCACGCAAACATGCATAGGCATGGCTGGTGATAATCTCCCTCATGCAAGACGATCCCATAACGTACAGGAACCTCAAAGAAAGTGTCGTCAGAGAGCCTGGCCCAAGCCCTCAGATCTTCATGACAACGCTGCCACCAACACACACAGTACCGTCGTGTTTGCCAGTTGGTGGCTGACGTTGAATACAGACCTTCAACTGACGGCTCTCAAGGTACGGCTCGGGAAGGTTTGCTTTCCATAACCCTGGTACTGTAACAATCACACCATCTCTGGTGCGAGCGCTTGCTGTAACGAACAAAGAATGGAGAAACAGTCCAACGCAATACGATAGAAGGTTTGTCATCCTTTTCACGGCGTAGCCGCTAGCTCATGTGAAGCCACCGACTGAGCCGAGTCCAAGCCTGGAAAAATCCGGGGTAATTAGTCAAACCACGAAGCGAGGTTGAGAACGACTGGGTTCAACGTCTAGCGAGAGTGCTAGTGTCGTCTGTGAGATGTGAGAGAAAGCGAGAGGATCCTGGTGCGACATGACACGTCGTGACAGCCTCTTTTGATTAAGTATCATACCACCCATAGTAGGGGTCAAAGGCGGAACAATATGACAGGTAAACTCAAGAATGGCGTTGAACAATGGCCATCCAGCATTTCACTTCGTACTGTAGCCAGCCGCAACTCTGCAGCTAGGTAGAGACGCAGCTAGGTAGAGACACAGCTACAGGACGGAAGCGCCCCGCAGTTAATATCATGCAAAGCAACACGACCAGTCTGTTTTTCACTCTTCAGCGCTCTCCTACTCCTTTCTCTCTCCAACATCTCAACAAACGTTGGAGTTCCCCACGTCTAGGGGCGCAGCACAAGTCTGGGGTTGCCCAGATGTGATTGGCTCGTTTTATAAAATTGTTGCGTACAATAAAATGCAACATCGTGGCGATCTCAGCTGGCAGAGCTGCATAGCAAATGGGGGTTTGAATCTCAACATGGACAACACCACAAAGAAAAGAAAACTTCTCTGATAGACGAGAGAAACTGGTCGGCTGCGATGCAACGGTATGCAAACTTCGACTCGCCCCCTCGCAATCAATCACCCGTCGAATTGAGGCTGCCTGAGTCTTGCCACACACGCCTGTTTCTGTCCCTCCCTAGAACAAGTAAAAGCTCGCGTTTGTTGTACAACCTGATAAGTCAAGTTCTTTCTTGGACTGACTTTACGTATATACTGTACTGTACGTACAACTCAGAGTCTGTGTCTGTCCAATTTGAGTCGCCAGCACCCGCTGTGCCTCCAAGCGAGGGCGGCCGAAGCGGATCTTCGATGGTCCCGACGCAGGCCTGTCGATTATGCCCCTCTCCTTCTTCTCATTGTCCTGCCCATTGAAATGCAGATGCAATGCTTCATGATGGCCCAGACTCAAGGTGTAACCCCATGGCCCCCGGTGACCACTCAGCGCAGGAACGGGGATTACACGGCAACCCCAGGCCCCCTCCCTGATAAGCCATGAAGGCGAGCTTACTTTTTTGTCCAAAAACATGCAGCTGCAGCACCTTGATGCTGTAGAAATTTGCCATTTTGTGTTTTGCCCCGGGCCTTAGACTTGGGGGCTTCAGGAGGCACCTGTCCTGGCCTGGCATCGCACAGACTTAACAGGCTCGGAGCCCGGTAATAGGTATGCCCTGCGACGTAAAAATGGGTTCGTTTGTCAAGAGATTGGGTGGCCAATATGGAAACATCCAATCCCTTTTTCTTTCCCTCCCCCTTGGACAAGACCCTTTCACTTGAAAGAGTTGAGGGCCGAGGGTGCAACTAAGTGACTGTGACTGTGCCCGTACGTAACTGTACAAGAATGGCCAGAAGAGTACGTATCCCTGCTTGTTGCAGCAGAACCTGCAGTAGATGGCAGCGTGGCACCACGGGCCCTGGCGCTGACAAGCTCCCTCCTTCTCCTCATGCAAATTGCTCCAGCCGAAGATTAACAACCCTTGTCGTAAGAGACACAAAGAATGCGGGGAACGCACGTTGAATGTGATATGTCAGATCTGCCTAGTCAGCAAGCAGGCAAGATAAGGCACGATGCAACGCTCCAGGCCAGACCAACACCAAATACGTTGAGGGAGGGAAGAAAGTAATTAAAAAGGAAAATATTGCAGAACCGTTGTTGAATACTGGAGACACCATGTGGTCCCTGCTTGAGAATGTCTCTGAAAAACGTGTCAGCGTTGAAAAGTTCAACTCCGACGCAAGGGAAGTTCTGCAAGTGAGGGTCAACGGAGGTTTTGGGAGTGATAGGTCAAGTCCTTGGCGAGTTTATCAGGACGATTTTATCTCGCTTGAGTTGTTGACCAAACTCGAGACTCTCAGTTAATGAACGACGTCAGGGAGCAAAGCATGCGGCTCACTTTAGGCCCGACATCAACCCTAGACTTTTGTATGTCGTTTTGGGACTAGAAGTAGGAGTCTCGGAGTCGGAGTCTTCTGTCCTAGCTTTGCCTGCCGCCGAAGCGGGGATATGAATGTTGCCATTTTGCTCTGTTATGTCAAGGGTCAAATAAATCTTTCAGCGATGCGACCTTGGCGACCTTTGCCGATTATCATAATGTCACTGATAGAACGCGTGGAATGCTTGCCCTTGAGACAACCGTTGAGTTTCCCCCTCTGAGACGTTCCGGATGTTTCTCATGACTCAACTTTTAGGGCCAACGTCAGCAGGGCCAATCCCAAGAACCACATGGTAACGCAAGGAGGTCTACTGACACAGATTCCATAACGAAACCTGGAAATAAGACAACCAAACTAGGATATGAAAAACTTTTTCTTCATCTCAGTGAGAGAAACCTTGGTTCGGCTAGGGACTGTCAATATTATGAAGCTCTTCATGGCCAGTGCAACCAATCTTCGAATGACACGGCACTTGAAGCGGCCTGTGAGCCAATCAAAAGCCCATGTAAACGCACACCCCTTGCGGGAAGAGAGGAACAGGTTGCTTCTTCGGACCTGAGCGAGAGCGGCTGCTCAATCAAGGTCCAAGGTCAGGGTCAGGTCAAGGTTACGTCTCGTAGTGAAGAAACTCCACCTTTCAAAGAGTCACAGATAGACAGTCACAGACACAAACACAGTCTCAAACGAGTGACATGACAGCTGCTGCAAGGAACGAAACTTCTCGACACGCGCCATTTCTCGAAACGTGCTGATGCTGGTGCCAGGAGAATAGCAGATTATTAGTCACGATCGATCAAGAGTCGTTGTGTCCACGATCATAAATGTGTCCTTATAAGATAATCCACAAAACTTCAAACAAAGACTGAAGCAAAAATGACGAAATAATGTTAATAAAAAAAAGAAAACGTCATGGTCAAGGACAGAACCAAGGCGAAAAAGAAGAAAAGTAAAACAAAAAAAGCTTTCGGACTCCACTCCAGTGGAATCCGATCTCATTGCACAACCCAATCTCACGATGGCATCAGCTCATGGGGACTGAGCTTCGAGCCCTTGCTCGAGTCTGGGCCCCAAGGCCCCCAACAGAGCGACAGAACAGGGAAGACAGAAACCAGAGGAAAAGAAAAGTTCATGTCGTCATGCAAGCAATCGGCCGATCTGGTCATCTCATTCTCAATGAAATGAAGCTTGGCATTCTCAGAAAGCGCTTTCACTTTCTGGGACAAGTCTCCTAGCTGCTCCAAACTGCAAAAAGGGACACCCGTAGAAAAAAAGCAACCATAAAAAATTGCACACGGGGAGCCACGGCTAGTGGACAAAGCCCCTTTGTCGAGCTCTAAGTCCAAGTCCAGCAAGTCTGAGCCTTGAGCCCTACGCAGTCAGTCAAAGGTGTGCCGTTAAACAACCCTCTAGCAGTTTTAGCTCAGCCTCTAGCCTTGGACGGCAAGGTACGTGGCGATAGGCTTTTGTAGATCATGCCCAACTTGGCAGACTGACCAGGTTCAGACTATTCTTGTCATCCATGACCCAGTGCCTGTCAAGGAGCCTTGATGCCCTAAGCTGATGCACGCACCCGCTTTCAACCTACAATCAACTCTGGGGATATCTCTTGGCACGGTCAATGAATGGGTAACAATACCCTAGGATCAGGTATCCTGTCAGGCTTTGGTGGAGGGGTAAGGGATTCGCCGTGCTATTCCCTAGCGACAATGGCTCAGGGGACTGAAAATTCGGGATCAAGAAAATTTTCATATCAACTTGAATCTCAATCTTGTCAGATCATAGTGGTTATCTGACGAATGAGATGGCTCACCTGGTCATTGGGCACGAGGCAACCACTCCAGTCATGCCACACCACACCCCGAGAATGCATTTTTCGGTCTTATCGCCCAATTCCTGAATGCGGCTGGCTGTGTCCGTTTTGTTGGTTGCCTCTCACGATCCCATAAAGTTGACCTGCATGAGAATCTCGGAGGATGTACCCGAAGCCCATTCGCTGTTGATGCTGCAAGGCACAGAGCTTCCCGGTACAGCACAAAGTGGTGATACTCAACCGATGCTGCTACCGACCCAAGCCGGTATACATCGGCAAGCACAATCTCTCAACTCTTCAGCTTGTTGGCAAAACCTTTCTCTGGCGAAGAATAGCAATCTTTGCTGGCGTTTACGACCAACGCGGCCTGCTAGTCTTTTGTCCAAGCTCTTGGACCCTTGAGGATACCGCCGTCTATGTACAGCGCTCGCGTCATCCCATCCAGGCGACCTGCCAGTAGTTTCTTTTTTCGTCGATCCAGTACTTGCACAGCTCAACTTGGCACAACGATCGAGGGAAAGCGGCAATGTAATTAGTTATTCTTCCACTTCGTGAGCTTCATTGTGCGTAGGTTGTCTGCGGCTTGGCTAGACCTTTGTCCAAGTCTCACTTGAATCCCGCCACTGCGCTTTGCACGGACTTCGTTAGAAATAGGGGCTGACAGACCAAAACCACGAGCACCTACCAGAGGGCTTGGGAAGCCTGATCGGAGGGTGAGGTGATCCGTGAGCCCACCATCAACAGCACCACCAGACCACGCCAATCTTCAATATCTTTTCAATGGAGTTCTGAATCCTTGCAACAGCTCGAACCCCCAGCTGAGATGGTTCATCTCTGGTGATGTGCTGCACCAACTTGTTAGTGCTCATCTTGGACTAGGGCCCGATGTGACTCTACAAATCTTGAATGGCTGGGTGGGACCATAGCTGAAGCTGCGCAGCTCCTCGATTCAGGATGACAGTGAACGCCACAAACTCTCAACACGGAAATATATTGATTCTGTTTTGTGAGTTAATCTCATTTGGGATTGCTGACCTGCAGCCTTGAGCGAATCGATGAAAAGAATGCAGCTTTCGGATGAGGCTGGCTCACATCCCAGCGGTTCGCTTACACGAGGCAGCTGCGCGCTGTGAGATTGGTAGCGCAATCTTTGCCGCTGCGATCATTGTGTTGCTACTGTGTGTCTACTCACACACATGGGAGAGCTGCCTGGAGTGAACCAGGCTTTCCGGGTTCTTGTCGATTGTCCATACACATCCTACGGATCAACTCCCAAATAAGATCGAAGGATATGGACTTTTACAACTTGAGTCTTTTGAGTTAGCGGATAAACGAGTTCCCTGGTTCCCGCGTGGCCAGTGCATCGAGCCTCGTCCCCTGTTCATTAGCTTTGGAGCCTTCTTTGTGGTTCCTGATGCCATCATGTATGTACGAGCACGGCGTAGGCTACGTAGTAAGCTAACGACGAAACCTTTCATTCTCGGCGAAGACGGCTGACAACAAAATTCTGGGCTCAATTAAGGAAAGCTCACCGTTCTAGACCGGAAAGTTTGGTTGATAGAGTTCATGACCTGGCTGCGGGCTGGGCGGCTGCAACCGTGTCCGAAGACCAAACCCGTGGATCAACTTCCAATCTGGTCGCTCTGTCCGACGAGCTATAAGTGACAGCAGGCATTGCTAATCTCGGACGAGCTGATGGAATCGTGGGGGGTTCCTTCGGCTGTTTATCTTATCAAAAAAGGTACGATGGAGACTTGATTGTGTGATGAATCTGCATCGTATGCGCCATATTTTGGTTGATGCAGCTGCGGGCGCTCAAGTGACGACAGATGCAACCCGAGTTATCTGGACAAAGGATATTCACTCAATTGAGTGGGGGCCGTACTTTACCTCGGCCATTAATACATATGCAAGACTTGGACTGAATAACTATTCCGTATATCTTCAAGTGTCATAGCCGTGCTTGATCGTCCATGCGCTGTGGACATATCGTGAGATCAGCGCTGTTGTGTGAACTTCTGATTCGGCCATGAATCTCGACGGCTCCTCAAGAATGCACCGTGGTCTTTCGGGTAGCAAAATTACTGTAGCATCGTAGAGATTGTAGGCCATTGGCAGAAACCTTGGTTGAGTTGGAAGCCCGAATGAAACCTAAATAGCACAATTGCCGCGACATGCCGAGTAAAATTGGTGATTGGCGAACAATATAGCCATTATCTCGCGACAGGCGATTAAAAGGCAATATTCTGAGCATGTTGCGTTCGATTGCATCTTCAATACATCGGATTGGTGGATATGTCAAAACTCTCTCGAAACGTCTTATCTTGACAGTTAGACCCGACCAGGCGTGTTTCAGAGAGTGCAGGATACGCAATGTGTCACTGAAAGATTATGCATGTTTGCTATCTTCGACCATGCCCCGGCGTCGTCGATTCCACAAGAATATGGGGAATAGTACTGACGTCTTGTCAAGCTTACCTCCAAAGAAACAAATGTTGACGACATGCACCCCAGAGGCAGTATTAACCCGCTAGTGCCAGAGACCACAGACTAGGAGGCAACGAAATGGGCGTGACACACGACGATGCGACCTCGTTGTTTTCGAAGAGGTTGGAATAAGTGGTCAGGCGGCAGAAACAGGACGGGGATGCAGTTGGATGGAGTGCAGATCAATGGTAGAGAATGATTCGCTCCGAGGCCCTTGTCGTATCCGCCCCCATACGCAGGCATGATCGAAAGAGGAATGGCTTTGCTGAGAAGTCTAAGAGATCAGCAACGCATGGCTCTGAATGTTGGTGTTAGTTAATGATCACGATAGGCGGCCGGCCATTGTCAATCTCGCTCCCTCTTTGAAGTGCAATTCCCGGTGAACCTGGGGTAAGACGCTGAGTGCACAGGTTGGCTTGACTCGTAGCGTCTAAAGGCGCCTTCAGGTCATCGATGCTTCAACTGACACAAGCGCTACTTCAGGAGGCGGCAGGGCTGTGGACATGCTCTAAAACTTGAGGAAAAGACGCCATACAGTAGGGTGAGATAGTAATGCAATACAATGAACAGGTGCACGGCGGTCAGTTGTGCATCCATTGAGGTGCGCATATCATCCTTGGCGTCATTCCAGGAGGCAATTTGGACAAGGCGTAGTTTGTGCTCTGATATATTCTGCTGCACGACAACACTCGGGCATTTTGGAAATGTAAAAAGCCTCGCGAAGCCTCATCTACACCAGCCCGTGGTGGCTTGTGGCGACGATATGAAGAATTTTATTCTCATTTGTAGAATATACAGTGAAAATCAAGGGTTCAGTGTGGTAGATCTCCTATTGTTGGCCGGGTTATGGTTGAGAACAGCCCTTGAAATGTTTCGGTGGCAAGCTGCACGGATTGTAATTGTGGTTGTTATTGTAACCCAGGGTTGTTGATTGAGGTTGCTGGCTTCAGTAACGGTCGCCTCCCCAAGCTATGATGGCGACATTGAACCATTACGGTTGATAGGAGCTTGGTGGTTATTGGCTTGCTGGCTATCAAGGTGCAAAATCTGGGCCAATGGTGTGATGCACTTCATGTAGAATGACACAAGGTTGATAGTAGGAGAGTGGCAGTCGAAACTGTTGTCGAATGGCACGGATACTGCAGATATTACAGCATCCGTAAACCCGGTAGAGGACTCTGAATGGTCGATTGCTGTTCGGAACGCCCATTCAGGAAGCTGACCTTGGTTCCATACAGGCCTGGCGCAGTCTTCGAAAGCACCAACATGCAATTCGTTACCAGATGGCGTCACTCTCACTTCCTGTAGCATCAAGCGTTTCGAGCGTCTCACAAAGTTCGATTGCGCGTCTGCTCAGTTCTTGGTTGAGGTTGCTTTGGCTGGTCTCTATGGCGTCAGGAAGATCCAAGTCATGTGGTTTATTGTGTGATGTATATGAAGTAGTCTGGTTATGAGCTACAGCATTAACTAACTGAACAGCACAGAAAGTTAGAGTTTGTATGAATGAATCTATGCTGTGTCTGTGCTTTCATACTATTCGCCCACTGTGCAAAGTATTCGAACATCGATATCTTGAACCCTTCTGTTTCGGAGTCACAACGGGGACTAGCTATTGCTAATGATCTGCTAAGTTGTTGAGATTGACAAGGCTAGATTGATTGACCCTGAAAGGAGAGCAGAACTCAAAGAGCACGTTGTCAATGTTAGTGGTTATTTTGCGTGCTTCAGGTGGAGAAAGATGTGAAGAGAAGTGAAGCAGCTAAAGTGAAGAGAAATGGAGATGGGAGACGGCAGCAGGGATGTGGGGAAGGGGCATTGAGGCTGCTATGCCCTTACAGGCTTAGAGCAGCAGCGCTAAACTCATTGCGCTGCTCTTGCGGGCGCACAGCTGCTGGGTCTCTGCCTGAGGCCTCTATTCTCCTAGGCCAGCCATTCCCAAGGGGCGGGCTCCTTCACAGTCCGTCCCATTCCTGTGGGCCGCTGTGTTCGAGTCCATTTTGAAGCATTGGGAAGCATACAACCGCCAAACAGATTGCACTACGCCGCAGTACATAGCAGCAGCTTACAGTAGAAGCACCATGAAGCAGCATAATACAGCATGAGAAAGAGACCAACAGGGAGTGCATCAACTCGCTTGTAACCCCATCCGCAGACTCGACCTTGGTCACGAATACCACCGATTGACCATTCATGAGCGGGGTGGTCACTGGGTCAAACAGAATGCCAGCAATAAAATCCCATCATGAAGTGAATTTACGATGCTCGACTTGGAAGCAGACCACTGTCGAACAGGCCTCGCACCACGGAGGGCGGAGAGCACGGGGGTCGAACACCCTTTGTGCAGCACAACCTTTCGTCTTGCGGGGAGAGGGGGCACTTGGGGCACTCCGAAAGCTCCAGCAAGTGGGCAGAACCGTGCAGAATTGCACGGCAGGTAACGGAAAACAGAGGCGAGCAACAGCCCACTGCCCACCTCCGGTGTCGCTATGGTGTTGAGTCTGTTCATCAGCTCAGTCCCCAGCGAAAAATCTCGGCTGATGCCCTCACGGTGCCATCCGGGACCCTCAAGGCCCCCCGTTGAGAACCCATCTGAGTCACCTCATCGAAGCTCAATATGGGTGATTGCTCCCGTGGGCATGAACTGAGCATAATTGAATTATCGAAAATTTTTCGTTTATCCATCGCAATCTCGTAGCCCTTCTTGGCCAAGTCGGGAAGGGTAGGGCAGGGAAGAACAGAGCAGAGCAGACACAGACAGTCAAGTCAGCAGCAAATGTCTCCAGCAGAATCACACGCCTGGGTCTGGTGTCTGAATGTCTTGGGTCCTTCAGTCTTGGAGGCTTGTCTTGTCCTCTGTAGCCTACAGCCTACAGCAGTAGGCCTAGAGGGCAGAGAGCTCACTGAAGGACCGGGCACCTCTTTGATCTCTACGTTGGATCTCCACTCCTCTTGCTAGCACTCCCTCTCCAACACTCCCCAATGGTGAGACACCCAGGTGTGTCTGTTCACCACACACCCAGTTGAAACGAGAGCAACCCACACCCGACGGGCGTCCCATCATTGTCCAAGGTGGACCAAAATTTCCTGTACGTACTTCTTCTATTGGATCCTTGCCTGCACTAACATCTTTGCTGCAGGGCATTGAGAGCGGCAAGGCGCCCCCACCTGTCTGCAAAACTCCACCAAGACAAGTACGTATCGATGGAGCAGTGGTGTACCTTGGTACCCTCCTCCACGAATTCCTAGGCAATGTACTCTAGCGCCATCCTGGTCGTGCAACTGATCATCGACCAAGGCTGTGCCTGGGCCACTGACCAAGAATATACATAACCCTTCCCCTCGAACCTCTTGTCCACTGATCTCCTCCACCATCATCTTGACTTTTTTTTACTTCGCAATCCTTTCAATTGCTTCTTCTCCGTCTTGAACTATTTATCTCACTCGGCATCACTTGGGTATAAAGGAGCCTTCACTTCTCTGCCTCTTGGGTTGATCCCTTCACACACCAGCAACTCTTCCTTCTCATCAACCACATACAACCACCGCAGCCATGGACTTCGATTCTTGGGCTCACTCCTTCTGCCTCGCTTGTGACAAGCAGGTCCAATCATCATCTGATGCCTACTGCTCTGAGTCTTGCAGACTGGCCGACTTTGAGAAGACCTCGACAACAAGCTCTCAGGCCAGCTCGCCCGGTCTCGCTTCTCCTCCTTGCCAATGGTCATCGAAATCCTCCAGCTCGGGCTTCTATCTGTCCCCCGCCTACGATTTCTCCAACGCAAAGCCATACGGGTCAAGGCACATGAGCCAACCTACCTTGAAGCCTTACGGCGCTGAACAGTCAACTATCCGATCCCTCACCCCTTCGAGCTCCCACAGCAGCCTCTGCTCCATGCAAAGTACCTCAACAACAGGAGAGTCAAGTCAACTGTCAGACAAGGCGAGGAAGGAACTTCGAGCGTACGCAGTGTCCTTCGACAATGTGAGGACCCAGCGAAGGCGATCATACTAAGTACGATACCACAACGACTTTACTCATCCACATACAACCTCACCTAAACATCACCTAAAAACATATCATCACGCAACTCATTCAACATCTACATCATCAAACGCATCAACGAAACCTCAACTCACACTTCACGCCTTTTTTTCTTCTTTTATCTTCGTCGAAGAATCTGTTTGTACCAAAGACGGGCATTACACCGGAGCACTGCATTAAAAAAAAGTTTGTTTTTACATCGACCCATCACGATTTCTTTTCATCTCAGCCACTATCTGGTGGGATAAGCTTGGGCGGTTTATTTGTCCATCGGTATCTTGTACCAAATACAGGACGGGTTGATATCATATCAAGTTTCAGAACATGGATTACGGGAGCACGGGAGGTTTATCATGATACCGGGACACGAACGGCTGGGGACATTTGGGTATGGCGTACAGGACCGACCAGGCAAGAAGCCGGTCGATGGATTATTCTATTAGGAGGTAACACTGCGCTTTTTTGACTACGGGGCACTGGGCATTGACAGGAACTGCGGAAGACTGCACTACACTGCACAGCATAGCACATCATTGGATACCATATCATAGTATAGCCAAAGAGATTTTTTTTCTCCCTCCACACAAAGCAAACCAAATTTCCAAAAGTATGAGTGTGCATAACTCTCCGTGTTTCGTTTACTCCCCCTCGAGTGTCACCCAACTTGGATGGCATAATCGACGGGTATCCTTAGTCTCATACATTGGCACAACACATCGACACTATGTGGGTAGAATTGCTTTTCTCGGGGGTTTTACGACCAAGCTCACAGTCACCGCCAGGGAGAGACTAGGATGGATCGACTCTTCATTTGCAGTGACCCAGCAAGTTCGGCTCCACGCATCTCAATGTTGAGCAAGGAGAATCGAGGTTTCGGTGGCATTGAAATCTGTTACGATCGTCGAAGCTAAAATTCTACAACTAAGTTGAGTTACTAGACGGATGCGCGCGCGCAGCGAAGAGCAAGGGTATCCGCCGGTAGTTCCAGACAAACTCTAATGATTGAGCAACAGCAAAGAAGATTTGCAACAGTCAGAAGACAATACCAACTAACCTAAGAGCCGCTTTCAGCTCCGTTCCCCAGACTCGATGTGAAAGCTTGGCCGGAACCACTGACTGACTGTGTGAGCCATAACAGCTCCGATGGCCGGCCATAGCCCCCTTGTTTATGGAGACAGCCTGACTAACAATCTTAAAAGATTCAACGTCCTCGTGCATCTCAATTAGCATGATTTTTGTTTTTCGCCTCGCCGATGAACGGGGCCTCATGAAACCGAGATTCGCAATTTGGGTGCCATGCGGCTCAAAAGTCAAAAGGCAAAGTTCAGTCAGAGCTTGTTTTGGAACCCGAAACGTGCTCGTCTGTTAATATGATGCCACCACGAAAATGAAAAGAGTACGTATCGTCATATTTGCACCCGAAGTTATCCATTGTTGTAATATCGTAAGCCCAGTCGATTCGTTAGAGCTAAGTAAAAGTAAACTCTACGATCCGACCTCTCTCATCAAGTTGCCCCCTGGGGGTGCCGTTCATGCAACCATCATGTCCCTTGATAGATACGGATAAGGGAGCGAGCGATATGAGATAGAGGCTTGGGCCGATAAAGCACAGAATGGGGTTTCCCTCCAAGTCATGCCCAGTGTTAGAGGCTGACAAGATGACTTGAGCACTATTAGTCTATCTTTAGAAGAGACGAAGCCCTATCATTTTGTCACCTGCCATCTTAGAACCTTCCCAGTGACATTGAACAAAGATTTTAGCTTCCCGAAAACCCGGTTACTAAAAAGGTACGATACGGGTCCATATGGAGGGATGGAGCAAAAGGGGGTCGGTCAATTGGTCTCTGAACGTCATGATCATTGCGGGCCGTGAATCAACTTAGCTCAAGGCTTAGGCTCAGGTATGGAGACTCAATAACTCCTGCCAGCGCATTCTCCATCTTCATCGTCGATTCTCAACTGAATTTGATGATCTGAGCTAGCAACGGACCCTCGCACGTGTGTAATAAAGGAAAATTTCATGGTGGACGGGACTGGCATTGATCGTGTCTGCGCTTAGGTTTTTGTTTTGCAATTAGGGGACCCAAGAGCTATGACCCTGAAACAAACAATCAGCCAACCGAATACCCATTGAGAAAATTTTCACATCCCTTTGTTCTGTTGTTGGGGGATTGAGGTGAAATTGAAGGGCGTGTAAAGATCCAACCAAAAGCCTTGGAAGGGCATCTTGAAGATTTCCATCTTCCAACCCAAATGGACATGGCGCATAAAACTTGTTTGACTTGGAAATGGAAAGGTACGTACCCAGATTTGCATTGGTCGGCTCAGATCGACATCATTTCTTCGGCAGGGTCCGGTCATCGTGAGAGATTCACTTCAAATTTTTCAGGGC